>JANAVB010039132.1:0-80782 GCA_029216955.1 Iris pallida | reverse complement strand
TGGAGCGGGATTTGGATCCCAGGGGAGTCAGGTGCATCGGGCTCACCCCCCGGAGGGGGTCCCCAGGCCACAGGGGGCGAACACACGGCAGGCAGGAAGGTCTTGGGTAGACATCTGCAAACCTGGGGGGCAGAAAACTCCCACTTCGATGGAGTATGTGCCGCCAATCAAGGCAGGGAGGGGTTTTCGGGCCTCGTTCCCTGCGAAGGAGATAAAGAAGGTGACAGCTTACTGGGAGAACACTCTGGTTTTGTACGTCCTAGGCAACAAGCCGTTCTACGGACAGATTCGGGGTTATGCAGCGCGGGTCGGGCAGCCTAAGGGGAGTATGGAGTTCTTTGCCCGCGAGAACGGCTTCTATTATGTGAAGTTCGGACTTGCGGAGGATGTCGCTAGGATCCTTCAGGGCGGCCCCTGGACGTTTGACGGAAGGCTTATCATTCTAAAGGAATGGACCTCGGAGCTTCGATGTGAGCGTGAAGTTCTGAATGCCATACCTGTATGGATTCGTTTCCCTGAGTTCCCTGTCCGGTTTTGGAGTATACCATTGCTGATGCGTCTAGCGAGCTTGGTGGGCAACCCGATCAAGGCGGATGAAGCTACTGCCTTTCGGTCTAGATTGATGTACGCCAGGATTTTTGTAGAGATTCGGGCTGGGGGGGAGCTACCGAAGGTGGTGGAATATGAGATTCCCTCTGGAGAGGTGCTTACCCAGGAGGTGGAATATGAATGGGTCCCACCTACCTGTTCACGTTGTTCCTGTTTCAGGCATCTGGCCAGTGCTTGTACGGCGGTGGGATCCCAGGTAGAGCCTACTGTCCCCCTGAGTGAGGCTCCAGACTCACCCTGTGACATGGATTTCAGAGTTGACAGTGGAGAGGAGGCATTGGTGGGAGAGGATACTTACCCAGTAAGTGAGGGTGGGACGAGCCTCGTTGTTTCTACCCAGCTTGCCCCCACGAGTGGGACGTTGTCTACTTCCCAGGGGCAGAGTAGTATTGTTACTAGAGGCATGACGGCGTCGGAGATCCGAGGCGCGAGGGGGTGGCAGTCCGGCTGAGGGACAAATTTACTGCAGGAAGAGACGTGCTGTCGGACCGCTGAGTAACGGCTCCTCCAGGGAGGGGAGACATCCTACTGACAGAGAGGAGGCGGTGTGTGTTGACAATCCTTCCTGGGCGTTGGTACTCTCTCAGGTCATTCCCCAGCAGTCCATTCCGACTGGAATAGAGGAGGATCTTTTAGCGACGGGTGTGGCGCATTCCCCAGGTGTCGATCCGGGTGTTTTCTCAGGGGACCCATCCTCTCATTAATTAATGGCTATTATCGCCTGGAATGTGAGGGGGGCGTGTTCGCTAGGGAGGTGGAGAGAGATCTGTGGGGTGCTGCTCAGAGAGAAATGTGACATCTTTGTTTTGTTAGAAACCAAGATTAAAGGTGAGAAGACTCTTGCTCGGAGGACCCCATCCCATTGGGCCCAACTGCACAACCTGGCTCTGTGTGACATGGCCAGGATCTGGGTTAGATGGAACTCGAAGAGCTGGGATGGAGATTTGCTCTTGATGACGGAGCAGTTGATTGCCATTTCCTTCTCAAACAAGGGTGGCTTTCGGTTTCTTCTGGGGGCGGTCTACGGCCACAACGACAGACGGAGAAGGGAGTCCTTGTGGAGTGACATCTCCCGTGTCACAGCTGCAGCAGATTCGTCGTCCCTTCCTCTTCTTATGATCGGGGACTTCAATGCCCTTCTGCACCGAGGGGAGAAGGTGGGCGGTCGGCCAGTCCCAGACTCTATCATATATGATTTTCAGAGATGCCTCCTCCAGGCGGGGCTCTAGGGATTGTCTCGATCTGACTTCATCTGGACTTGGCATAACAAAGCAATCCGGAACAGGGTTGCGTGTCAGCTGGATCGTGCTCTGGGTAATGAGGAATGGTTCCGACATTTCTCCAACACTCCGACGGAGGGCCTGGCTGCTGGGACGAGCGATCACTCCCCCATGCGGGTTGGCTTCACTTCTCGGTCTCCTGGAAAGTCCCGTCCTTTTAGGTACAACAACAGTTGGTATCTCTCGGAGGGCTACGTGGAGGCTGTCTCAGAGGGGCTTACTAGCGGACAGGAGGGGACGGCTCAGTTCCGCTTGGTTCGTCGTCTCAAGGTCACGAAGCAAGTTCTTCGGAGATGGGTGAAGGGGTTGTCTAAGACTTCCTTAGAAGATAAGGAGGTGGAGTTGCGGGCTATCCAGCAAGACATGCAAGCTGACATGCTCAATGGGGACCTGACGACAAGAGAGAAGGAGCTGATCGAAGAAGTCAACATCTTGAGGCTGCAGAAGGATATTAGCACGGCTCAGCGTGCCAAATGCTCCTGGCTCAAGGACGGCGACCGGTGCTCCAAGTTCTTCTATGATGTCATCCGGACCAGACAGCATAGGAATCACATCTCCCAGCATCTGGATGTAGATGGCAATCTTATGGGGAAGCCGACTGCGATCCAGGACGAGGCGGTCAGGTACTACTCTGAGTTATATTTCCAGACTGACTACATGTCTGTGTTCCCAGAGATAGTTACGAAGAGATTGGTAACTCCGTATGGGAATAGCAATCTTCTTGTCCATGTTACATTGGAGGAGGTGGAAGCTATTGTCAAGCAGGCGGATCCCAACAAAGCTCCCGGACCGGATGGTTTTAGTAGTGGGTTCTACAAACGCTACTGGAACACTCTGAAGCATCAAGTCTTGGAGGTGGTACAGGAATTCTTCACCAAAGGGAAGCTGCTGTAAGAGCTGAACCACACCTTTCTGACCTTGGTGCCTAAGAAGGAGGGAGCGACAGCGCTGGTGGACTTCAGACCTATTGCATGCTGTAATTATCTTTATAAGATAATTACGCACCTTATGTGCCGGCGGATGGAGGAGATCATGCAGGACTTGGTATCTCCGAACCAGGCTGCGTTTATCAAGGGCAGGTCGATTGCTGAGCACAGCCTCCTGGCTCATGAGATGGTGAGAGGCTTTAGCAAACCCGGAGGGGAGAAGGCATGCGTGAAACTGGATCTGAGGAAGGCGTATGACATGGTCAATCGAGACTTCCTCTGCCATCTAATGTCCGCCATGGGATTTGGGGACCACTGGGTTGCTCTGATCCGGGAGTGCATCACGTCCCCCTCTTTCTCTGTCCTTATCCAGGGCATCCCCTATGGGTACTTCCAGAGCAATCATAGGTTTAGGCAAGGCGACCCCATGTCTCCTTACCTGTTCACGCTTGTTATGGAATATTTCACATGCCTGATGGATTTAGCAGTGCACCGAGGGAGGCTGGTCCCATTGTTCCGGAGGGTGGATCCTCCAGTCACCCATCTCATTTATGCTGATGATCTCTTGGTGTTTATCCAGCCTTCGACGGAGGGTATACAGACGCTTGCAGAGATTATGGAAGAGTTGCATTCCCTCCCGGGCCTTCAGCTGAACAGGAAGAAGAGTCGGGTGTACTTCAGCTCCTTATGTCCCCAGAAGGAGGAGCGGGCTGACGTGCTGGGTATCGAGAGGAGTGATCTTCCGTTGCGCTACTTAGGAGTTCCTCTCACGGTCAACTATGCACGGGATCAGGACTGCCATAGTTTGGTGGAGTACGTCCAGAGGAGAGTGGAAGGTTGGCAAGCCTCGGGATTGTCATTTGGAGGACGCATCGAGCTGGTTAGATCGGTGATTACGGCTGTTGCTCACTTCTGGCTGCAATCCATCCTCCTTCCTATTACCACTGTTAGGAAAGTGGATCGGATCTGTTCAGATTTTATTTGGCGGGGGGTATGCATGCGATCTCTTAGGAACAACTCTGTCGTCCCAGGAAGGAGGGAGGTGTGGGACTTAGGCCATTACTGGAGATTAGGGAGGCCTCCGCGCTTAAACTGGCATGGAAATTCATCAATAGAGGGTCTCTCTGGGCTATCTGTATGCATAGCAGATACGTGAAGCAGGACAACTTTTGGATGTGTGCTACTGACAACAATCACTCCGTCACGTTCAAGACTGTCCTGAGACACAGGGGGGGTCTTAAATCTGTTATCAGGAAGGTCATGAAGGATGGGTCTGGAACGGACCTCTGGCGGGATCCTTGGATAGATCGGCGCTCGTTATTGGACATTAGGGGGGGCTCATACACATCAGGAGGATAGGCGGGGCCTAACGTGTAGTCGGATCATTCGCGACGGGGTGTGGAGGCCGGAGACTTATCGATTTACCGTGGAGCTGGGTGGGATAATTAGTACTATTGCCATTGATCCGGACTTGCCTGCTGATCGGTAGATTTGGGAGCCGACTGGAGCGTCTCCGGGAACTGGGGAGTTCCAATTCCGGAGTTGCTACAATCTCATACGGCACGCTTTTCCTCAGAGTCCTGACTACGAGTTCGTATGGTGCAAGGGTCTGGCCAGGAAGATGCAGCTTTGTATCTACAAGCTCCTTCTGGGTCGTCTTTTGACTAGGGATCGGTTGAGTTCTTTTGGAGTGCCGGTCCCAGATCCCAAGTGTGTGTTGTGCAGTCTGGAGCAAGAATCTATTAGACACATCTTCTTCGAGTGTGATCTGGCTTGGCAGATCTGGAAGGAGCAAAGTAGAGTGTTGGGAGGATGCGACTCCGGGAAGGGTATAGGGGACATCATCACGGTGATCCGGGATAGTAGAGGTCGAGAGGAGGACTGGTTCCGGACCACCATGGTTCGTCTGGCTGCTTCAGTTTGGCATGTCTGGCGGGAACTAAACCGTCGGATATTTGAGGGTCTGGTCACACCTCTGGTGGGCATGCTTCATAACATCGAATTTGATGTAAATGTTATGGGAATTTGAAGAGTGGGAGTCCCACTTTGATTTTATGTTGTACGATTATTGCATTGCTTTGGAATAAAATTTACCCTTTTTCCATGTATATATATATATATATATATATATATATATATATATAGCCCTATCTATAAAAGTGTGTTGTGAGGATTTTTCTTGGATTTTTATGAGACGTGTGTGTGTGTGTGTGTGTGTGGATATATAAATATTAGAAAGAAAGAAAAAAGAAAAAAATGAAAACACCAACACTGTTCCCTCAAGAGAACAGTGTTGGTGTTTTCCTTTGGGCTAAAACCCAACCAGCAGCTATTCAACCCGACCCCCCCCCCCCCAAAAAAACATAACAAAGCCCATATATATATATATATTTTTTTTTTTTCAAAGCCCATATATATATATATATATATATATATATATATATATATATATATAAAACGAGTAGGAGGGAGAGAAAAACACCCAAACCCTAAACGAGCACCACCACCACGATCCTGACGTTGCCGTCGA
This sequence comes from Iris pallida, assembly GCA_029216955.1. Lineage (NCBI taxonomy): Eukaryota > Viridiplantae > Streptophyta > Magnoliopsida > Asparagales > Iridaceae > Iris > Iris pallida. The sequence continues at coordinate 75,437 of JANAVB010039132.1, read as the reverse complement.
CACACGTGCGCCGCCACCTGCCTCGCCGGACCACCGCCAGGCGGTCAGAACGCGCCGGAACACGCGCAGCAGTAGCAGCAAACGGCAGGAGCAACATTGGCAGCAGCAACGCAACATCATGTAACCACCTTCCTCGACGTATTTCTCTCTCGTCGGTTAATGAATCCTTGAGCCGTAAAATCTTATGCGTAGATGGCATGACCCTATTCAAACCTATTCAAATAGATTTGCATAAAACCTATTGGACCGTGCAGGAAATCAATCCGAAGATTGACGAAATCATGTTTAGAATTTGACAGAAATTAAACTCACACCCCTGTTTTGGAAGGCGGATTGCGCGCAGGATATCGACAGTTTTCAAAATCCACTTGAAGAGACTTGTAGACAACATTACCATGATTGAAACCCAATAATTAGTTTATTTAATTGTTTATTATATTCAGTTTTAAATTGGATGAAAGTTGACCAAAAACTGTTTTCAAAACATTAAGAATTTTAGTATATTCCACCGATACGGCGTGCGCCCCGACAAACCGAGCGACATGGTCGCAACCCGTGAGCATCGAAAGGCGCGTACGAATGTTGTTGATGTGTGGGATTCGACGGAACTCGATCTTGTTGTGTGTGCGTGACGAAATCGATGTGTATCCGTCGAGATAAACCGTATAGGCCCCTTTGCAAATTAGTCAATAACTTCGTGCACGTTCCTCATCTCGAGACGAAACTTGCGCCAACAGGACCGTGTCATTTTTCTGGTCCTGTATGCCAAGTTTGGTCCGATTCTGAGAAGGTCGATCGAAACGCTATTTTGGCGGACCCACGACCCGATCCAACGGACGAATTTGTGCACGGCCCGCCGGAATCCAACTTTGGACATACGGTTGGGTTCGTATCGTCAAACCGGACGCGTAAACATATATTTTGATAACTTTGGAGACCGTAGGTGCCCGTAGACATAAGTGTATTTTTAAATGATTTTATAAAAGAAAAGATTTTTGTAAAACAACACCGACTTTGAAGATTTTAAATTTCCTGATCATATTTTCAAACATCAGGAGGCACTATATGGACTCAAACAAGTCCCTAAATCTTGGTATGATCGTCTAATTACATTTCTACTTGAAAATGGTTTTTCAAAAGAAAAGTTGATACAACTTTGTTTATCAAATCATTGATGATAATATATTATTAGTGCAAATATATGTTGAGGACATCATTTTCGGTTCAACTAATGAACTAGTGTATGCAGAGTGAGTTAGAGATGAGCATAATGAGATAACTCAACTACTTTCTCGAATTGCAAACCAGATAAAATTCACAGGGAACATTCATCAACCAAGCGAATTACACGAAGGAATTGCTGAAGAAGTTCAACTTCGACAATGAAAAACCTATCGGCACACTAATAGCTATACCAATCAAGCTTGATCTTGATCTTGATGAAAGCAACAAACATGTCGACCAGCATAAGTATCGAGGTATGATTGGTAGTTTATTATACTTAACTGCTAGTCGTCCTGATATTATGCTCAGTGTTGCATATGTGCTAGATAATCACACCTATGTGCTGTTAAGCATATCTTTTGATACTTCAAGGAAACTCTACTGTCGGCTTGTGGTTTTTCAAAACCACATCCTTTGACCTTATTGGTTATTCGGATGCTGATTTTGCAAGATGCAAAGTAGACCGTAAAAGTACCAACGGTACGTGTCATTTCCTAGGAAAAGCTTTAATCTCCGGGTTTAGCAAGATGCAGAATTATGTCGCATTATCAACAACTGAAGCCGAATATATCGTGGAAGGACATTGTTGTGCACAAATTTTGTGGATGAAGCAAACCCTAGAAAACTACAATTTGCATTTCAAAAACATTCTCATTTTTTGTGACAACACTTGCACGATTAATTTGACTAAGAACCCAGTATGTCAATCACGCACTAAGCATATAGAAATACGTCACTATTTCCTGTGTGATCAACGGTTACACAGGAATATTTGTCTAGAATTCATTGACACTGACCATCAACTAGCAGACATCTTTACAAAACCCTTAGCTGAAAATCGATTCAATTATATTCGTCGCGAGTTAGGTATTCTCGATTCTTGTTCTGAAGTATAAATGAAATATGTTGTTAACAATGACATGCTTTTATTCTAGCAATTATTAAAAGGTGAGATTATTTTGGTTACAAGCCGAAATGGTCCTTCTGTCAACCAGGCGTAAACAGCTCTAAGCGACACGGTACTTAAGCGTCTTCGGACCACCGCTAGCTGGAATCCAGCCCCTACAGCTAACCCAAGGTAGTTAAAGCTTTATTAATTAAAGGATTAACATCATTTCATTTTAATTTACATAATCAAATATGCTAGGAACAAAGGAACCGAACTCGGATCGAACTCGGTCTCTTAGTTGCATAACCGAGCCCGAGAGCCGGACCACTCTTTTTAAGTTGTGGTTTTGTTTCTTTTGAAAACCCTATTCATCCAGAACCAACCCGAGCAGCCTCCTCCTTTCTCTATCAATCTTAGTGCGTGATTGACATGCTGGGTTCCTAGCCCTAGAAATCTCCCAAATCCAAGAGTTTCATACCTCCAAACTTTGGATCAAAGGTTTTTTCGAGGTTCTCTTCCATATTTTACCATCTTTTTGACGCATAATCTCTCAACTTCTCTCTATTTTTTTCTATGACACCTAAATTATTTTCCAAGAAAAAGAGAAAAGTTGATGAGGCTTCCTCATCAAATCCTTCTCAGGATCCTATGTCTAATTTATTTAGCCCTTCGGAACCCGAAGATGGCGAATTTGATGGATCTTTGTTTAGGACTTTAGAAACTTCTCTTGATTGGTTTGAGGATTTCCTGAAAAGGAAAATTAGTCCGAAAAACCCAATTAGTTTTACTATTTTCCCGGATCATCTATCTATTTTTAGTAATTTCGATATTGTTGATCTTGTTCAAATTGCACACATGTTTATCCTAATGCTATCCGTATGTTTTACTAAAATTTACAACACTCCCATTGTTCTATCTATTCAAAGATATGTGGTATCGATATTGAGTTTGATAATGCCGACATGAGCGAGATACTTCACGTACCTAATGATTGAGGCGCTCTAGTCGATATCACAAAGCTCAATTTCGGTAACAATATGACCCTTGAATCATTCAAGGATCCTATGTGTGATCCTTTCCATCGGCCTCCTAGCAAACTCATGGCCAAATATCTGAACCAATATTTTTATGAGCTACACGGCATCGTATTTTCTACTCTTTTGTCAAAGACGGAATCCACTGATGAGATCATGTATTTGGAGATATCAGCACTATATCATTTACACTTTGGTATTTCTTTTAGTCTTCCAAAGACTATCATTGAGGCAATGGTACGGTGTCGCAAGAAATGATAAAACCTACTATACGCTATGTATCTTCCTGTCATATTTCATAGGTTTTCGATTCACTTGGATTCTTGTCTGTTTGATGATACACCATCCCATCTCCTCATATTTCGTAGGACTGGTCCTCGGGCTCCTGATTTCGATGAGGATTCTTCCGATGAGGCTGCTGCTGAGGATATTCCACTTGATGTCCAGGCACCCCCTCATCCTCCTGCTAGTCAGGCACCTCCGACTACTGTTGCTCCTCTTTCTTCAGTCACACTTGATTATCTTCATAATATGCTTCATAACCTTTTCCGACTTGAGGACGAGCGTCACAGATGTGAGGATGAGCGTCACAGACAGACGGATTTTCGGACTACTCCTCAGGCCCAGACTATTGGGAACCGATTGCTGACATGCAGCGGAGTATGGCACATGCAACTCGCAGTCTCATTCCTCTGATTCGACACCCTTACCTTCCAGGTCCCAAATTTGATGACGATTATGCACAGCGATACTTTATTCCTGGCTCTGCTTTTTATAATCCCAACCGGTCAGTCGAGACTGATGACGACACTAGTTGAGATCATTCTTCTGGTTATAGACCTATGTATTTGTAGTTGGTGTTGCTAATGGACTAGTCACATTTTCTTATTTTGGATGTCGCACTTTATTTACTTTAGTTGCATTATGTATTAGACTTTTCATTTCATTTTGACTTGTATCAGACTCTTAGTAGATTATGCACTCTGCAGTTTTTTATTCTTACTCTTGATATCTACTTGTTATATTGTTGTTACTTCACTCTCTTTTGTTTTTTTTGTTCTATGTTTGCGGGGGAGCTTCCATTTTGCTCAAATGACAAAGGGAGAGAACAAGTAGTACCAAATAAAGAAGTGCAGTACCTTATTTTAATTATTTTGAGTTATTATTTGGTGCATCAATTAGAGTTTTATCAAAATTGGGGAGATTATAGGACCATGTAGGTCATGGTCACAGTTGATTTTGATAACCGACTAAAACTCTAGTTGATACAACAAATAATATACTGCTACAACTGATGGACGACTGCTTTGCTACAACATCTGGTCAAGTCTTCGCCAGATGAACAAGTTGCTGAAAAAGTTGTTTTCATGTTTATTATGTATTTTTAAATTTATTAAGTCTAGGAAAAATGTACATCGGACGAAATTGGCACTTGGCTAGCTTCGAAAGTCCACTTCCAAATAAGCCAACCCAATTCGTATTGATCTGTCCACAATCCAAAAGTCTAGCCCATAATACAAAAAAAGCCCAAATTTCATGTTTTTACACAGACCTGACTAGTCATAGGGCAACCGAGTTCGGAAATTCGGTCACCCTGACCCAGTATCCTATTGGATCATATCTCCCTATAGAATCGGCTCCAACATTCGATTTTTTGAACGTTAATCCGGGTTCGGTCCTAGAAAATCCTATAAATAGAGGAGAGTTTTTCATTCTTTTCACTCATCTCATTTTCTCTTCCATATCTCTTTCAAAGAGTTCTTTGAGTTATTTACTTTCAAATCTAAGCCTTTACAACTCTTAGCCAAGCCAGTGTCAGTTCGATCTAGAAGTCTGGTCGAGTTGTAAAGAAGGCTTGAAAACCTGTTCGTTTTCATCCTAATTCTGAAGTCGGTAAGTCCTTCGGATCAAAGGCTTGTGGATGTGAAGTAGTACTCTACGGATTAAAAGCAGTGTTGTATGGAGTTGCAAGCACTTCGGATTCAAGGCTTGTGTTTCACTGCATAGTAGATTCAATATCGAACAAGAGTACTCGAGACTGGACTAGTCCTCTCAGAGGAAAACCACTATAGAATCTCGGTGTTTGAGTTTGTTTTTCTTATCTCTTTACTTTACGCAAGTTATTTCACATTACCTGCTTACACATCAGTTATTTACTACTATAAATTTTTAAATGGTGATTATTATTCCGTTGCACACACGCACTCTATTCACCCCCTCCCCCCTCTAAAGGGGGGGTTTGGTACGCGGTATTTTTTTATTCCCGGAAAAATTTAGGGTGAGAATCTATTACCATGTTTGTTTGTGTTATAAAAGGTTTATTCCCAGGAATTAGAAATACCCGAATAAATAGTTTACCCATAAAACATGGGAATCCTATCCCTTAAGAATAGGTGGGTATTTTTCTTTTGCCCGGGCAAAAAAAAATTTGTTTAAACTTTTTTCAACTTTTTTATCATTTTTTACAGTTTTTTTGTTTTTTTGTCATTTTTTTGTCATTTTTTGTCGTTTTTTGTTACTTTTATCCTTTTTTTTTGTCATTTTTCTCCTTGTTGTCACTTTTTTGTCGTTTTTGCCCTTTTTTGGTTGTTTTTGTTGTTTTTAGTAGATTTTTGTCTTTTTGTTTCTTTTTGTCATTTTTTGTCATTTTTGTCTCTTTTTTGTCTTTTTATCTATTTTGTTGTTTTTTGTCGTTTTTCTCTTTTTTGTCGCTTTTTACCAATTTTTACCGGTTTGTCATTTTGTCGTTTTTAGTAGTTTTTTTTGTCCTTTTTTGTCGTTTTTTTCAATTTTTTGTCATTTTTTCGTTTTTGTTATTTTTTTGTCGTTTTTCGTCTCTTTTTGTTTTTTTGCCATTTTTACCAGTTTTTGTCGTTTTTGTTGTCTTTTGTCGTTTTTTAATAGTTGTCTTTTTTGTCGATTTGGTCTCTTTTGTCGCTTTTTAGTAGCTTTTTACCGATTTTTGTCATTTTTTGTTGTCTTTTGTCGCTTTTTGTCGTTTTTTGTATTTTTTTTCGGTTTGGTCTCTTTTTGGTCGTTTTTATTAGTTTTTTGTCCTTTTTGTCGTTTTTTGCTGCTTTTTGTCATATTTAGTCGTTTTTTGTTGTTTTTCGTCTCTTTTTGTCACTTTTTTGTCTTTTTATCGGTTTTTTTTTTGTTTTTGTCGTTTTTAGTAGTTTTTGTCACTTTTTTGTCATTTTTACCGGTTTTTGTCTTTTTTTTGTTGTTTTTCTCTTTTTTTGCAATTTTTTATCGATTTTTGTCGTTTTTTTTGTTTTTTGTCGTTTTTGTTTCTTTTTTGTCATTTTTTTTGTTATTTTTTGTCGTTTTTTAGTAGTTTTTTAGTTTTTTGTCCTTTTTTGTGTTTTTTGTGTTTTTTATCGTCTTTTGTCCTTTTTGGTCGTCTTTTTTTTTGTTGTTTTTCTTTCTTTTTTGTCCTTTTTGTCATTTTTTGGTCCTCTTTTATTGTCTTTGTTGTTTTCTGTCATTTTTGTTGCTTTTTGTCGCTTTTGTTGTTTTTTTGGTCTTTTTTGTCATTTTTCCGCTTTTTATCGTTTTTTGTTGTTTTTGGGTTGTCTTTTTTTTCCATTTTTGTTGTTTCGGTCTTTTTTGGCCTTTTTGTCCGTCTTTTTTTTGTATTTTAGCTGGGTTGTTTTTCGTTTTTGATTTTTTTTGTTTTTTTCGTTTTATCGTTTTTGGTTTTTTTTTCATTTTTTTCATTTTTTAGTTTTTTTTATCATTTTTATTTTTTTTCCGGGAATATTTATATAATCACCAAACATGGGAATGTAATTTTTTAGAGAATTTAATTACTTGGAATTTGATTCCCGAGAATATAGAATTCTCGACTATATAGTATTCTGCATACCAAACGCCCCTAAAGGTGCTCAACGTTCCTACAGTTCTCTCTCAAGCAAGAGAAGTACACACTATATTATGACAGTCAGAGCGCCAACGACTTAAGTAAAAATGATACATATCACTCAAAGACAGCATATCGATGTACACACTATATTGTGACAGTCAGAGCGCCAACGACTTCTCGTGATTGGTTTGGGGATTTCCATAAAAGGAAAATTAGTCCGGAAAACCCAATTAGTTTCACTATTTTCCGGATCATCTAGCTATTTTTAGTAATTTCGGTATTGCTGATCTTGTTCAAATTGCACGTACGTTTATCCTAATGATATCCGTATGTTTTACTGCAATTTACAACACTCCCATTATTCTATCCATTCAAACGTATGCGGTATCAATATCGAGTTTGATAATGCCGACTTGAGCGAGATACTTCACGTCCCTAATGATCAATGTTATAGATTTCGCTAGGCGGAGTCGGTGCGTTAAGGGCCCGACTAGCGCCTAGGGGCCGCCTAGGCGCCGATTTGATTTTTTTTTTTTCTAAGTGGATGAGTTTATATATAAATAATATGTATGTGCTTTATAGACACAAAAATTGTTGAGCCTTTGTGGCTAGTACTGCTATAATGAAGTCTTCTACTGGTGAGGTAGGGGTTCGATCCTCCAAATATTTTTTCTTTCAATTTTTCTTTTAACAGAGAAAAAAAAATTGTATATATAAGGGGGAGGAGAGGAGAGAGAGTCTGCACAGCAGACTTCTCCTCTCCCCTCTCTCCTCTCCTCCTCCCCTCCGCTCCCCCTCCGCTCCCCTTCCGCTCCCCCCCTCTCCTCCTCCCCTCCGCTCCCCTCCGCTCCCCTCTCCTCCTCCCCTCCGCTCCACTCTCCCCTCCTCCTCCCCTCGACGTCGACGACAGCAACAACAACAGCAGCAGCAGCAGCAGTCGACGACGGCGGCGACGACGGCGGCAAACGGCGGCGACGACGACGGCGGCAAACGGCGGCGACGACGGCGGCAAACGGCGGCGACAGGTAAGTAATTTATTTTGTCGAATATGTTTTTTTTTTATTTTTTTTTTGAAAATTTCAAAAAAATTTGGCCAAAACCGGCCGGCTAGGTCCGACTAGGGCCGCCTAGGCCCGCCTAGACCCGGCCAGCGCCTAGGCCGGCCGCCTAGGGCCTTTTCGGTGCGGCCGGCGGCCGCCTAGCGCCTAGGCGCCGCCTAGGCGGCCGCCTAGGCCGATTTTTAGAACACTGCTAATGATGGAGACGCTCTAGTCGATATCACAAAGATCAATTTCGGCAATAATATGACCCTTGAATCATTCAAGGATGCTATGTGTGATCCTTTCCATCGGCCTCATGGCAAACTCATGGCCAAATATTTGAACCAATATTTTTATGAGCTATACGGCATCGTATTTTTTCTGCTCTTTTGCCAAAGACGGGATCCACTGATGAAATCATGTATTTGGAGATATCAGCATTATATCATTTACACTTTGGCATTCATTTTAGTCTCCCAAAGACTATCATTGAGGCAATGGTACGGTGTCGCAAGAAAGGACGAAACCTACTATACGCTATATATCTTCCTGTCATATTTCATAGGTTTTCGATTTCCTTAGATTCTTGTCCGTTTGATACACCATCCCATTTCCTCATATTCCCTAGGACTGGTCCTCGGGCTCCTGATTCCGATGAGGTTGTTGCTGAGGATATTCCACTTAATGTCCAGGCACCCCCTCATCCTCCTGCTACTCAGGCACCTTCGGCTACTGCTCCTCCTCCTGCTTCAGTCACACTTGATTATCTTCATAATATGCTTCATGATCGTTTCTGACTTGAGGATGAGCGTCACATATGTGAGGACGAGCGTCACAGACAGACGAATTTTCGGACCACTCTTCAGGCCCAGACTATTGAGAACTCGATTGCTGACATGCAGCGGAGTATGGCACATGCAACTAGCGGTCTCATTCCTCTGATTCGACACCCTTACCTTCCAGGACCCAAATTCGATGACGATTATGCACAGCGATACTTTATTCCTGGCTCTGCTTTTTATAATCCCAACCGGTCAGTCGAGACTGGTGACGACACTAGTTGAGATCATTCTTCTGGTTATAGACCTTTGTATTTGTAGTTGGTGTTGCTAATGGACTAGTCACATTTTCTTATTTTGGATGTCGCACTTTATTTACTTTAGTTGCATTATGTATTAGACTTTTCATTTCATTTTGGCGTGTATCAGACTCTTAGTAGATTATGCACTTGGCAGTTTTTATTCTGCTACTCAGTTACTATTGATATCTACTAGTTATATTGTTGTTACTTCACTCTCTTTTATTTTTTTTGTTCTATGTTTGCGGGGGAGCTTCCATTTTGCTCGAATGACAAAGGGGGAGAACAAGTAGTACCAAATAAAGAAGTGTAGTATCTTATTTTAATTATTTTGAGTAATTATTTGGTTCATCAATTAGAGTTTATCAAAATTGGGGGGGATTGTAGGACCATATAGGTCATGGTCACACCTGATTTCGATAACCGACTAAAACTCTAGTTGATACAACAAATAATATACTGCTACAACCGATAAACGAGTGCTTTGCTACAACATTTGATCAAGTCTTCGCCAGATGAACAAGTTGCTGAAAAAGTTTTCATGTTTATTATATATTTTCAAATTTATTGAGTCTAGAAAAAATGTACATCGGACGAAATTGGCACTTGGCTAGCTTCTAAAGTCCACTTCCAAATAAGTCTACCCAATTCGTATTGATTTGTCCACAATCCAAAAAGTCCAACCCATAATACAAAAAAAAGAGCCCAAAATTCATGTTTTACACATAGAACTGACTAGTCATAGGGCAACCGAACTCGGACCGAGTTCGGGAACTCGGTCACCCTGACCCAGTATCCTATTGGATCATATCTCCCTATAGAATCGGCTCCAACGTTCGATTTTTTGAACGTTAGCCCGGGTTCGGTCCCAGAAAACCCTACAAATAGAGGAGAGTTCCTCATTCTTTTCACTCATCTCATTCTCTCTTCCATATCTCTTTCAAAGAGTTCTTTGAGTTATTTACTTTCAAATCTAAGCCTTTACAATTTTTTGCCAAGCCAGTGTCAGTTCGGTTCGATCTAGAAGTTTGGTCGAGTTGTAAAAAAGGCTTGAAAACCAGTTCCTTTTCATCCTGATTTTGAAGTCGGTAAGTCCTTCGGATCAAAGGCTTGCGGATGTGAAGTAGTGCTCTTTGAATTAAAAGCACATGCTGTAAGGAGTTACAAGCACTTCGAATTCAAAGCTTGTGTTTCACAGCATAGTGGATTCAATATCGAGCCAGAGTACTCGAGACTGGACTAGTCCTCTCAGAGGGATACCAGTATAGAATCTCGGTTTTTGAGTTTGTTTTTCTTAACTCTTTACTTTACGCAGGTTATTTTACATTATCTGCTTACACATCAGTTATTTACTACCATAAATTTTTTAATGGTTATTATTATTCCGTTGCACACACGCACTCTATTCATCCCCTCCCCCCTCTAATGGTGCTCAGCGTTCCTACAATTCTCTCTCAAGCAAGAGAAGTACACACTATATTATGACAGTCAGAGCGCCAACGACTTAAGTAAAAATGATACATATCACTCAAAGACAAAGCATATCGATGTACGTCATCATTGGATCCGAGATGCTTTAGATAATCGTCTTATGCATATTAAGAATATTGATACAAGCCAAAATCCATCTGATATGATGACGAAGTCTCAACCAAAAGAGAAGCATGACTTCTACCGAAGGATGACATGTATGACTACTGTTTGAAAACTTTCTCCTCATGAGGATAGAGTGGGAGATTGAGGGAAACGGGGTCCATCCTCATGATAAATTAATATGGATTTGATCCATGGAGATCGGTCACCCATGATTGGGTTCGGCTATGTACTTAGCCACTTTTTTAAGTGCAGTTTCTGTGACAAGATTCAGTTTTGGGAGGCTAGTTTGGAGGTGTTGCAGTCATTTTTGGGCTCAGTCTTTCGAAAGTTGTAGAGAAAAGTTTTCTTTAATCCAGGCTTTGAATCAGGGCATTTGAAGGTGTATTAAAAAAAGTTATGACTATCTGAAGTAGCCTACATGTTCATATTCTGCATGCATTCAGCATGCATGCAACATTGATGCTTTGTCTTTCTCCATACATTGGGAGATAAAGGACTGATCTTGGAATATGGAAGGGCTACCTTTTGGACTTCTCTATGCATAGAATGTGGTGTACCTAAGAGACATATCCTCCCTATAAATAGTGGAGAGATGATGAAGGTTGAACACACAACAACAAGAACAACACACAATAAAAGCTCTTGTAATCCTCACACTTGTAATCCACCTCAAATGAGTTTGTGAAAGAAAGTGATCCTCAAGTTAAGTTGTATCAACTTGAGAGAATATCCCTTTGTAATCATTCATTTGATTAAAGTAAAAAACTGCGAAAAAGGACGGGTGAGGACGTAGGCTCAAATTGAGCTGACCCTCAGTAAAGTTTGTATGTGCAATCTCTTATTTTCTCTTCCATTTTTATTTTATTCTCATCTCATCACAAAGACGGGAAAGGTCTTGTTTTTCCCAACAATATCACATGTTATTTGTCAATGGGGTTCCATATCCTTAACAGACTGATCAATCACATATGCTTAGATTATGCTTATGATTGTTCTCAAACTCGATACCAGATGCTTGACACTGATTAAGTAAGATGATCGCCCGGAAAAAACTTCTTTGGTTCATACTTGGTCCGTGTAAGGTATCAACAATAACATACAACCAAGCCAGCTATTGATAGGAATAGGATAGTATTATATAATTAATCTTGTTTTCAAATATTTGTCGTATCTGATCAAACTCTGTTCTTAATAGCATTACGAGTAAGCAAGCACAGAACACACAAAGAAAGGTCTCATGAAAGTGAAGTGACATGTTTGTCCAAATTTTAAATAAAAACATTACATAAGAATGTTTTTTCTAGAAACAAATCAATCAAATTATAATCAAAGTATATCATAAATCCAGGAAGCACGAACGGTCGAAGAGTGAAGTATATCATAAATCCTTGTAGAACAGATATTCGACATGACATGACACACCAAAATATGTATGTGTTTGTTATCAATGTCACTTCACATACACATACATATTAATCTTACTAGAACATTGTAGCCACACAAAATAATCAAGAATCGGTACAGCACGGAATATATTTATTCAGCATGGTTTTTATATTTACACATTTTAATCTTAAAAGGAATGCAGAGAATCAACCATAACTAACCAGATATGTAAGTTTCAGGAATGGCAAAAGTGTAAATAGTATATGGTGCATGGAGAATTAGAATAGTAGCCAGTTTGTGTTGTCTCAAGTACACAAGAATCTGACATCAACCTATTTTCAGTTATATGAAATATTTTAAAAAAAAACTATGTTCAGTTATATGAAATAGTCAGAGCGGCATAGGAGTTGCTGAGAACGTTCCTTAAAGGAAGGTTCTAGCTTCCTAGGTTCGAGAAGTACATAGGATGTAGGAAGGATCTGTCCTTATTTCTAAAACCAGAAGTATAAAAGTCAAATAAAATGAGAAGCTCTTGCTTACTACTAGAAAGGAACTCACACTAGATTTCTCAGACGCTTCAGTAGTTTTGTAATTGTCTCGTTCCTCGTAGCTTGAGTTATACAATCAACTCTACCAATGACTTGTGTGCTAAATGAATTGAGCTGCAGAGGATCAGAATTAACGACTCAAATAATGCGATAACAGGAAAAGGTTTTTTCAATGACAATGTCATCAGATCATGTATACCAGCTCTCTTATCCAATTGATTCCATAATATAGTGAGATGCACGCTGTCTGCTTCTGCTTTTCTGTTAGCCTCGTCCAGTGGGATCCAAAGTACTGTTACAGGCAAAAACATGTAAATGCAAACCCAAGTGCCAACACTTCAGGGTTAGCTAATACATATATAGGGAGTCAGCAAATATTGTATATATGCAGCATAAACGTTTTGACAGTTTTTTATGGAAAGAACAAATAATATTGGAACAAGATCTGTTACCTTTAGGTTCGCCTAAACTCATCTATCATCCTAGACCAACCAAAGATACGTTTCGAATGTTACTAGAACATTCTAAACATCTGCACCAAACATTTTTTCTACTGAAGTTTATCCATATATTGATAAAATTACTTTTCTATTGGACCAAGCAAACAATAAAAGCAAGAAGTAAAAAGGATAAGGTTTTCGTACAGCAGTACAGTAAGGGTGTTATGAAGATGAAGGGGTAAACATAACATCAAATTCTCCTGAATTATACATTAGACCACAAGCGCCTTCTCAAAATGTGCATAATCAGATCAAACATTTACAGCTAACAACCTGTCGCACATGCTATCACATCTACACGGGTAGATGTCATACGTGCCATACACGGTGAAAGCATTCACCATTTTACCGTGTCCGTGCAACGTAGCTGGTAGGCCAACAATATCATAACTAATCAGCAGCAATATCATCTATATCAAATGTTTATCTTCAGTTGGCTTAGAGGTGGAGCAATGGACTATCTGAAAAGCTATTAAAGCAAAGTTCACTGTAAGTACTTAAATAAAGACAATGTAGCACCCATTAAGCCAGTAACATAAGATGGAAAGCTTGTTGATCCAGGTTTATGTTATCCAGAAACGTCAAAAAGTAAACACCATGTAACATTTTTAACAGAGGCTCGCGCTGCTCTATCACTGAAACCCTAGGCCTAATCCTCATGTTAAAACTTGTAAAGTCTCCTTAGAGTCAGCTAGTGTCTGCCCAAAACTCTGCTCAGTACAATTAAAACTAGCATTTGTGAATAAACTCGACTTCTTAAGAAGTTATAACTAAGTTCTCCAGAAATCAGAATGATGAGCAAAACCAAGTGACAAACAATTAGGAAATTGAATAACATGCAAACCTTGGGAGAAGGAAGGTGCAAAGGGCACCCAAGAAGTGCATCAATTCCTCCAAGAGAGCCTTGATTTGTCAGCCTTTCAATCTTTTGAATAAAATGATTAGGGTAAAGTTCTAATAACATTACTTGGTCAGTGTATTAGAAAGAAGTCACATTAAATCACGTACAATAGATAATAGTAAGAACTGACAAGGAAGAATTTGCAAGGAGGATGAACATCTGAAACCACAAGATCAGGCATTAAGGAGATGCCCAGTATAGCCCAACAGATCAGCATTGACTTAAATAAAACTGATATTGTAAAAGCATTACTGCTGCGAAGAAGACAAATGTAGAGGCAGGATATTCAAGCATATAGGAGAAATGTCGCCGTCCAAATTCATCCATAGGTCCCCTGAAAGATAAAAAGCAATTAGCTGTAAGTACTCTGTGAGATATAAATAGTAAATGTCATAAACCTTAGCACTGCCGTCTAACCGTCTAGATCATCAGATGGGTCTTTCACGGGCAACTTGCCTCCCTCAATATCAGACAAGAACAATGATTCAAAGTCCCCAACATGCTTGCCTATCCTAGAGATACATAGGTAACCTATTATGATGTGTCAAAAATCACAAAATACGCTCATGTCTTAGAAGGAAAAAGGAACAAAACTTGCAGACAACTGGATTCTTTTGGAAGAATTAGCAATGACAGCAATCTTAAATTTTAATGAATTGGATAAGAACTCCACCCACCATTCAATAATTGCTGGCTGAACTGTATTCAGCTCCAATAAAGCAATCAGTTCATCATACAATAATATCAATGGTAACGGCACTGATTTGCATGAATCTAAAGACAGCTTTAGCAGTTCTAAAGCCTCTTGGCAATTTGTTTTCTGCATGACAAAAAATATGGTAAGATATATTATCTCTCTTAATGGAAAACCCACCGTTGCCTGAAGAATGAATAAGCCAAAATCATTATAAAAAAATTACCACCACCAAAACCGTCCTGCATAATGAACACTTCAAGAACAGCAAACAAAAGGTTGTTCGTAAATTAGACAAAGCATTATGTATTATAGCTTGGAAGAATATATTTCCTCATGTTTATGCCAAGTACCTTGAGTCAGCACTAGCAATCATAGCCCTATTAATACAGTGATGAAGAAAGAACAAGAGAACCCCTTCAGATACTCAAACTTTTGGATAGGCTTAGAAGATTATAAAGAAATTGTGAAGAAAATATAGGGAGAGCAGATGCAGAGTCTCCATTCCAAAAGAGTGGCCTCAAATTTAAGGCAATGAAGGAGCTGAAGGATTGGTGGAAGCATAAGTCTTGATTAACCCTATCAATACGGTATTTGCCAGGGAGGAGAATCTACTTCAGAAGGAGGTGAGAGCAGCTCTGAGTAGGGAGGAGGATGATTTTGCTCAAATAGCTAAATGTCATTCACATATAGATGGTGATCAATGCAGCATATTTTTCATTTTGAATATACAACAAAGAGCCATAACAGTACAGTAGACGGAAACTGAAACCTAATGTTGGTCAGGCTGTGATCAGCATAGAGGATATCAAACAGGAGGAAGTGCAGTACTTCAGTGAGCTACACAAGCACACAAGACCCAAACAGAATTTCCAGGCATCATAACTAAATAATTATCATTGGTGACACTACTGACATGTTATGCAGAAAGGTGAGAATGGATGAAATTGAATCCACTGAAGGCTAATGTCAACAAAGCTCCAGGACCTCAGGGATTCAGTTCATAGTTCTTAGTTTATCTGGTGTTGCGACAGTTTTTGTGCATAAAGATGTGATTTGGTGGATGGGATGATATGGAAGGATCCATAACCTGGAAGGGTGCATAAATGGAACCCAATTCAAGGAGGATCATGCATGGAGTCTAAGTAAACAAGCATAAAGAGAAAAAATTGAAGCTCCTAGGTTGACTTATTTTTTAGTACGAAAAATCTTGGAAGTAATGCATGATAATCCCGCGGAAGATCCAACCTTAGCTAAACCAGTTAGCAGGTTCCATGAACCTAGCCCAATAGGTTATAGAGTATACAGACAAATACAATCACGTATAAATATATTGTTGGGACTTGGGAGGTATAAATATATTGTTGGGACTTGGGAGAAACGATCAGAGTCATCAGATAACAGGAGGAGGGGTTGAACTTTTTTATGGTTGTGGTCAAACAACAGCATGCACC
This sequence comes from Iris pallida, assembly GCA_029216955.1. NCBI lineage: Eukaryota > Viridiplantae > Streptophyta > Magnoliopsida > Asparagales > Iridaceae > Iris > Iris pallida. The sequence continues at coordinate 59,228 of JANAVB010039132.1, read as the reverse complement.
TTCCGTGAAACCACGTTGCACAGAGACGATAAGTTGGCACAGTGCAGATACAAGTGAGCAGCATAACTATGCAGTCAAACCATTGGGTAAGTCAGCCAGACCAAGTTCACCCACCGAGTGCAACCATAATTTGTGGCCACGGATTTGAGCTTCTTAACTTGACTGGTGCGGTCAAACTGCTAGTCAACATAGTTGGACCACAAATTGGCCAACAGCTAGTTAAACTACACTGTTACAACATGCAGGCTTCAATCTGCTCCTTGTTCTGTTTTTCCATAAGTTGCCGGAAGAGAAGATCAAGAGGTTGTGGAAAGTGAAAAAGAAGAAGATGAGGAAATGATGATTTAGTTAGCTGTTGAAGAATGACACGATGATGACGATGATGACAATATTTGCTTAAGAAGATGACTATCATTGATGATAATAGCATTTTAAAGATTTCTTGGTTTTATTATTTTGTGGTTTCAGACTTATAGTCTTTTGGAGAATGAAGTACAAATATTTAATATTGCGTTTGTCCAACCTAACTTTCATTCATTGTAAATGGAGAATATATAAACAAATGACAAAAGTTGTCCTAAAGTCCATAGGGCTATTGGGCTATAAGCTAACACTCAACCTCAAGTTGGAGGATATATATCAAACATATACAGCTTGTTACATAGAAATATAAAATGAAAGATAGAAGCTTGGTGAAGACATAGGCATTATGGTCTTCGGATCGAGTAAACAGTGCAGACCAAATTACCCATCATAGCAACATGAACAAAATGGCAATCAATCTCAATGTGCATAGAAAGTGGATCAGAATAATAGACACCATAGTCGGCCGATGATATCTTGAGCCACATCATCTCACATATTGAGGCATTGTTGATTGCTCTGTATATTGCAAGGTTTGCAATATCGGTATATCTGACCATTCCTATGAGTATCGAGATCGGCAGTATCGACAGTTTCGGATCAGAGTATCAAATTTTTGGGTATCGAAAATCAAATAATTATTAATAAATTATTAACATTTAGAAAATATATTTTATATATTTAGGCATAATTTTAAGTATTTTCAGTGTTGTTTCTTACTTTCTTAGCATTTTTGGAATTGAATGAAATAATAGTTACCCTTGCCGATTGGTTTACATGCGATAAATATTTTTTTCTTTTACATGTTTTTACAACCTTAGTATGTTTTAACACCCCGTTGATGGGTCCGTTTCATTTAATTTTTTGTCAAATTGACCGAAAAATAGACCCATAATGTCAGTATCAGGTATCGGTCGGTATCAGATCAGGTCATGCCAAACCGTATCGGCATCGGCCGTATAGGATCCGTATTGGTCGATATTGCAAACTATGATATATTGTCACTGTACTAGATCAAGCCACAACTTTCTGTTGTGTTGTGCCAATCGACGAGATTGTCCCCAACATAGGTACAATATAATAACTCTCGTCACTCTTCGACCAAGCATAGTCGGTATCTGAGTAGATGGTCATAACGTTAGTAACTTAGTATAGAAGCCCTTTCCCTGCATATCCCTTCACATATCTCAAAATTCTACAAGCCGCATCTCATTGACAATGCTTGAGGTATTCCATGAACTGACTAGTCGGGCCTCCTACACAGAAGATGTCTAGACGATTCACAGCCAAATAGGACAGCTTTCCAACAATGTATTGATATTGTCAATATCCTCGCCATTCTCGGGCGACAAGTTAATATTAGGTTTCAAAGGAGAATCAATTGGTTTGGAACGTAGTCATGGAAGAAAAAAAACTACGAACTATATACTATATAACTTCATAAATTTCATTCGTTAGCATATGGCCCCAAAAGTCCTACGGACTTTAGGGCAACTCTTGTCATTTGTATATATTCTCCATCTACAATAAATAAAAGTTAGGTTGGACAAACACAATATTAAGAGTTTGCACATGTTATCACTTATCAGAGCAACCCTAGATCCCACATTAGGGTTCTCACCCTTCCGCTCTTCTTACCACCACCAACATCAAAAATCAGTCACCACCACCACTGACAACAGAAACCAGCCACCACTCAGCCGTCACTCGACCCCGACCTTGTCATGCCTGATGCAAACTCAACTCTGAGTACACTGACGCCAGCCCCTCGAGCAAAAGCCATCACCCTGCAAACTGTCGACTACTCTCAATGACCTTCTTATGCCTCACAAACATTTGTCGCCACGTCGTCGAGCTTCGTTGTGTCTTGCTGAGCCTCTCTTTGCCTCGCCTGCATTGATCCAATATCTTTGCCTCCACTACAGTGTACTAGGAATAAAGCTCTAGTCTTGTTCTTCCTATTGGGTTTCTTAAGCCAAATTTGAACCGCACAGGGCCATCAGCCGAGTAGAGCCAAAATAAACTCTCTTCTATGGTTATATGCCTTTGTTGTTCTCTTCTATGTACTTAGGTTGTACTTCTCCTCTCTCTCTACTTCTACTATTACGACATGGCATGCTTCTAGTATTTTCATCTACTTCGGCTATTTTGTTACATCGACTACTTTGGATACTCTCGTTTACCCTTGTGATACAGATTCTCGGGTTTAGACTATTGTTGCTATTGTGCTATCTTTTATAGTCCTGTTTATTACACGATTGTATTCTTGTCTATCGCTACTTTGATTGTTGGGCCATATTCTAACAACGTTGGTGGAGAAATACGATGTATTTTGAAAGAACGTAACATCAGCAGACACATATGATTGTGTATCTTGAAAAAAGTAACATCGGCACCCACATACAATAGAATCAAAGAAAAGGTATCTTTTCTGAAGAAAAGAATACCTAAAGAACCACTTGATGGTGCAAGGAAAGAGCTTATCTAGATTCTGACTGTGGTTGTGGACGAAAGTAACATAACCAAAGACACGTGGTGTAAGAGAGAATACATGTTTGGTTGGATAAAGACATAAGTGAGGAATAAGATCAACAAAAGTGGAAGATAGAGTCCAATTGACCAAATATGAGAACCGCATCACTCCATTAAGTAGATGATAAATTTGTCTACGATTGTTGTGTTGTTTTAGCTTCACCTTTAGTTATCGATCTCGATGAACTTGCCATTTAATGCTCCTTGTTATTGGATATGTCATTAGGATTATAATGACTTTCTCCCAACCTATTTGTATATGGGCCAATGTATTTTCTATAGACATTCTATTTGTTTATGGGCCAACGTATTTCTATAGGCGATAGAATACAATAATCTAGTAAATGTATACAAAATAGTAAATTGATTTGATAACTTAGAAGATCATAGATTGCGATGAACCGACAATATCCATACCCCAACCTAAAATTCAGGCCACAAAAGTTAGCCAATCCAAACTGGTCCTAGTCTTACAAACCCTGAGCTCTAAGTAGCTTTAAATGTGGACGAACAAAAACTTTTTTGTGCTTTTTTGGCATATATATATATATATATATATATATATATATATTGCCAAAAGTAGACTTCACCGTGAAAAAAAATTCCAAAACTACCCTTTACTATATTTACTAATTAAAAGTACTAATTAAAATTAATATGGGGTATCTAGGTAAATACATGAGTTGTCCTTTGATATTTCTAATTACAACAACTCTTAAATGCATTGAGTATCTAAAAATGAGATATTGAAAAATGGATTTTGTTTAGCATCATTGTAAATACGTGCAACGCACGTGCATATATGCTAATATATATATTATTATTTTTTGGAATAAGGGTAAATTTTATTCCACGCAAATCGCAGTAAAGGTATTACAATACACTATTCTCACATCTCTCCCACCCCGGTTAAGGGGTCATTACAGATACATCGAATTCTATCTTATGTAAAATTCCTACAGGAGTAGTCAACCCCTCAAAGATACGCCTGTTACGCTCCCTCCAGACGTGTCAAACTGATGCTGCAAGCCGGACTCTAGCTATCTTAGCCCAACTAGGATCCATGTCTCGGCGGTCTCTGATCCAGCTGAGGATCCCCCGTATATCTCTAGCACTGCCAACTCCACCCATCGATCGCATGCACTGCTCTGACCTAATGTGCCAAGTCATCGGACACTCAAAGAATAGGTGACCCATAGATTCGGCCTCACCTGTACACAGTACGCACTTCGGGTCTGGAATCTGCATCCCAAATCTGAGAAGTCTGCCCCTCGTCATCAACCTGCCTAAAACGAGTTTGTATGAACAAAACTGTATTTTGCGAGCAATCTCCTTTCCCCAGATAAAGTCATACTCCGCAATCCTGTCATGTGGAGTCCGAACCAGATTGTAGCAACTTGTAAAGCGGAATATCCCTGACCCTCCATCCGTACCAGGGTCAACCCATCTCCAGGAGTCCGCAGGCTGGCTAGTATCAATAGTGATCTGACGAATCGCCTCTCCGAACTGAGCATTGTATTGATAATCCTCAGGCCTCCAGATCTCATCCCTGATGATCCGACTACATTTCAGCCCCCTGCCCGCCTCTCTGTCCATCTGTGCACCCAAGGTCTCCAGGAGGGAACCATTACCCATCCACGGGTCGAGCCAGAGATCAGTGTTCGTCCCATCTTTCATAATCCTGCATATAGCGGACTGGAGAACCCGTCTGCACCGAAAAATAGCCTTAAATGAGACCGAGAAATTGTTATCGATCTTGCAGGTCCAGAAATTCGTCCGCCGCAAATATCTGTTAGCCATCTACTCTGCCCAAAGCGAACCTCCCTTGATGAACTGCCACGCCATCTTCACCCCAAATGCCTCTCTAACCGCCCGTAGAGGTCGCAACCCCACTCCTCCTTCCTCCCGGGTCCGGCAGAGTTGTTCCCAAACAATCGCATGCATACCTCCTCGCCAGATGAAATTAGCACATATGGTCTCCACCTTCCGTATGGTAGCTACCGGAATCAGAATCGACTGCAACCAGAACATAGCGATGCCAGAAATAACAGACCTCACCAGCTCAATATGGTCACCAAAAGATAGTCCAGCTGCCTGCCAGTCTTCCACTTTCCTTTGGGCAAATTCCACCAGGCTGTGACAATCCTGATCCCTAGCATAATTGACCGTCAACGGTACCCCCAGATACTTCACCGGTAACTCACATTTCTCCACTCCCAGAGCAAGGGCCCTTTCCTCCTTGAGGGTGCACTGAGAGCTGAAATAAATCCTGCTCTTCTCCCTATTCAGCTGAAGCCCGGACAACCTCCCAAATTCCCCAATAATATATGATAGCGCACCCATCCCCCGCATAGATGGATGAAGGAACACCAAGAGGTCGTCAGCATAGATCAAGTGTGACACCACCGGCTTGACCGGCCTGAAGAGAGGGGCAATCTTCCTACTATGCACAGCCAGGTCCATTATGCAAGTGAAGTACTCCATCACCAGAGTAAACAGGTACGGGAAAAGAGGATCCCCCTGCCGCAGTCTCCTATTGCTCCTGAAGCATCCATGTGGAGTACCCTGGATGAGGACCGAAAATGTGGGGGAGCATATGCATTCCCTCACCCTCGCTACCCACCTCTCATCAAACCCCATTGCTAGCATAAGGTGGCAAAGGAAGTCCCTGTTGACCGTGTCATAAGCTTTCTGCAAATCCAGCTTCACACAGGCCTTCATCCCCCCCCGGCTTGTTGAAATCTCTCATCATCTCATGAGCAAGAAGACTGTGCTCAGCAATCGAGCGTCCCTTGATGAAAGCCGCCTGATTCCAAGACACCAGGCCCTACATAATCCCCTCCATACGTCGACACATGAGGTGAGTAATTATCTTATACAGATAATTACAACACGCAATAGGTCTGAAGTCGGCGACACGCCCTCCTTTTTCGGAACCAATGTCAAGAATGTATGATTCAGCTCCTTCAACAACTTTCCTTCCAAGAAAAACTCATGCACCGCCTCCAGGACTGGGAACTTTAGCTCACCCCAGTGTCGCCTAAAGAACCCACAAGAGAAGCCGTCAGGCCCCGGGGCCTTATTTGGATCTGCCTTCATCACAATAGCCTCCACCTCCTCCAATCTCACAGGAGCCAACAGCAAGCTATTCCCATGGTGCATCACCAGCCTCTTCGTGACAAGGCCTGGGAACGTGATGGGATAATCAGTCTGATGATATAAGTCTGAATAGAACCTGACTGCCTCCTCCTGAATCTCCACTGGGTCTCCGACGAGCCTGCCCTCGCCAATTAGCAGCCTGAGGATATTGTTCCGGTGCTGTCTGGCACGGATCACATCGTAGAAGAACTTGGTGCAACGATCCCCATCCTTGAGCCATGAACACTTGGCCCTCTGGGCCGCACTAATCTCCTGCTGGAGCCTCATGATGTTGACCTCCGCAATCAGATCCTTCTCCCTAGCCGCCAACTCCCCATTCAGCATGTCAGTCTGCAAAGCTTCCTGAACCTCTCGAAGATCGGCCTCCTTATCCTCCAGGGAAGACCGCAGCATCTTCTTTACCCAATCCCGAATAGCTCTCTTGACCTGTTTGAGCTTGTGAACCATGCGAAACTGAGCCGTGCCCTCCCGAGAATACTGCAGCCCTCCCATAACAACCTCCTCATATCCAGTAGAAAGGTACCAGCAATTGTTGTACCGAAAAGGCCGAGCCTGCCACTTGGGCCTCTCAGAGAAACATACCCGGATAGGGGAGTGATCGCTGGTCCCTGCCGCAAGCCCTTCCGCCACGGAATTTGGAAAGCAGCGAAACCATTCGCTGTTTTCCAAAGCCCTATCAAGCTGACAGGCGATCCTGTTGTGAACCGCCTTATTATGCCAGGTCCAGATGTGTCCTGTTCTCTCCGGTCCCCTCAGCCCAGACATGAGGAGACACCTCTGGAAGTCGTATATGATCGGATCAGGCGTCGGACGACCTCCCACCTTCTCTTGCCGATGTAGCATGGCATTAAAGTCTCCCATAAGAATCAGAGGAAGATGCAGGTGATCCGCCATACGTCCAACGCGCACAATGTCCTCCCACAAGGTCTCACGCAACCGCCTATCATTGTGCCCATAAACTGCACCAAGAATGAAGTGGAATCCTCCTTTGTTCATAAAGGAGATGCCAATAATCTGCTCTGTCATCAGAACCTGTTCCCCCTTCCAACTATCTCTGTTCCACCGAACCCAGATCCTAGCCATATCGCAAAGATCCAGGTTGTGAATATGCGCCCAGTTTACAGGAGTCCTGCAAGATAGCATTGTCGCCTCTCTAATCTTCGTCTCAAGTAGAACAGAAATGTCACACTTCTCACGCTTCAGAACTCCACTAATCTCCCTCCATCTTCCAATGGAACACCCTCCACGAATGTTCCAGGCAAAGACCGACATTAATTAATTAATGTGGGGTCCCCCTGGACACCATCAACTCCATCTGGACTGACACCCGAAGGAAGTATCCCGTCCGTCAGATCTATATCCTCCCCCATCCCCGAGGAGGGTGCAAGATGTGCCTGAATCCTGGAAAGTGTCAAGGTCCAATCTGGGTTGGCCACGGTCTGATCATCGAGACCCCCTGGCTGGAGCTCATCTTCCCGTGGGGACGGGGCATGCATTTTCCTGCTATAAACATTTTCCACCATAGAAGTCTTCATCCCATCCTGTTTGCTATCTAGGGTGCTCATACCCCTGGTCACCATACTCCTCTGGGGCCTGAATGGGACTATCGCGCCCTGCGAACTCTCCCGTCTCGGCGGGGTGTCAGTCTCCAACCTCCTGGCCACCTCCATCAGAATGTCCTCCTCCGTCGGCCTGACTGTCGACGCCACTCCGGTGATGGGACTGGACGCCAACTCCGGCTCAACCACCTCCATCTGCTCTGCCGAGGTCCTATGCTAATATATATATATATATATATATATATATATATATATATATATATATATATATATATGAAAAGAATGTCAGTCTACCCTTGTGTCACGGATTTAGTGTTTTGCCTACACCTCGTTCCGTATGGCGCATGAACGTCCTCCTTGAACACCCATGCAAGCCTTCTCTGAACGCTTAGTTAGATCCCTAAGGCGAGAATGAGAAAAGTAGAGCAAAAGGGATAGTTTGGAATATTGAAAACTTTACTATACTAGAAACTTTACTATACTATAAAGAGTTTGCTTCTTGGGTAGTGAGAAACAAATGAGCCTCCCACTTATTTATAGGACATTAAAGAACCTACATGAAGCTTCCGGAAACAGCATATTCCAGAAATTATCTAGGTCCTAGTTATTTACGAGGAAGATTCTAGAATATCTAGAAAGGTACGGAGACTTCATGAGTCATCAAGAAGACTCCACCATCTTTTGGAGGATCTCGAAAGATTCCAGCAAAACCTCTGTCAAAGGAGGGTTATGCATATCTGTCTCGGTGGGACGAAAAATCTTTTGTGTGACACTGGGAACCCGTTATCCCCTCCAATTCTCCAAACCCGCCAGCCTCCTCCAACCTAGGGAACAAGCCCCCGCTGGCTCCGGTAGCCAGAGCGACCGTTGCTGCTCCTGCCACAACTTCGCGAGTCCTCCATCCCCTATGACCGTCGTGATGGTGATGATGGTTGGATTCGTGTGTTCTGTCGACAGAACAAACCACATCTGGGCCTGGTCTGTGCTGCAGGTGGAGCATGCGATCCTAATGGTCAAGTTCCGAGGAGTTCAGCTGCTTTGCCTTGATTAGCCCCCACCTGTCTAACCCATCTCGCAGTGGTATGGGCAGAAATCATGGGTCGTCGGATAGCAAGGTGAAGCATTCGGAGGTCACTTGTTTCCCTTCTATAATTCGGCTCCTCAGGAATTCTCTAGTGCAAAGTTTGTCTCATGAGTCGAGATCTTCTCCCCCTCCTTGACTTTAGTGGCTATGAGACTCCATTTCGTGGAGCCTTACGTAGTGGACGGTGTTCATACTGTTGCCGAAGATATCGCAATCTCGAAGATGGAATGGTAGTCGAGTCTTGTGCTTTATGTTATAGGACAACGTCCTTCTTATCATGTTATATCGGATTTTGTTTACCGGGCCTGGGCTCCTTCTGGTAGTATCAAAGTCTTCTCCTGTGAGAATGCTTCTTTTTTTGTTCGATTTGCATTAGAAACGGACCAAGAGCCGATTGTCACGGACTTAGTATTTTTGCTAGCACTTCGTCCCGTGCGGTGCACTATCTTCCTTCTCGAAAACTCATGCAAGTCTTCCCAACCCACTTAGCTAGAATGCTAAGGAAATAAAGAAGAGTGGAGCAAATATGGGACTCGTAAGAACTTCTTCTATTACTTGGAGAATGCTTACAAGTTTTGGTGGTGAGGAACAAATGAGGCCTCCTCCTTATTTATAGTGCTCATAGGGCTTACATGGAAATCTCAAGAAACTTCTGGAATCGACATATTACAGGAATTATTCTCTAAGAATAAGAACAAAGGAAGCTTCTAGTACATCCAGAAAGATTATGACACATCTGGAAGGGTCTGGAGCCTTCTGGAAGATTCTGTGACCTTCTGGAAAGTTCTACCATCTTCTAGAACGTTCTAGAAGCTTCCCGCATAACATTGGTCCGTGGAAAGGTTATGCAACTTAGCCTCGGACGGGACGCAACATTTGGGGCGTTACATTTTCCACCAAAGGCGTTGACGTCCTCGTCAACCATGCTCGCTGAGAAACGCCTGGACCTCGGCCCGAACTGATGCAGCGTATCAGCACGTTCCCAGCTAGACTCGTCGTACGGCATGTCCTTCCATTGGATGAGGTACTCCACATTGTCCGTCATGACCATGAACTTGGTGCCGAGAAAGTAGTGCCACCATGTCCTCAAGCTACGCACGACCGCGGTCATCTCCTTCTCTTGCACTGTGTAGCGTCGCTCGGTATCATTCAACTTGCAGCTCTCGAATGCGATGGGGTGTCCTTCCTGCACCAACACCCTACCAATGGCGAAGTCGGATGTGTCTGTGTGCACCTCGAACGCCTTGGAGTAGTCCGGTAGAGACAAGACCGACTTCTCTTGAGCGCCTCGAATGCCTCCTCGCACTTGGGCGTCCAGCTCCACGCCTGATCCTTCCGCAACAGATCGATCAGAGGCGTTGCGATGGCGGAATATCCTCGGATGAACCGCTGGTAGTAGTTCGTCAGGCCTAGAAACGATCGCAGCTCCGTCAACCTGGTGGGAGCCTCCCACTCCCGAATGGACTGGACCTTCGCGCCGTCCATCCAGATCTTGTCATGCCCAATCCAGTGTCCCAAGAACGACACATCTTCTTGTGCAAATGAGCACTTCTCCCGCTTGACGTAGAGTTCGTTCTCCCTCAGCACTTGGAAGACAGCCTTCAGATGCTCAATGTGCTCCTCCATCGTGTTTGAGTACACCACGATATCGTCGAGATAGACCACGATGAACCGATCCAGATAGGAATGAAAGAGCTTGTTCATCAAAGTACAAAAAGTTGCAGGAACACTTGTTAGACCAAAAGGCATACCCAAAAATTTATATGCACCATACCTCGTGACGCACGTCGTTTTTGCCTCGTCGCCCTCCGCAATTCGAATTTATAGTATCTCGAGCGCAGATCGAGTTTGGAGAAGTATCTTGCACCTCCCAGCTAGTTGAACAAGTCCGCCACCAACGGGATGGGATATTTGTTCTTGACAGTCACCTTGTTTAGTACACGATAATCGATGCACAAATGAAGGCTTCCATCCTTCTTCTTCTGGAATAGCACCGGTGCACCGTACGGGACCTTAGACGATCTGTTAAAACCCGAATCCAGCAGCTCTTTCAGTTGCTTCTTCAACTCGTCGAGCTCAGGCAGGGCCATGCGGTATGGAGCCATGGCGGACGGCTTCGTGCCTGGCTCCAACTCGATGGTGTGGTCTACCTCCCTCCGCAGAGGTAGCCTCTTTGGCAACTCCTTCGGCATGACGTTCCCGAACTCCACAAGGACGTCATCGATCTCAGGCGGAAGATCCCCCTTCACGGGTGCCTCTTCCGTCTTGAGCACTGCAAGGTAGGTCATCTCTCTGTGCCGCATCCCCTTCTTGAGTTGTAAGGCGGAGAGAGCCTTCCCCTTCGCGAGCTCGCCTCGTGTAACAGTCACCATATACGGAGAGCTCTCATCCATAATCTCGATGACTCCCAGGTGCGACATTGGAACCGCCTTTGCCGATGTGAGGAAGTCCGTCCCAAGGATCATGTTGAAGTCATCCGGTGGCACGGCCGTGAGACTGGTGGCACCCGTCCAGTCTCCCACTTGGATCTTGACCCCTTGGCCACCCCTTGCACGGGGTGGACCTCTGAATTGACCGACTTCATCTTGCTCGAGTCTTTTTCAAGCACCAGACCCAAGCGCTGAACCTCCGCGTCCGAGATGAAGTTGTGGGTTGCCCGTGTCGACCATCACCCTCGTGTTGTGGCCGTTGATCTTCACGTACACATACATCAGCTCTCGACTCAAAACTTTGGCCACGACCGCCTTGCTCTTCAAAGCATTCAGTAGGTGCAGGGCGCCCATGTGAGCCCCCATCCTAGGCTCCACGTCCTCGGCCTCCTCGCCTCGGACTGCATTCACCCTCTTGCCCTTGTTAGTGCAGTCGTGTGCGAAGTGATTCCCACCGCACACGAAGCACTCAATCTTTCGCTCCGTCGGAGGCTTCCAAGGCTACTTGTCCTTCGGCAGGGCTCCCTTTCCGTCGTTCTTCTTGTCTCCCCCACCATTGAACTTGGTGGTGGTCTTTGCCTTGGGCTTGGGGGTATCGCTCCGTCGATACTCCATCAGCTTCTTAGCCGTTGCAACGGCCGTGTTCAGATCTGTGACGCATTGCCTCTGCAACTCTTGCGCCGCCCACGGTTGTAGACCATCCAAAAAGAAGAACAGGCGATCTTCTTCGCCCATACTGGAAATGGCAAGCATCAATCGGGTGAACTCCGCCACATGCTCCTTGATGGACCCGATGTGTTTGAGTTATCACAAACTCCGCCTCGCAACATACTCCACATTCTCCGGGTAGAATTAAGACTTGATCCCGTTCTTGAGATCCTCCCAAGTCTCGTTCGAGCAAAGTTCCCTCTTTTTCTCGATGCACCTGCTTCATCACCACAGCATAGCATCATCAGAAAAATATAGGGACGCCGTGTTTACCTTATCGGTCTCATCCTCGATGCAAACCGCCTTCAGGTACCGCTCGATGTTCCAAATGAAGTTATCCACCTCATTCGCGTCTCGTACACCGTTGAAGGATTTGGGTTCTAGATACTTCACTTTCTGGGCCGCCTCCCTCCTCGGAGACGCACCACCAGCAATGGCCTTCTCGAGGATCGCCGCCTTGGTTTTTAGCTCATCGCGCAGTTCGGCAACGTCCGCCTTGGTAGCCTTTCGTTCCTCCTCGAACTCGGCTTACATCTCGCGAAGGTGCTCCCAAAACTGTGCCATAGCATAGGCGACGTCAGTCTCCAACTCATGGGCGAACTCCTCGTGAGCCGTCTGGTTTTGCTCCACTTGAAGCTCAACGCCCGTCACGCCTTTCTCTAGCATCCCCATACAGGACGCCAACTCGCCAAGAGCCCGTTCCATCTACGGTTCTTTGCTCTTGTCCTTCCTCACGGGCTTCGCCTTCTCCTTAGGCGATACGGGTTGCTCGTCGTGGAATACTTCGGACGAAGACATGAGGGTGATCGACCTTTGCTCTGATACCACTTGTCACGGACTTAATATTTTTGCTAGCACTTCGTCCCTTGCGGCGCACTATCTTTCTTCTCGAAGACTCGTGCAAGTCTTCCCAACCCGCTTAGCTAGAATGCTAAGGAAATAAAGAATAGTGGAGCAAAGATGGGACTCGTAAGAACTTCTTCTATTACTTGGAAAATGCTTACAAGTTTTTGTGGTGAGGAACAAATGAGGCCTCCCCCTTATTTATAGTGCCTATAGGGCTTACATGGAAATCTCAAAAAATTTCTGGAATCGGCATATTCCAGAGATTATTCTCTAAGAGATAAGAACAAAGGAAGCTTCTAGTACATCCAGAAAGATCATGACACATCTGGAAGGGTCTGGAGCCTTCTGGAAGATTCTCGGGTCCTCTGGAAGATTCTGGGGCCTTCTGGAATGTTCCACCATCATATATAATGTTCTGGAAGCTTCCCGCATAACCTTGGTCCGTGGAAAGGTTATGTAATTTAGCCTCGGACGGAGCGCAACATTTGGGGCATTACACGATGCTTTAGGCCTGAGTGTTGACCGTATCCCATTATTGTCCCTACCAGAGAGTGGTTTTCTTTTCCTATCAAACTGTTCTAATATGTTGAAATTTATCACTCTGCATGTCTCCCAAAACCACACTTATATGCCTTATTGAACAATTATCTTTGTTAAGTTACACGTTTACGTAAATCTAAATTATCTGCAAGGCACTGAAAACACATGCTTTGCACATACAAAAAAAGTCTAGATTATACAGAATAACAAGGAGACATAAACGTACAAGTGTCTGGACATTACAATGTTATACAATAAAAGCTAAATAACCAAATATTTAAGAGTCGTGATGTAAGTTGGAACCCCCTCTTCTCGGTTCTTTCTTTGATTTTCAAAGCACAACTGCAAGCTTCATTCTCTAAAGAAACTAAGGTCGGGATTTCCTTGAAGAAAAACAAAATTTAGATGTGGAAGATAGATCCAGAAGGAAACGTCAACAAATCATAAGAGAATAATGTTGCTATATGATTTCCAAAGAGAATACTAGCTAGTGTTCTTGGAAGGTAACCCATTATCCACATCTGATACAAACACTAATGCCAACTCTGAATCCAAAAGAAGAGATCTTTTATCCCAAATTTTTGGAGTCTGCCGTTTGACTCCTCTTCTTCCATTTGGCTCAGTTAAGAGTCATGTCCTCTATAAAGCTAACAAAATCTATTATCATTCTTTAACATTTCAAACCATGTCCGTCTAGATCTACCTCTAGTCCTAGAAGCTCCATGTCCTTCTTTAATATGCTTCAATAAACTAATTGATTGGCGGTAGCACAAGGATATAATGAAGCTTTGATCATTCGAGACTTAGCACTTAGAAACTTAGGTTTGTTATAGAAATGAAAAGTTACACTTTTATATAAGGTTTCCCAAAATAAATATTTAATAATTAATTGTTGACTAATGCATTCATGATACCAATATTTCAGCCAGTTTTATATACGTATATTGTTAAGTAAACATTTGTGAATAATCTACCTGAGATGGTAAGCAACTGGTGGCAGCACTTATATTCCCAAAAGAGGAAATAATTTTCATAGTCCCAATTATTCCCATCTTTCTGTATTTCATATCTGAATTGCTGACCTGCACATGTGAGTATCCCAATAAACAACTGTAGATACAGAAAAGATAACTAAAGTAGCTCATGGAAGTATTTTGGAAGCCTGGTTACTGAAATTAACTCCACATACCTGCTTTCTTATGATCATCAAAAGTTCATTCGTAATGGATGAACTAGTAGAATTAGCACCAGAGTGAGCAGGCAAGGCTAAATTGCAAAAGACTTCATATACCTATAAATTGCACAATTTGTTATCAGCTAAGAAGTACCAGTCATTGATCAAGGAAAAAATCATTAAGACTTGGAACCTTGTGCAGATTTTGTTCATGAAACCCCTCTAGGTAATCTAATATACCTGAATGAAAAGGCAAAATCAGTACAACCTAGGTCCTTGTTGGTTTGATCATGTGTCATAATTAAAATTTATAATGCAATCATGGATACCATTTATGCAGAAAGATATTGGGAGCAACTCCTGTGCATATTTTGATGTCAACAATGTCATTGTCTCCAAAGCAGAACTAACTTCATGACCAATCCCAGAACCGATATGTGTTACCAGTGCACCAAGGAGCTGCAAGATACATGTTCATAAATGTTAAATCTATGCAATTTACAATTATATGGTTGGGAACACTTGAAACTTCCTCTTCTAAGCGGATGATGATGACGACTTCTGGTTGTCAATTTACTATGCATATCTATTTTAGCTATAAATGACTAAGAATTTGAGTTTATCCGTAGTGCCATTAAGGTCAAGTAGATACGAAGTACATACTTCTTGCCTGGAATAAGCATCGGTGAACTCTTCAAACAGTGATTCATATAGGTAAATGCCAAAATCTTGAGCTGGTTTTTCTTTACATGCCAATAAGCACTCACAAACTGAGAGAAAAGATGGGAAGTAATCCTGAATGCATAAAAGATACAAAATAAGGTCAGATATGGGATTGTATTAGAAGTGAAGTGACATAGTAATAACTGATAATACCATTCAGGTTAATGGAAGAAAGCTTACTTTTACTAACTCTCGTTGTCCGTGAATACATTGATTGAAAAGAACTTCACGAAAGCAACCATCTATTATTTTCTTCCTCAATATTTTCTCTGCAGCCTTTTGCATGGAACCTCCATTCTTGTATATGAGCATGAGGAACCACACATCAATGACCTTGTGCTCGCGTGGTTGATCAAGGCATTTCAGTTCTTTCAGTATAGCTTCACAGAGAATCTGCAGAGTTAACTAAATCCTAGTGAAAAAAAAGCTCAACAAGTCAAGTCCACATGACAGACCAGAAAAGGAATCTGCATGCAGAAGCAATGCTACGGTAGATTAAGGCTGGATTTCGGTCCTTTTGGGGTTGCTTATCATGGCTGCTTTTGCTTATTTTTTTGAAAAGCAGTCCCAAAAGCTGTTTGGTAACACCTATATCAAAAACTTTTGGAAAACCGGTCCAGATTTGGGGCAGCTTGTGAAAGCAATTGGGAGGCTGCTAACAAAAGCTGCTCCTTCTGCCGCTTACTGGAAAGCAGCAGCAATCTCAAACCAGGCCTAAATAGGAATGTTGACAAAGAAATGACAGTATCATTTTTATTGGTCTCCGTAGATTTAGTCTGCCCTTTTGTTGTTTTCTTTCTTTCACTTACCTTTCTAGGAAACAAAGGATTTTGTGGTCAAGTTCAAATTAAGCTATGGATTTGTGGCTCCAAACCAACAAGTGCATGATAGTCATCAGTTTGGCAAATTGATTAATTCATTTCCATTGGCATCAAACAAGAAACACTATTTTGGAATTGGTCAAGCAATTCAACTATTTTGCACAAACACTAATATGACACGACAAACTACAACAAGCGACATTGACCAACTATGGGGTGTCCTAGTATTTTTTTGAGTGACCATGCGTTCAGGGGCGGAGCCAAGCTTGGCTTGGGGTGGGCTCCAGCCCACCCCCAAAATATTTTTTTTCTTCTCTTTTTTCTATGTAAATTTTTTTTTGATTTTTTTTATGTGGATTAAACCACTTTCAGCCCACCCAATCTTTTGGCAGCCCACCCTAGCTATAGTTTCTGGATCCGCCCCTGCATGCGTTGTCCGATACTGTCCAGCACGATGTTGTAGAAACCCTAGAGGGGGGGTGAATAGGGTTAAGCTAACTAATCAAGCACTTAGCACAAGCTAATTGGCAATTTAAAAATATAAGTGCAAGAGAAGAAGCAAACACAATACCGACACCCGATGTATCCTGGTATCCTCCTAAGAGGCAGTCCAGTCCCGGAACTCTCTCCGGCTTTAATCCACTATTTGAGCAAATAGTTACACACGAGTTTGGATCCGAAGAACTCGCCAACTTCTTACACAAGAGCTTTAATCCGAAGGGCTCTCCGACTTCAACCGAGAGTTTGGATACGAAGACTCCCCAACTTCAACCGAGAGTTTGGATACGAAGACTCTCCAACTTCAACCTTTCACAATAGGTTTTGATCTCCTTATACAATATGATGAAGATCTCACTTTTCAACTCAATAACTCTAACACAATTTGAGAATGGCAAATGAAAGCTTTGTAGAGTTGTTTGTGGATAGGCTTTGGTGGTTTAAAAATTTTTAGGCTCAAAGCATCAACCTTGAATGAAGGGGTTCAAGGCTATTTATAACCAAAGCATTGAAAAGAGCTCAAGGCAACTTTTCAGTCCACGAACCGGCATACCGCCGGTATGATCCGGCATACCGGCGGTATACCGGTCTGAGATTGCAACGGCTAGAAATATAGCCGTTAGGATCATTAATGGCTGGAAATCCGACCGTTGGAATTTCAACGTTTCGGAAGCGGTATGCCGTCGGTATGGACCGGTATGCCTTCGGTATGCCGGTTTTGTAAACAGAAACTTTCTGTGAACAAAAACCGGTATACCGTCGGTATACACCGGTATACCGTCGGTATGCCGTTTTCTACCCAAAATGATCCTGGGCTTATTTCTGCCCTAGCTTTCGATTTTGTCATCCATTGCTTGTGTTTACAATAATTCCTAAGACTCATTACAGACTCCAGATAAACTTAGGCAGGTGCAGGCTTCTTCAGAGTCTTGAAATGATGATGGCATGGCTTTTCTTTGATAGGTGCTGGCTTTTTCCCTTGGCGGCAGCTGTCCAAAGATATCCAGTTTGTAAAAACTGAATACCTTTCGGGGGCTTCGCCCCCGAACCTCCGACGAGGGGCGCTGCCCCCTCGACCCCCGTCCGCTGACCGGGCAGCGGAACCCCCGAGTGCGTGGCTCCAGAGATGTCGTCGGGTGGTTTTGAGAAGTCTTGTGGGATCCGTCGTCTTTGACCCACCATGATTTCTTCATTGCATATGTCCACATTGATCTTGTTTATTGCTTTTCTGCATGTACATGTTAGACGAACAAAGCAATATACATAGTAGCAACTATGATAGGTTTAATGCACATTAGGACAATGCTGAGTTTAAGTATAATTGCTAAGGTGATAGCATAAATGTTAGTGATATCATAATGATTAAACTTATCAGCATAGCCGAGAAATATGGTCTTCGTGGTCCTCATCCCTAGCTTCTGAATCTTGATATCCGGAAGCTTCACGTATGCCAAACACCCCCACACTCGAATGACATTCAAGTTGGGTCTGACCTTGAAGCAGAGTTCATGAGGTGTAATGTCAGATGTTGCGAACAGCACTATGTTCAAAATAAATGTGGCCGTAAGCACTGCTTCTCTCCAGTAGCACTTTGGAAGCCATGTCGTCAAAAGCATCGAATACATCATCTCTGTCAGCGTCCTGTTCTTCCTTTCTGCAACTCCATTGGATTAGGAGAATATAAAACAGTCGTTTATTGACAATTTCATGTTCTTTGCAGAACGATGCGAATTCCAAGAAACGATACTCTTCGCCTCGATCACTTCTGAGTCTCTTGAGTTGTTAACCGGTTTGACGTTCAGCTTCAGCTTTGAAGTCCTTGAACTTCTCGAATGCTTCGTCTTTCGAATTGAGAAGATATACGAATGCGTACTTAGAGAAATCGTCGATGAAAGTAATGAAATACTTCATCCCGGCTTTTGTGAAGAATTGCTTGAAGTCACAGATATCTGAGTGTACCAATTCCAGAAGATCTGTGCTCCTGTTCACTCTTCTGAACGGCATCCTGACGATTTTTGTCTGAGCACATACTTCACATTTCTCCCACTCCTTACTCCCCACATTTGGTGGTAAGGCCTAGACTAGACATCTTGTTTATTCTTTTACAATGAACATGTCCTAGTCTATTATGCCATAACTCAAGAGAGTAACCAGAAGTAGCAACTGCATTAATACTTTCAGAAGTTACAAGTTGCAACTTAAACATTCCTTCAATACAAAAATCTTTACTGAAGTACATTCCTTTGTCGGACATCTCCATCTGACCAGCATTAATGTCCATCCTCAAGTCCGTCTTACACAACAAACTCCCTGAAATTATGTTCTTGGCAATTATCGGCATGTGCTTCACGTTCTCCAGTGTAAGTGACTTCCCCGAAGTCAGTTTCAGCTCCACTGTCCCGATCTCCTGAACTTCAGCTTGAGTCTTGTTCGCCATCGAGACCTTCTCATAAGTAGGCTCATACTTGGTGAATAGTTCTTTGTTCAAGCAGACGTGGCATGATGCACCGGTGTCCACCTACCAGTCAGTGTCCACGCCATTAGGTTCAACCTGTGCAATCATAGCAATCAGGTTAAGCTCACCTTGCTCTTTCGGCTTGGGCTTGGATCTGCAGTCCTTCTTGAAGTGACCCTTCTTGCCATAATTATAGCAAGCAAGGTTATAAACGGCGGTAGGCAGGTGTGCGGCGGAGAGAGTCCGCCTACCGCCTAGACGGTCGATATATTTTGAATACCTTTTACTATTTTTCCACTTTTTTTTGCATAGTATGCATATTTTAAGGGTGTTCCATACATAACTAAGTTGTAGAACGAAGATTTATAAAGTTTTAGTTTTGTAAAAGTGAACCATAGGCCCATAGTACTTAAAAAAAACCTTTTTGGCCAAAATATTTTGTTAAGTATTGCTCCGTCTAGGCACCGTCTACGCCGCGTCACTTCCGCCTATGCCGCCAACCTCCGTTGGCCGCCTACTCCACCGCCTACCGAAAAGCGGTGCGGAGAGGGACCGCCTACCGCCTAGGCGGCGCCTAGGCGGCCTAGGCGGACGCCATTTAGAACACTGATAGCAAGTCACATCTGGCTTGAGCTTGGGCTTAAAAGGAGCCGACTTAACCTTCAGCTGGTTAACGTCCTTCTTCTTGTTCTTGAAGGGAGCATTTTGCTTCCCTTTGTGATCACGAGACTACACCATATTAGCCTTGGCCAACTGCTTGGTCAAGGAGTCCATCTTCTGTTGTCCTCTGGCTTCATCTTCAATATGAATCCAGTGCAGGAGATTCTCGAACTGGATTTCCATCTTCTTGCGGTACATGTCAGTCTTGAAAGTGATCCAGCCGGTAGGAAGTTTGGTGACTATCGCACCCACCATGAACTTGTCTTCTTGCTTCATGCCCTCTTCCTCCAGCTTCATTTGCAGCTTCAAAAGTTATTTGACTTGTGGAAGCATGGTTTTCCCATCTTCAAATTGCATGGTGAAAAACTTCTCAACGAGATGGATTTTGGATATCTTCTCGTCAGTCTTGTAGTGCTTCTCTAGAGATTTCCAGACATCTCTAGCTTTCTCCCTCTTGCTGTAGGACTCCGCCATCGAGTCATCCATAGCATTCAGGATCAACAACCTACAAAGGTCGTTATCTTTCTTCCACTTGGCGTACTCGGTCGTAGCGACACCGATAGCAAGTTCACCTCCATCTTCAGGAATGGTAGGTTCTGGATCTGTCAATACATAAGCAACATTGACAAGTTGAAGATTCAAGGAGATCTTTCTCTTCCAAATGTTGTAGTGCTCGCCGTCAAACTTCTCTAAGTTTGTGAAAACTTGTGTCGATAAGACTTGAACGGTTGGCCTCCATCCCTCTAATGATCTTGCTTTGAGATTGTTAGTCCCGAAGTGATCTAAGGATAGGAGAGATCCAAGGAAGGCAAGAGTTTTCGCGAGACAAAATCTGCACTCTTGCCAACACCAAGAGAGGCTTAGTGTTTTGGCGAGACACAAAGTCCACACTCTAGCCAACTCAAATGAAGCACCAAAACTCGATTACAAACTGACTTCAAGAAAGTGCAAAATACATCAACAAAAAGAAAAGTGTTCTTCTCTTTACGTTCGCAGACGCTACAACGAGATAGAACAAAAACAACAAAACAACAAAGAGAAACTCCTCGCTGGGGTGAACAAGTCACCATTGCTCAAAGCAAGATTCGGCCTACCAGGAACCAGTAAGTTCAAGATAGAACCTCTGGAACGCTCTAAGTCACCCTCGGATTGACTTTGAAACTCAAATGGAGAAGAAAAAGCCCTATGCGCCCATGGCCGCTGCTGCTGCTGCTGCTGGAGGGAGGCGCATAGACCTGCTGGAGTGGATTTATGGCTCTCAGTTTTCTCTCTTCTCGTGAGCAACACTGAAGAATGTTGCTCTATTTATAGAGCGGGCTGGCACCTATGGACGCGTAAGAATGCTTATGCATCCATACGGCCAACCAAATCCTATCAAATTCGGGTCTAAGTTGCCGACACAGCTGCCCACATCGCAGCGTGTCTCACGCCGACAGCACCACCCACACTGCCCTCTGACAGAGCCACGCGCGCCGCGCGCGCTGCCAGCACCGAAAGCAACCAAGCATATGCGTCTAGCGTTTAGACGCATAGCACCAGACGCATAGATCTGGTCACATAGCACTGGATGCCTTAGCAAGCAACCGTGCTTGCAACTCGCGCAGAAAAGGAGCGCACGAGCGCCAAGATGCTGTCGTGCAAAGTGCAAAGTGCGCCATCTAAGCGCCACTTTGCGCCCGAGCCCGAGCCCGGGTCCGAGTCGCTAAGCCCCTACGGAACTTAGCTCCTATGGAGCTCAAAGGTGGTGACAAAACAAATGTTTGTTCTTTGTGAATTATACTTAATCCTCTAGAAAAATCCACCCACATGGGCCACCACACTCCAAGTGCATACTCCAACACAAGCATAGCTATATATTGAGGTATACACTTTTGTAGTTTTCCAATGTGGGACTAAACTTTCCCAAAGGAAAGTAGAAAGCCACTAACATGACAAATATATGGCACAATTGTTGAAGTGTCCACGTTTCCTAGCAACTCGATTGACATAGTAAAATGACATCTGCAGAACTATACTAACAAATCACAAATACATGCATGGATGGTTCTAGAAAAAAAACAACAAACTCACATTCTTAAACCGTAAACTGGATCTAAGAGCATCCAGGATGGAGGCCTCGGTTGTATCGGCAACAGATTTCCCTTTCAATTTCTTGTTTCTTGCGATGCGGGGATCGCTCGACCCGACAAACTTCAACTGCTCGCGTATCTGACCTATTATCCTCCGAACATTCACCACAGTCGCCGAGAGCAGCAAGAACCTAAGCAGATGTGGCATATGCTCTGCGTCCACCGTCCTAATGCACGACAAAGCTATCGTGACCGCCTACCATAAACGCAACAAATCAATGCTTAGAAATGGCAAATTCGTAAAGTTGAAGAGATTTTGATAGAAACTAAACCTGCTCTTGCAACTGATCGTCCAAGTTCAGATTGGCAAACGAATCAAGCACAGGCACGATGACCTCTGAATCCTCCTGCAGCATCTGCGCCAGTGCGGCGACCACAGCATCGTGGCTACGGTCCCCGATGATCTCCGGAAGTGATCCGATGATCTCCTTCTTGAGACGGAGAGGGGAGATCGAGAGCACCTCCATCAGCCTCTCCGTGAACCCCTCTGCGTCGACGAGAAAATCCAACCACCGGAACTGGTTGACGATCAGCCTAGCGATGTCGTCGTTCAAGGAAACCACCGGCAGCGCATCGAAGTGCTCCGGAAGCTTCTCGAGGAGAGCCCGCTGGAGCGGGGCCTGGAGCGGGGGAACGAGGAGGAGCAGTCGCACGAGGCTCTCGCCACGGTCGGCGGAGGCCGGGAGTAGGAGCCGTTTGAGGTTTTGGGGGGTTCGGATGTAGGAGGAGAGGCCGGAGAGGAAGCGGGTGAGGAGGGAGGGGTCGGAGGAGAGGCGGGAGTCGAGGGTGCGGCGGAGGCGGTGCGGGTCGGCGGGGAGGGAAGGGGGGGCGTCGGGGGAGACGCGGAGCGTGCAGCCAGCTGCCGCGAGGACGGATATCATCGTTTGAATGTCGTCGTCGTCGCTGCAGTCGGAGAATTTGGATTTCGCTACGTTGGCTGAGGTGGTGGCGGCGGGAGTGGGGTTAGGGTTAGGGTTTGTGGAGGGGTGGGGTTCGGGGGTGGAGGATGGTCGCTTGCGGGGGTTGGCCGGAGTGGTGCGCTGGAGGAAGACCATGGCTTTGGTTGGTGTGCGTGTATGCGTCTGTGGTGATGGTGGGATGGGCGCTGGGGTGGGGGGGTAGGGGGTTGAGTGTGGATTTTATTGGGAGCAAATGGGGGAAGACTACTTGGATTTTGGGGATGGAAAAAATGAATTTCGCGCCAATTTCAGAATGTTTCTTCCAATATCGTTTCCTGAGCTCTCTTTGAAAATTTATGAAAAACGTCCCTTTGGGGAGAGAGAAAAATATTGCACGAAAATACAATATATATATATATATATATATATATATATATATATATATATATATATATATATAGTACTATTACAACATACACCTACACGTCTTTATAGATAAGAAACTCGAATTCTGTCGGCCATGTCTAGTGTCTGCACTGCTTTCCAAAGCACTGGACAGAAATACCAAAAACATTACAATGTAATCAATTACATATCGTGAATTTGTTTTGTTTACAAGGATAGGATGAACTTTCGGATATAATCACTTGAATTGTTAGTCCACCATTAGTCTTAAGAGTCATGTCCAAAAAACATGACTGAATTGTAATTTTTTTTCCCATTCACTTCATAAATAATTACATCTGTTTGAAACTTAAGGGCCATTTGTTATGCGGAATTTTTTTGGGTCCAAATTTAGAGTGAAAAATATATTCCCTAAAATTAAAAATATCTGGATGAATTATTTGTCCACAAAACATAGGAATCATATCCTTTAAGAATAGGTGGGTACTTTTTTGACCGAGTAAAACAATTTCTTATACTCTTTTAAAAAAACTATTTTCTTTTTTTATTTTTTTATCTTTTTTATTTTATAAGATTTTTTGACTTTTTTTATTTTTCAAGTTTTTTTGTATCTTTTTCCTTTTTAAATTGTTTTACTTGTTATTTTTGGTTTTTTTTTCATTTTTTTAATTTATATCCTTTTATTCTTTTTTTCCTTTTTCCTTTGGAATATTTATATATTTACCAAATATGGGAATATAATTTTCTGAATAAATTTAATTCTAGAATAAAAGTATTATCATAAATATGGAATTGATATCTATATAGTATTTCGCGTACCAAATGCCCCTAAGCTTAATTAGTTCTAATATGTGTGCATCATTGCGGCCTTTGTCTTCACATATCCTCCTACGTTGTCCCATTGTGGTTACAATGCACCCCGACCTTTCCATTACCTCCCCTTTATGCAACAACCTTTTGCAAGCCATATGTGCACGCATGAGGTTCCTACAAGGGTTAATAACCACATTTGCACACACACAAATGCGGTTATTGTACCTTGCAGTTGTGGACTTAGCCATCAACAACCCCTATTGATACTCACATACTACATGCAGGGGAATAGGCAATCTAAAGGAAGGGGGTAGGAAGGAAAGGAAGGAGGGAGAAAAAATAAGAAATGAGGAGAGGGGCTTGTCACAATAACGATTAGAAAGAGAATGAGGTAGTGGCAATTGTTACATCCCAGAACCAGAATACTAGAGAGCGAGTGTAAGCCCCCTGAATTTTCAGAATTTATTTTCGAATTTTATAAATGAATTATTTTTGATAATTCATTTTGATTTGATTAATTTTGATCATTAAATGTTCTTTATTGTGACTTTGATTTCTAGAGCATCAGGGATGTCAGTCTGTGAAAACTTTCTTCTTGAAGTTTGTAGTAGACGAGATTATCTTCATGTTGATATATCGTGTCCCACTTGAACTTGTTCCCTTGTGCTCCTTTTGCTTTGCGCAACTTTCGGGTCAAATTAGCAAATTTATCGTCTGTCGTAATTTGTGATTTAACTTTCAATTTAATTTTCGGGCCCGACATCGGTCCAATCCAGTCGACCCAATATATGGCCCTGGCCTGTTTTGAGTCTACTATGCACGTGCCACTTGCGTGCCACCGATTTGATCTTTCTTGTGCTCTCATTTCATCCATGATTTAATTTGGTTTAAAATTGTTATTTTAATTAAATCTTGGCCCCAAGCTTGTCCAAACTTGACCCAACACCCAATCCAAATTGGTGTGACCCTACCATGTCTACCTATACACCCCACTGATATTTTTTTATTTTTTCTCTACTCAAAAATATCTCTTTATATACGAATATCTATTTCTCTGTCTCCATTTCAAATATATACATAATATATATATATAATATCTCACTCTCTCTCTCACCTCACATCACCCTATCTCTCCTATTATTACACACACACCCCCCTCCTGTACACCAGCAGCCCCTCCCCTCTATTCTTTCTCTCTCTTAATCTCTCTCTCTCTCTCATTTTAACTCTCATTCTCTTTCCTTTTCTATATAATATATATACACACACATATATATTAATCCCTCTCTCTCTCTCCTTAGTCACCACCACATCAACTCCACTACTCCATCAGCCGACCTCCCTCTCTCCTCTCCTCCTACCTAGCCGACACCCCCACCTCTCCATTCTCCTTCTTCTTCTTTACTTCTTCTACAACAACAACACCATCACCATTATCATCATCCTCACCACCACCATCTCCATAATCATCCTCACCACCACCACCACCATCATTCCACTTCTCCTCTCCTCCTCCTTTCTCTCCTGCTGTGCGTCGCCGCCGCAGCGCCGTGCCACCGCCGCCGCCCTGGCCGTGCGCATAGCAGCAGCAGCCGCCACGCGTTGCCGCCGCCACCGGCCGCCGTCGTCGGCCACGCACCGCCGACGAGCCCCCTTAGCCGGGCGCACCCCCGGGCAGGCTCCCATGGCCATCGTCCTCTTCTCCGACGCGTGAAACACACGATTCGTGCGTTTTGCACGAAATTTCTTCGACGCGCGCGCGGACGAATTTCAGAATTCGTATTTCGTCGTAGCGACTTCGTACGCATTTTTCGGGAGATCCGACCGTTGGATCAACGAACTCTTTGCTCCGTCACAATCTCGGTATATACCCCTGCATCCCTCTCAAATTTTATCTGTTAATTTTGTCGTTTGATAGATCAAACCGGCCACCAAGTTGACGCTTTAAATTATGTTATTTTTGGACAGTTTTGTGGAGCCAACTTCGTCAGCTCGTAACTCCGTCGTCGCAGCTTTGTCTGGCATGCCACTGGTTCCTATGTGCAGCTGGTATAACCGTTTTCCTACCCCTTAAGTTTCATTTCATTGTGAGCACGTTTGATTGGTTGAATTCGACGCCAAAGTTGGTCGTCCGAATTCGTAATTTCCAACTTGTTAAATTCTATTTTGTACCCGGGACTCCGAATTTAATTTCTGACACCACCAGTAGACTCGTGGTGTCCTTCTGGCACATTTTCATATAAAGTTTATTAGATTTGGAGGATGTGGGCCCTGGCACATATTTTGGTGCAAAGCGGGCCCCACAGTCCGGGTCAACGTGACTTTTTGATGCCGGCTCATCAGAATCCAATTTCGGATATGCCGTTGAGTTCGTATCATCATTCTGGACTCGTTGACATATAATTTGCTAAGTTTTAGTGGACATTGGTTCCGACACGCATTTCCGTGTAAGTCGGATACCAATATCTGGATCCACGGGTCATTTTGAGATCGGCTCATCGAAATCCAATTTTGGACATACCGTTGAGTTCGTATCGTCATTTTGCACTCGTTGACATATAATTTACTAAATTTTAGTGGATATTGGTTCTGGCACGTATTTTCGTGCAAGTCGGATACCAATATCCGGGTCAACGGGTCATTTTGAGATCGGCTCATCAAATCCAATTCCGGATATACCGTTGAGTTCGTATCGTCATTCTGGATTTGTGAACATATATTTTGCTAGGTTTTGAGGACTTTTATTCTGACACATTTTTCGGTACAAAGTAGGTCCGACATGGACACCATTTTGACCCGAAATTACATGTTTGCTCATATGTCCAAATTGGACTTATGGATAGGCTATCCTAGCTAATTCGACCATTCTGGACACGTTGATGATGATTGTTTCACCATCCGACAACATTTGTAGGTTTTTACCCTATTATTATAATCTTCCTCCTTATGTTGTATTTTGAGATCCATCGATTCCAGTGATTTCACAACCACTGAAATTGAATGTATTAACCCTGCAGATGTTTATAGAGACTAGCCTTGACCATGGTTGACTGCTTTGACTGAACGTCGAAGTAGAGTCAACATTTGACCTAGTTTAACCTAGAGTTGACCAGTTGACTGAAAGTCAACTATAAGTCAACCATTGACCTAGTTTGACCTAGTGTGACTCAGTGTGACCTAGTTTGACTTAGTGGACTAAGATTGACCTAGATTACATAGTTTATACTATATAATCATGCCTAACACTGTTGAACCCTAATTAGTTTATATATCTCATCTTAGGTCTGTGATTTCACTCTGAGCCAGATTACACATTTGACATATTCACCAGATCCCAAGCGAGTACATTCTCTGATAATATTTTTGTTTTATGATATCGTCTATGTTTCTTGTATTTAGTGTAGATATCCTTGTTCTCTTGACACATTGTTCACACGGATTGGTATTTCTCTGGATCCCGTCATGAGATGTTATTCCTGGTATTCTTGGGTATATATTGTGCAAGTCTTTCTTGTCCCTTGTGCATTGTATAGACACGATTCCTGCGAAGGCTAGCTACTCTCTCAGAGAATTGCGTATCATGATGTGTCATGGTTGGATCCACTATACTAGTCAGGGGCGGGGAGTATTAGTGTAGATATGTGGTCAAAGCCTATTGTGCACCCATTGTGCATCTATTGATTGTGAGTGTTGATCATACATCCCACGTATAGTTAGCCAAGCCTGTTACTATTGTGCAAGTTCCCAAGCCGGCCATGTATTGTAGCTAGTACTCACACACCTAGATAGGTGATTCTTGATTCTTGTACATGCCATGATCAGTTTTACTTGCCTTGTTCTAGCTCTAGATTTACAGCTTACCTTGCCATGATACTCACATGTACATTTCGTGATTCCTTGTATATTCTCTCTATTTACTGCTACATTTTTAATATCGTCTAACTAGAACTGTTATTTGAGATTTGTGCTCGTTCTATCCTGACTGGATATGTTGACAATATTTTAGGAGTAGTTGTGCCCTCAGTATTGGACTACAGGATGTTGCTAGCTGGGGTGGTTCTCGGTATTCTTCACCGTGAGTTGTCTCTCAGGAGTTCTAGGTATGGTAGTTATTTAGTTTTGTTATTGTTTCCATCTGTTTTATTCTTGTCTTATATGATCCTTGTAGATTCTAGTTGTTCTAGTGATATTGCTGTTATTTCTTATCTTATCTTCCTTAGTTTTTGTGATGTGATATGAGTACCTTTATAGTTATGGATCTTTAGAGGTTGTAGTTAGTATCGGGTACTTGACAGCGCTTTACCGCCGATACTGCGGCATAGGCTGGACGTGGCCCACGTATTCGTATTCGTACCCGTATATCCGGGTGCGAGTCGTGACAGCGAGATTGATACTAGGCCAGCTACATATCTCAGAAATACTCCAGTACCCCAAGATACGGTCACATTTGTATAAGACATGGTGGTTACTCTATAATCCATTAGCCAGTACTGGGTCGAACAATCCTAAGTGTGTCAATCACTGGAAAACAAGAAAACTACAAGATGTATGATCATCAGACATATAATAGAAAAGCATCCCAAATAATAGATATATAGACGATCATGAAGCTGGTAATAAAAATTGGAATACTAGCAAGACGATATAATAGTATGTAACGCCCCAGTCCCAAAATACGTAGGACTAGGAACGTAGACATGCCAGCTGTATTCATACGAAGTATACTCCAATATATGGAAGCCTCATATGAATACATAAGCTGTAAAATACATTAGAACCATAACTAATCTCATTCACACAAAATAAAAAAATAGAAGATATCATATAATCAACTATAAAATTGTCATTTGGTACATGTAGTTGGGCGGAGACAAATCTACTACCAACTATGAAAAGAAATACAATACAAAAGAAAGAGTTTGGCGAGCGATACGACGACGATCCAAGTGCAATCATCCTCGAAGAAATAGCGAAGATCACGGCTAGAACTAGAACACCTGCGAAAGACAAGAGCACACACCTGGGGAGATAACCAGGTCCTCAGAGGGACGTAACAAGACACATAATATCATGCCATATAAACTGAATAAATATTGCTCAAATAATTAAGTCAATTGAATTATAACATGGTCTAATACGCACCTATTGAACGAACGTACCATCCCCCCAACCAAACAAGGACAGGAGATGGTAAACTAATTCACGGTGACGTATCTTTCCATGCTATGAATCCAATATGGTATCCGGACCCCAACAAGGTTCAATACCTTCTCATCGAAGTAGTAAGCCACACCTACAACCAAACAAGGACAAGATGTGACAAACTAATCCGCGACAAGTTATTGTTCCAAGCCACGGTCTGATACAAGTACCCAAACCAAGAGTACTCATACCTAATAGATAAGGTAGCCTAACCGTTCTAAGTGAATGCAGTTTTAAGAACAGTTCATGGTCGCATGACTACCCGGTCAAGTCAAGAAAATACCAATGCAGTACCTCAGTAGCGAGTCACAACACCATATACTATTCCTCAATATCGAGCGAGTCTATAGCATATAGTCTACCTATCGTTTCTCAGTAGCGAGTGAGTCTACGATAGATAGGGTGGTAGTCAACTTCCAATCATGTTCTTCCCGCCCAATGCCAACTCATAACTGCTAAGTCTTCTAGCATGCAATTCTATTAGCAGTTATTTCCTAACGTACGACTTATACGTACTGGTGGCCAGCCAATCACGCATGTCCAAGTCCTATATGTGACTCACAACAATGTGGTATAAATGTGTCAAGGCCTATGAATGCAACACACAAGGTGGTCCCTTAAATCTAGGTTTAATGTGTAAGAAAATCAATACATAACAGGAAATAAAACTGAACAGTAAGTTCTAACAGGTTATGCCATGTATCGCAGTTTATTTTGCATAAAGAAAATAATAAATGATGCATGAAATATGAGCTAAAATGAATAAACAGCAAATGGCAAGGTGTCTTGCCTGGTGGGTCGTCTGATGTGGTGCGGTGACCCGACAAGTCCTGGTTTGTCCAATAGCTACGATTAATGAGTAAAGGTACGAATCCACAAGAAAATAGGAAGCATGATTTAGTCACGATTAATGGTGGTAGTCGAGAAGAATCGGTGTAGAAAGTTACGTACCATATTTTTAGAAAGATATTTATAATACCAGAAACTAGCCTTATTAGTAAAAATAGGTTTTTAGACCAATACTTAGAAAATGAAAACTCGTTTTTAAGCAAACACCATATTTTGTAAAAATAATTTATAGAGAGAAAACTAGCAGTTAAAAGTAATAAGTATTTGTAATATTTGGAAATCGTCTCAGGGTAAATTTGTAAGTTTATAAAATATACAAATTTTGTAGAAAAGCTAACCTTTTCTTAGTCAAAAATACTTTAATAATTTTTTTAGAAAATATTGTGTATTTATTTAATAAAAGCAGATTAATATAATATTAATACTTCTAAAAATAAATTCATAATCATAACAAAAGTTTTTAAAATAATACTAATGATATAATAATATATTAATAATACTAACAACAATACTAATACTAGTAATAATAATAATAATAATAATAATAATAATAATAAATTACTAAATAATAACAGTAATACTAGTCTTATTAATTAGTACTATTAACAATGATAGTTATAGTAATAATAATAATAATAATAATAATAATAATAATAATAATAATAATAATGATAATAATAATAATAATAACTTATTAATAATGATAAATATACTAATAAATTAAGTAACAGTTTAAAGTCTCTTTTCTTAGAAACTTAGAAGAAGAGAGAGAACGAGAGATTGGAAAAAGGGGTTTACCAAGGGATGGATGGCGCCGGTGGCCGGCGACCCAGGGTCGGCGGAGCTGCGGTGGCGTGGAAGCCCAGGGTCGACGGAGCTGCGGTGGAGATCGGGCCCCCGCGGGAATGAAGCGGTCGGCGCGGCGGAGGGATCTGGGCGGAGGAGTCGCCGGACGCCGGGGAACGGATGGTGGTGCGCGGATCCGGTGCTCCGTTTGGGGAAGCTGCCGTGCGCGGGGAGCGAGGAGGTGTCGGGGATCTTGTCGCGGTAGCGGAAGCTCCTGTACCGGCCAAAGGGTAAGCCGGTGGCGACGGGGCTCGAGGCAGAACGAAAATTCGGAGGCTCGTCGCGTCGGCGCGGCGTCCGGTGGCGGTGATCGGCTGAGAGCTGTAGCGTCGGGTGCTGCGGCTAGGGGTTTTCCGACGACGACGTGGTTTGGAAGGTTAGGGCTCTTCTTTCCTTTTCCTTTTTCTGGTGGCGGTGGTTCGGATGACTGGGTTAGCCGGGGCGATGGCGGTGGTGTGTGGTGCCGGCCCAGGCAGGGTGGTGGCTCGTCGATGGGTGGGATCTGGTGGTGATGGTGACGACAGTGGTTGCGGTGAAGGTGATGGTGAGCCGGATGTGGTGATGATGGCGGGTGGCGGTCGCGGAGACGGAGGGGATGGTTGTGTTAAGTCGGCCACGGCGTGGTTTGGGGTTGGCTGTAGGGACAGCAGGTAGTCGGAACGGGGTGAAGGAGTAGGTGATTTGGGTCTGTGATGATGGTCGCAGGGGACGGGGCCGGAGCAGTACTGTTGTATAGACAGTGTCGGGTGTGTCCGATACGGTGAATGAGGGTCGGATTTGTCGGCCTCGGCTCCGACTAATGTAGCTGTAAAAATATAGTGGATGGACATGAACACAGACACGATGCACGTGTGCGTTGGGATGGAAAATTTCTTGGAGGAGTACCTCTCCTTTTATAGGAGGTAGAAATTTCCAGTTGGATAAGGCTTGGGTTTGTTTAAAACCCCATTTGAATAATTTAAAAATCAAATCTAAATTAAATTCTAATTTAAACTTAGATAATCTAAACTCAAATTTAAATATAAATTTCACCTTTAAACTTTAAAACCATAAAAATCAAATCAAGATTTAAAATGGCCATAAAAATTTTCAAATATATTTTCCAAAAATACCAATAATAATAATTTCAAAAATAATAAATAAATATTTTTTGAATAATAAAATATTAATATTAATAAATCTCGAAAATTACATTTTTATTTAAAATAGACTAATAAATAATTATGAAATATATGTATGCACAAATAATGCATACATGATTATGCTTTTCCTAGTATACAATAAAATATTATTTACGATTAATAAATGCTAAAAACAAAAGGCTTTTTATAGCAAGAATAATAATTATATAATATTTTGAAAGTGTATAATAAAATAGAAAAAAATGTTTTTCTAAAATATGTACGCTCGTACATATTCGCACTCGACGAGCAACTACGAAAAATAAAATTTCGTGCGCGACGTACAATACGACTATGCGACGTACAATACAAAATTTTATATCAGTACAAATTTTAATAATAAAAAATATAGTAGAAATTTAGGGGTTTTACATCCTACCCAACTTAAAAGAATTTCGTCCTCGAAATTAAGAATTAGCAGGGGTAAAAGGCACAAGGGGGTATCGGTGAGGAATAATCATTCACAACGTCCAACGCAATCATGCATTAGGAAATCGCGACTTCAATAACGGCGAGAGTAATCATGGGTTAGCTCAAGAAGGAAAATGAGTAAGGTTTAAAGTTAAAACACGCGATAAAGGCTAGTGTGTTATCTAGAGAAGAATAGATTAGAGACCTTAAAGATATGGTTTCTTAGGAGTTGGTTGCTGGCATGATTGAGAGAGCGATTTGGGTCACTCCTAACTTAAGTGATTAGAAGGTCATGAGAGTAAATATAGAGCCGAGATAAGAACGAGCAGTTTAGGATGAGGATATAACAACCTTGAGTGATAACGGTCATAATTGATAGGAAGGCTAGAGGGAGTTCTAGTACTACGCCTTCGTCTTTCTAAAATAGGTGAAGGCGAAAGCAATAAGGAGTTCAACGGCGATATTATCGAGTACGAATACGTGATTCAAAGACGACCGAATTTTTTTAAAAGGAGTTGCCAAGGCAGTTGCGGATGAGACTCTAAAGGACAAGTTTAGCTATGTCCCCATCCACGTAGGACGGTAGATAAAAGCGAACCAAAGTGCACTAGGTTGATCAGACCATCATGCACCGGTTCTGAGTAGACAATACGTTAGTGGATGCATCCAATAACATATGTCATGAACAAGCTCGATAAAGAATTGAGGTTGCAAAAACTAGGCTACATTAGCATCATTAGTCTAGATAGTAAAAATATAGGCACGATGGTAGGTGAAATAATAACAGATATGAATAGTCAAGGAGTCATAAGAGTCTAAGTCTTGTTTATTCCTATACAATCATTCTACGATTTTATTGACCAAGGCTTGGTTGACCAAATGGGTTAAATTCCTCTAGTCTCTATGGTCTAGATAATACTATTGGTATTCCCTTAATGGTCAAGGGGGTGTCAGATCGTGGGGCATTCTACCCAACTTAAAAAATTAAGCTAGGGGTGTTTGGGACATCTAACTAGTAGGGTCAATCTCTAGCAAGCACGAAGGGAAGATAAGAATAATGATAGTAGGAATCAAGCAAGATGCAATCGACGAGTCGAACGGCAGTTCGAATATAGAAATGAGGAAAGAGGTCAAGTATGTGGATGAGATCCTAGACTTCTAATCCTATTCGCAGGCTTGCTTGGTACGGTAAAGTAACCAAACAATTTATCTCGACTTGCATGGGCCACCACAAAAACATGTAACGCCCAGTCCTAAAATACGTAAGAGTAGAAACGTAGACATGCCAGCTGTATTTATACGAAGTATACTCCAATATATGGAAGCCTCATATGAATACATAAGCTGTAAAATGCAGTAGAACCATAACTAATCTCATCCACACAAAATAAAAGAATAGAAGATATCATATAATAAACTATGAAATTGTCATTTGGTACATGTTGTTGGGCGGAGACAAATCCACTACCAACTATGAAAAGAAATACAATACAAAAGAAAGAGTTTGGCGAGCGATACGAAGACGATCCAAGTGCAATCATTCTCGAAGAAATAGCGAAGATCACGGCTAGAGCTAGAACACCTGCGAAAGACAAGAGCACACACTTGGGGAGATAACCAGGTCCTCAGAGGGACGTAACAAGACACATAATATCATGCAATATAAACTGAATAAATATTGCTCAAATAATTAAGTCAATTGAATTATAACATGGTCCAATACGCACCTATTGAACGAGCGTACCATCCCCCCAACCAAACAAGGACAGGAGATGGTAAACTAATTCACGGTGACGTATCTTTCCATGCTATGAATCCAATATGGTATCCGGACCCCAACAAGGTTCAATACCTTCTCATCGAAGTAGTAAGCCACACTTACAACCAAATAAGGACAAGATGTGACGAACTAATTCGCGACAAGTTATTATTCCAAGCCACGGTCAGATACAAGTACCCAAACCAAGAGTACTCATACCTAACGGATAAGGTAGCCTAACCGTTCTAAGTGAATGCAGTTTTAAGAACAGTTCATGGTCGCATGACTACCGGATCAAGTCAAGAAAATACCAATGCAGTACCTCAGTAGCGAGTCACAACACCATATACTATTCCTCAATATCGAGCGAGTCTATAGCATATAGTCTACCTATCGTTTCTCAGTAGTGAGTGAGTCTACGATAGATAGGGTGGTAGTCAACTTCCAATAATGTTCTTCCCGCCCAATGCCAACTCATAACTGCTAAGTCTTCTAGCATACAATTCTATTAGCAGTTATTTCCTAACGCACGGCTTATACGTACTGGTGGCCAGCCAATCACGCATGTCCGAGTCCTATATGTGACTCACAACAATGTGGTATAAATGTGTCAAGGCCTATGAATGCAACACACAAGGTGGTCCCTTAAATCTAGGTTTAATGCGTAAGAAAATCAATACATAACAGGAAATAAAACTGAACAGTAAGTTCTAACAGGTTATGCCATGTATCGCAGTTTATTTTGCATAAAGAAAATAATAAATGATGCATGAAATATGAGCTAAAATAAATAAACAGCAAATGGCAAGGTGTCTTGCCTGGTGGGTCGTCTGATGTGGTACGGTGATCCGACAAGTCCTGGTTTGTCCAATAGCTACGATTAATAAGTAAAGGTACGAATCCACAAGAAAATAGGAAGCATGATTTAGTCACGGTTAATGGTGGTAGTCGAGAAGAATCGGTGTAGAAAGTTACGTACATATTTTTAGAAAGATATTTATAATACCAGAAACTAGCCTTATTAGTAAAAATAGGTTTTTAGACCAATACTTAGAAAATGAAAACTCATTTTTAAGCAAATACCATATTTTATAAAAATAATTTATAGAGAGAAAACTAGCAGTTAAAAGTAATAAGTATTTGTAATATTTGAAAATCGTCTCAGGGTAAATTTGTAAGTTTGTAAAATATACAAATTTTGTAGAAAAGCTAAACTTTTTTTAGTCAAAAATACTTTAATAATTTTTTTAGAAAATATTGTGTATTTATTTAATAAAAGCAGATTAATATAATATTAATACTTCTAAAAAATAAATTCATAATCATAACAAAAGTTTTTAAAATAATACTAATGATATAATAATATATTAATAATGCTAATAATAATACTAATAATACTAATACTAATAATAATAATAATAATAATAATAATAATAATAATAATAATAATAATAATAATAATATGAATAATAAATTACTAAATAATAACAGTAATATTAGTCTTATTAATTAGTACTATTAACAATGATAGTTATAATAATGATAACAATAATAATAATAATAATAATAATAATAATAATAATAATAATAATAATAATAACTTATTAATAATGATAAATATACTAATAAGTTAAGTAACAGTTTAAAGTCTCTTTTCTTAGAAACTTAGAAGAAGAGAGAGAACGAGAGATTGGAAAAAGGGGTTTACCAAGGGATGGATGGCGCCGGTGGCCAGCAGCCCAGGGTCGACGAAGCTGCGGTGGCGTAGGAGCCCAGGGTCGGCGGAGCTGCGGTGGAGATCGGGCCCCCGCGGGAATGAAGCGGTCGGCACTACGGAGGGATCTGGGCGGAGGAGTCGCCGGACGCCGGGGAACGGATGGTGGTGCGCGGATCCGGTGCTCTGTTTGGGGAAGCTGCCGTGCGCGGGGAGCGAGGAGGTGCCGGGGATCTTGTCGCGGTGGCGGGAGCTCCTGTACCGGCCAAAGGGTAAGCCGGTGGCGACGGGGCTCGAGGCAGAACGGAAATTCAGAGGCTCATCGCGTCGGCGCGGCGTCCGGTGGCGGTGGATCGGCTGAGAGCTGCAGCGTCGGGTGCTGCGGCTAGGGGTTTTCCGACGACGGTGTGGTTTGGAAGGTTAGGGCTCTTCTTTCCTTTTTCCTTTTCTGGTGGTGGTGGTTCGGATGGCTGGGTTAGCCGGGGCGATGGTGGTGGTGTGTGGTGCCGGCCCAGGCAGGGTGGTGGCTCGGCGATGGGTGGGATCTGGTGGTGATGGTGACGACGGTGGTTGCGGTGAAGGTGATGGTGAGACGAATGTGGTGATGATAGCGGGTGGCGGTCGCGGAGACGGAGGGGATGGTTGTGTTAAGTCGGCCACGGCGTGGTTTGGGGTTGGCTGTAGGGACAGCGGGTAGTCAGAACGGGGTGAAGGAGTAGGTGATTTGGGTTTGTGATGATGGTCGCAGGGGACGGGGCCGGAGTAGTACTGTCACGCCCCAGAACCAGAATACTGGAGATCAGGGGCGAAACAAAGCCAGCTACGTATATCAAGGTACGCCAGTACCCCAATGTACGATCAAAGCTGTCTAGAAGACAAGTGGGAAGACTCTAGCATGCCACTGACGACTCCTATGGTCGAACAAATCCTATCTCAATCCAACAACAACAAGTATCAAGAGTATATCAAATATAAAAGTAAAGAGGCGTCCCAAAATACTATATCATACATGATCATGAAGCTAGTGAATACAAAATGCTACACTAGCAAAGTACCAATATGCATGATCACTATATCAGTCTAGATCTAATATAATACATCATGTTGACTGAAGTCTGAGAAAGTCTCAAAATAATAGGGCTAACACATGCCCTAGCTAACACCACCAAAATGAAATAAAACACGAGCGGCACAAAAAGGGAACCCACTCGCGAGGAGGAACAACCGCAGATCTAAGCAGGCGGCGGGTCATCCAGAGAAAGGTAGAAAGAATCCTCGGGCTCCAGCGATAAATCTGGCCAAACAAAACCAGTGGGGTCAGGCCCCAAATAGCAAGTACCACAAGGAAGCTCGAGGTGCACGACAAAACCCAACATGAATACAATAACGTAATGACAGAAGTAAATAGATGCAGGTCGAGACTAGTGCGGTACCAATGCACGTATCTCAAGAATATAAATGACTGAATGAAAATACTGAACAATATAGCTATGGAACAGAATAATCCGATGAACAACAAGGGGTTTAGAAACTACTAGGAATCGGAGCTACAACCCTTAAACCAAACAAGGACCGGGGTTACAGATCTTTTCCCTAGCAGAATTTAGCCTCTGACCACTCACCGACACAAGAGCATATAAGGTAACACACAATTAAAAGTGCACGGCCAATCATTGCCTACGGCTTTCTATCATTAACTAGCTAGGGTTATCACAATCCTAATTACTAGTATGCAAGTTGAGAATTTTTGCAACTACCTGACTGCAGATACCCGGATGTCCAAGGGTACGAGTAGTACATCTATTGCCCAACAAGACTGCTGGCAGATAAAACGTGTCTAGACTTGTAACATGAACAACCATATCATATACTTGTAAAAGAAAACATATAACTGACTGTGCCGCAACCCGGTACGACATGTGACTCGATCGTATATCAATACACGCAAACTTGGTAGGTCATGGAGCCCTTGCCTAGCAGGGTTGAGCCATGCCTCATGGGGCCCTTGGAGCTCGAGGTTGGTAGTGCAAATTTCCTCCTACAATGATCTACTTGAATTTACTAGTCATTTACCTTATCATATTCATGTCAAATTCTCAAGTCGTGGACACTCAAGAATTTCCTAAGATGACGTGCGTTATGTACAAGTAATTTGTAAATTATCACTTACGAACATCCCCGTACTAACATCACGTGATACACGGAACAATACTCACACTCGATTGTCCAGTGCCAAGATACAATAGATTAAACATTCAACAAGCTATATCCACGGTGTCAAGAAAGAACATGTACTATCTCGGATCTAGAAATCAATAAGAAAATCAAGTCATGAGTGCGCTACTACGAGCCACTAAATCGAGCTAGGCATATACAGTAATCTGGAGTGCACCATGACAGGCCACTATCTATAATCTGGACATAGAATAATACGTGAACATAAGCATGTACCATGTATATATAGAGTGTAAAATCATTCTTTAACTATCTAAGGTCATCTAATCATGTTAAGAGTCCATTACAATCGAGAAAATGTCAAAAACGGACAAAAACGGGCAAAAACAGACAAAAATAGCCTAACCGGATTATCCAGCGGATTATTGCGGATTTTCGGCGGATTTTCCGAAGTGTAACAGCAAGTTTTGTGGTGCAAGTTCGGATTTTCCGACGGATTTCCGCGGATTTTCGACGGATTTTCCGAACCGTTACAGAAAGTTGATTTTTGAACTCAAAACTTGTTTCGGCCATAAAAACTTCGTTTTAAATCAAAATTCGGACTTTCAAAAGTCAAAATTAAATAGAATTGAATTTCCTACAACATGGAAGTATTAGTTTTCACAAATTAAAACATTTAATAGATCAAAACTTCAAAATACTCAAAAATCATATCTAGAAACTCAGATCTACGCAATATTGTCGATCAAAACCAAAAGTGCTATATACTAAAGATGTTAACAATTTAGAGGAGCATATTATAAAACAATAAAATTTTAATTTTTTTATGAAAAACAAAATTTTAGCATGGTCATGTCACTTTTGAGCAAGATGTACTTGCCTAGGTTTTAGCAACCAAGCCTAATCTTCTACTCCACCACCAAGAGGGGCACGAAACCACACTCTAGGCCTCAAGGCCAAGCTTTCCCAAGCTTGAGGAAGAGAGAAGAGAGTGAAGGAGAAATGGTGAAGGAAAGAAAAGAGAGAGGAGAGAGAAACTCATAGGATATATATAGAAGGGGGAATTAATCTTAGCCGTTGGATCGTGATCCGTGTCAAAATCTAGATCAATCCTAGCCATTGAAAGAAAAACAATTGTCCATTGGATAATAGAATGCATCTATACTATTCACGAAAATACCTAAATACTATTCATCAAAATATCCGAAACACTATTCATAAAAATATCGGAAACACTATTCACGAAAATATCTGAAATCGAAAATATCTAAAATGTGGAAAATCTGTCCGGGCGGTATGCCGTCGGTATACTCCGGTACACCATCGGTATGCCGGCCAAGGAGAAAATCTATAATTTGGGAAAATTTTAAAGCGTTCCGAAAATCGAGAAAATACGAAATATAATACAAAATACGTATCCGTATATAAATACCGATACTGTGAGACGAGTCTCACAACTCTCCACAACTTAGAAAAATTCCGTCCTCGGAATTTCCTAAAGCCAGTCGAGCAAAAATACACATGCTAAAACAATGTAAAATCATAACACATCGAAAGAAAACATCCCGTGTACAAGTGATATTTGAGATACAGAATTTAAATAAATGCGGAAAATAATAAATACATATATATATATATATATATATATATATATATATATATATATATATATATATAATACAAGAAAATGGGGCATATGGAATAATATACCCCTGAGTCAGTTGAGTAGGGATTCGTCCTCGCTTGCCTACGCTGACTCACAAAGTGGACAAGGGTCAAGTTTTGAAGTAAGTCGGTACCAACGACTCAGTCGAAGACATGACTCTAATCCATGACGCACCTACGTAGTCGGGATACATGATAGATATCGTGTATCACGAGATACGGAGGAAGATGAGTGGTACGAGAAACTCGCGTTCACTCGCCGAATATGTCAAGTCGACCATCGCATTCCGGGTATGAATGGAATACAAGGCCGTCAAAGTAACCCAAGAGTAAGATAAACTGAAGGAATGCTCAAAATCTCACCTATAATCTGACCGCCCTCGGCCAATAGCTCCTGCAAGCTCATGTTGAAAGCCTGCCCACGCATCACGGGTACTCGTGTAGTCTGCTGCTGGCTCGGTCCTGCCCGTAGGGCTTGGGCATACTGTGCTGGACGCTGGTGATGAAACTGATGGGACTGTGTCAGAAACGGGCGCTGAACATGGGATCGAGCTGACTCTGCTGGTGCCCTCTCGATCGCCAATGCCACTGGGACAACTGATAAACCCCCTGGATGTAATAGTGGACAAGACCCAATCATATGGTCAGACGCACCACACCTGAGACACTGATGATTGGCCCACCTGCACTGGGCTCTGGTGTGCCCTGGCTTTCCACAATAATCACATCCTGGCTGACCTGACTGCCTGGACTGCTGTACTGATGCCACTGTCGGGGATGATGATACTGTCTGACGAGGAGGTCGATGATCTGGTGTTCTGACTGCTGGAGCTGGAGCCGAGGACTGAATGGTAATGCCCCTCATAGTCGAGTGTGACCTTTTCTGACCTCCGGTTCTATCTGCTATCCTCTGACTGGTCATCTCCAAGGATCTAGCTGCTCTTAGTACTGTATCATAGGTGTCGTAAAAATAGCCCACCATAAGCTGTTGAAGCTCCAAGTGCAAGCCCTGCTCGAACCTTTGAGCTCTATCACCATCGGAAGCTACCATGTGTAGTGCAAATCGACTGAGCCTATAGAACTCTGTCGTATACTGATCCACAGTCCTCGTCTGCTGACGAAGGTTGATGAACTGTAGCTGGAGCTGGAACTTAGCTGAGGTGTGGAAGAACTTCTCCTGGAAGCGCTCCCGAAATGTCTCCCAACTAATAGGCCTAGGAAGACCCATCTCCTGTGCTACCCACCAGTCGTGGGCAATGTCGGATAACTGTAGCTTCACCACTGCTACCCTATCCTCTGCTAGAGTCCTAGCTGCCTCCAAAATAGCCTCGGTGTCCTGAAGCCAAGAATCGGCTGATACTGTATCTTCGGTGCCGAAGAACTGAGCTGGACGCAGGCGACTAAAGTCGGATGCTGAGTTGTGACCACGACGACCACTCGCCTCCAAAGCTACTGTAACGCCCTGGCAGAGGGTGTTGTTGGTATGGTCCTGGCCTTGCTGTAACTGCTGGTACAATTGAACCACCTGCTGCTGGATCTGAAGCTGATTCTGATGTTGCTGTTGTTGTGCCTCCATCATGCCCCGCATCATCTCGAGTAAGGCATGCTGGTCTACCTGGGCTGGCTGTACTGAAGGTACTGACGGAGCTGGCTGTGCTGACTGAACAGGAATAGACTGAGCTGCCGACGGATGCTGAGATGGTTCGGGATTTTGATTCTGCGGAGGAGGGGTCTGATCATGACCTTCCATCTGAGCTGCCTGAGACGGCGGAGCAACTGAACCCTCGAAAGAAGAAGTAGGTGGTGTGTCCCTGAAAGATAAGGACACGAGGTATCAATAATGGACAGGAATAGAACAAGGATATGTCAATCATGTTTACAGTTCAAGGAAAACGAGAATGTGATAAGCAAAGGGAGATCAAATGAAGACAAATATAGGATTGAGATTCTAACAAGATGAATCCCGCACAAGTCTGAAGACAGACCTGCATGGGCCACCAAAAAACCCTGTCACGCCCCAGAACCAGAATACTGGAGATCAAGGGCGAAACAAAGCCAGCTACGTATATCAAGGTACGCCAGTACCCCAATGTACGATCAAAGCTGTCTAGAAGACAAGTGGAAAGACTCTAGCATGCCACTGACGACTCCTATGGTCGAACAAATCCTATCTCAATCCAACAACAACAAGTATCAAGAGTATATCAAATATAAAAGTAAAGAGGCGTCCCAAAATACTATATCATACATGATCATGAAGCTAGTGAATACAAAATGCTACACTAGCAAAGTACCAATATACATGATCACTATATCAGTCTAGATCTAATATAATACATCATGTTGACCGAAGTCTGAGAAAGTCTCAAAATAATAGGGCTAACACATGCCCTAGCTAACACCACCAAAATGAAATGAAACACGAGCGGCACAAAAAGGGAACCCACTCGCGAGGAGGAACAACCGCAGATCTAAGCAGGCGGCGGGTCATCCAGAGAAAGGTAGGGAGAATCCTCGGGCTCCAGCGGTAAATCTGGCCAAATAAAACTAGTGGGGTCAGGCCCCAAATAGCAAGTACCACAAGGAAGCTCGAGGTGCACGACAAAACCCAACATCAATATAATAACGTAATGACAAAAGTAAATAAATGCGGGTCGAGACTAGTGCGGTACCAATGCACGTATCTCAAGAATATAAATGACTGAATGGAAATACTGAACAATATAGCTATGGAACAGAATAATCCGATGAACAACAAGGGGTTTAGGAACTACTAGGAATCGGAGCTACAACCCTTAAACCAAACAAGGACCGGGGTTACAGATCTTTTCCCTAGCAGAACTTAGCCTCTGACCACTCACCGACACAAGAGCATATAAGGTAACACACGATCAAAAGTGCACGGCCAATCATTGCCTACGGCTTTCTATTATTAACTAGCTAGGGTTATCACAATCCTAATTACTAGTATGTAAGTTGAGGATTTTCGCAACTACCTGACTACAGATACCCGGATGTCCAGGGATATGAGTAGTACATCTATTGCCCAATAAGACTGCTGGCAGATGAAACGTGTCTAGACTTGTAACATGAACAACCATATCATATACTTGTAAAAGAAAACATATAACTGACTGTGCCGCAACCCGGCACGACATGTGACTCGATCGTATATCAATACACACAAACTTGGTAGGTCATGGAGCCCTTGCCTAGCAGGGTTGAGCCATGCCTCATGGGGCCCTTAGAGCTCGGGGTTGGTAGTGCGAATTTCCTCCTACAATGATCTACTTGAATTTACTAGTCATTTACCTTATCATATTCATGTCAAGTTCTCAAGTCATGGACACTCAAGAATTTCCTAAGATGACGTGTGTTATGTACGAGTAATTTGTAAGTTATCACTTACGAACATCCCCGTACTAACATCACGTGATACACGGAACAATACTCACACTCGATTGTCCAGTGCCAAGATGCAATAGATTAAACATTCAACAAGCTATATCCACGGTGTCAAGAAAGAACATGTACTCATATATCGGGTCTAGAAATCAATAAGAAAATCAAGTCATGAGTGCGCTACTACGAGCCACTAAATCGAGCTAGGCATATACAGCAATCTGGAGTGCACCATGACAGGCCACTATCTATAATCTGGACATAGAACAATACGTGAACATAAGCATGTACCATGTATATATAGAGTGTACAATTATTCTTTAACTATCTAAGGTCATCTAATCATGTTAAGAGTCCATTACAATCGAGAAAATGTCAAAAACGGACAAAAACGGGCAAAAACAGACAAAAATAGCCTAACCGGATTATCCGACAGATTATTGCGGATTTCCGGCAGATTTTTCGAAGTGTAACAGCAAATTTTGTGGTGCAAGTTCGGATTTTCCGACGGATTTCCGCGGATTTCCGACAGATTTTCCGAACCGTCACAGAAAGTTAATTTTTGAACTCAAAACTTGTTTCGGCCATAAAAACTTCGTTTTAAATCGAAATTCAGACTTTCAAAAGTCAAAATCGAATATAATTGAATTTCCTACAACATGAAAGTATTAGTTTTCACAAATTAAAACATTTGATAGATCAAAACTTCAAAATACTCAAAAATTATATCTAGAAACTCAGATCTGCGCAATATTGTCGATCAAAACCAAAAGTGCTATATACTAAAGATGTTAACAATTTAGAGGAGCATATTATAGAACAATAAAATTTTAATTTTTTTATGGAAAACAAAATTTTAGCATGGTCATGTCACTTTTGAGCAAGATGTACTTACCTAGGTTTTAGCAACCAAGCCTAATCTTCTACTCCACCACCAAGAGGGGCACGAAACCACACTCTAGGCCTCAAGGCCAAGCTTTCCCAAGCTTTTGAGGAAGAGAGAAGAGAGTGAAGGAGAAATGGTGAAGGAAAGAAAAGAGAGAGGAGA
Organism: Iris pallida; assembly: GCA_029216955.1. Taxonomy (NCBI): domain Eukaryota; kingdom Viridiplantae; phylum Streptophyta; class Magnoliopsida; order Asparagales; family Iridaceae; genus Iris; species Iris pallida. Next base: position 15,179 of record JANAVB010039132.1, on the reverse strand, counting down.
GAGAAACTCATAGGATATATATAGAAGGGGGAATTAATCTTAGCCGTTGGATCGTGATCCGTGTCAAAATCTAGATCAATCCTAGCCATTAAAAGAAAAACATTGTCCATTGGATAATAGAATGCATCTATACTATTCACAAAAATATCTAAATACTATTCATCAAAATATCCAAAACACTATTCATGAAAATATCGGAAACACTATTCACGAAAATATCTGAAATCGAAAATATCTAAAATGTGGAAAATCTGTCCGGACGGTATGCCGTCGGTATACTCCGGTACACCATCGGTATGCCGGCCAAGGAGAAAATCTATAATTTGGGTAAATTTTAAAGCGTTCCGAAAATCGAGAAAATACGAAATACAATACAAAATACGTATCCGTATATAAATACCGATACTGTGAGACGAGTCTCACAAGTACTGTTGTATAGACCGTGTCGGGTGTGTCCGATACGGTGAGTGAGGGTCGGATTTGTCGGCCTCGGCTCCGACTAATGTAGCTGTAAAAATATAGTGGATGAACATGAACACAGACACGATGCACGTGTGTGTTGGGATGGAAAATTTCTTGGAGGAGTACCTCTCCTTTTATAGGAGGTGGGAATTTCCAGTTGGATAAGGCTTGGGTTTGTTTAAAAACCCATTTGAATAATTTAAAAATCAAATCTAAATTAAATTCTAATTTAAACTTAGATAATCTAAACTCAAATTTAAATATAAATTTTACCTTTAAACTTTAAAACCATAAAAATCAAATCAAGATTTAAAATGGCCATAAAAATTTCAAATATATTTTCCAAAAATACCAATAATAATAATTTCGAAAATAATAAATATTTTTAAATTTTTTTTGAATAATAAAATATTAATATTAATAAATCTCAAAAATTACATTTTTATTTAAAATAGACTAATAAATAATTATGAAATATATGTATGCACAAATAATGCATACATGATTATGCTTTTCCTAGTATACAATAAAATATTATTTACGATTAATAACTGCTAAAAACAAAAGGCTTTTTATAGCAAGAATAATAATTATATAATATTTTGAAAGTGTATAATAAAGTAGAAAAAAATGTTTTTCTAAAATATGTACGCTCGCACATATTCGCACTCGACGAGCAACTACGAAAAATAAAATTTTGTGCGCGACGTACAATATGACTATGCGACGTACAATACAAATTTTATATCAGTACAAATTTTAATAATAAAAAATATAGTAAAAATTTAGGGGTTTTACATAGTACATGATCATTTATAGTTGCAGTATAGAATATATACAATCATGTTGCCCTCGGTCGGGAACATGATTCCAAAACACGATCTAACACTTGCTTAGTAGCTAAAAGCCTCAAGAAAATACATAATGAATATTAGGAGAAAAGACATAAACCTACTCAGGTGCTCGGGTGTGGTCCTCCGGGTGCTAACCATCAAGCAAAAGGTACGGTAGATTCTCAGGCTCCACTATGAGATATGGCCATCAAAACAAGTGGGGCCAACCCAGATAACAAGTACCACAAGGAAAGCTCTATGGTGTACTAAAACCAGAATGTAAGGAAATGAAGGAAACCAATAAAGACATAACAATAAAGAAGTAAAATGAGTAATTGTAACTCCACTTCCCGGTTAAATTTTTTTTTATTTTAAATATCAATTGATTTATTTGGGTTTCAAATAAAAGTTAATTCTTATTTATTTTAATATGGTGATTGATATTTTAGAGGGAAATAAATTGGGGGCAAATTTTCATATTTGGAAAGTTGTTACAACCAACTTGTGGTCCCCTCATTTTTCCAAAAAGGTTTTAACATAATTTTTTTTAGCATTTTTGTAATAATGAAAAGGCAGAGGTTGTTTTTACAAAATTTTCGGGACGGAGGGACTTATATAAAAACTTTTCTTGGCGGGAGGTGTTTTATGCAAATTTACATTTTCTTAAAAAAAACCAAAGTAGCAGAGAGAGAATCATTTTCTCTCGATTTCTTTCTCTTCCCCAAATCAACTCCGGCCCTAACCCTAAACCTAGATCTCGACGCTTCGGCGACTTCGACGGTGGCGACCCGGCCACGACGGCGATGACTTCGACCACGGCAGCGGGTTCCTCCCACTACGACGACGACGACGGCCACGACGTTACGACGGCGACTTCTCCGATGGCGCTCTGTTTTCTTCCGTCGAGCGGATCGACTGTTCGCGACTACTCCCCGGCGGCGTATAGTCCTTTCCGATGACCTTCACCATGAGCCACCTCCACACTTCGACGGCGCAGCTTGTGACTGGAGACTTTCCCTTCGACGAACGTGCGGCGAATCGACGACGGCGAGGCGGTGAGTACCTTTGATTCTCTGTTCTAGGAAGTGATCGGGTTTGGATCGATGGATCGATCGATCAATTATGATTTATAGCTTCTTCAGTAGAATTTACTGCGTTGGATCTGAGTTTCTTTCCTTATTTTCTTTGCTCTGGAACTGCTCGACACAATGCCTGAATAGGACTCGAGATCACCAATTGGATACGGCGGGGTCGTGTCTGACACTTTGGGGTTGGGACTTCGCTCCAGATCGAATCGGAACACCCAGATAACATTCTATTTCTCTAATGTCGAAGTTTTGCATGTTTCGATTCTAGTTGTGGGGTTGGGCGTGGAGTGCAGGCCTGTGTGTGACATATGTGTATCTTATTCATGTCCAGCTTGCTCGTGTCCGACTGTAGTATATTTTTCTGTTCGAGTCCAGATGCAGATCGTGTTCGAGACGTATGTACGTATCAGGGCTGGGATTAGCAAAGAAGGCGGGAGTCTTATTTTAATTTTGTGATTTTGAATGTATATTCAGTATGGTGTGTCAGTGGTGTGGCTCGTGTCGGACTGTAACAGTATTCGTGTGTCTGAAGGCTGGTTCGTATCCAGGGCTAGTTCTGTCTGTGTCTTAGGAGATCCATTGGACTAGAAGGTTGCAGGGGTGTGGACTGTGGTTGGACATGGATATTAGCGGGACTCAACAGAACCTCTCAATTCTTTGTGCTGTTAGATTTAGCTATGAAATACTGAGTTATATATAATTATTGAGTTGAAAATCTATTTTCATTGAGATTAGTTTTGTGTATATTCTTTTACGTAATTTGGTTTCATGAGTTTAGATGTAAGTATTTTCTTGAATGATGGACTGGAATAATTTGCGTCTAGCCCGGGTTCAGAAGTTGAATTTCTGTTTTTTAAATGTTTGCATTTGGCGGGAAGGGTTTTTGGCAACAACTCTCTCAGAGTGTTGGGTTGAGCTTTATAGTTTCGGCTGGATGCTTTGTTCTTTGTGTATTGCTAAATTAAATGGCATTTGATTTAAATTTTGTTTTAAATTATAATTGTGTTTAAGTCTTGATGGGGCTGCTTGAGTGTTCGACTAAGAATATTGGTTTCAATATGTGACTGTTGGGTTACAGGAGGATGGGGATTGGAATAAGAGATTTTTGAAGTTAGGCTATACGGACATGGATTTCCTTGTTTTACTTTAGCTTTATTGTTGCCATGTTATCAAATTTAATTATCATCTTTAAATGATATTGCTAAGAAATGACTATTCTATTATTATTAAAAAATGTAATTTTATTAGGAATTTATCAACTCTTAACTATATAAATTTGCTTTTAGGCATAGCATATTCTAAAATTTTAACTCTAGCCTATTAATTAATGATAGATATATAAATGTTAGATTAGCTAAATTACTAGTTAGTTCTATATAACTAGTTAACTGGTAGATGTATCTATCTAGTTAATACCATTTTTTATAAAGTTTAAATTATCATATATATAAATATAGTAATTAGTTTATTAGCAATAGATATTAGCTAGTTAAGCCATGGTTAGTTGATGTCTTTATTTGGATCTTAATCAACTTGTAATCATTAAACAGGAGGAAATACAGCTTTACCACCCATTTTCGATCACCCTGAGCAAGGCAAGTATACTCCTCAGATTTGTTTATTTCTCATGTCTTTCATATCCATTCTTGTATTCCCTTGATGACACGATATTTCACGATATTGTCTGGTTTCATGTTCCATGTATCATTTGTGTCTGGGAGAGAAAATACTATAGATATGTGATCAAACCCTGTTACTACTCATGTGAATTGCTTGGGTCCCGTACCGTACACGCGGGGCCAAAGCCGTACCATTTCAGGTTCATTACATCTACCCAAGCCGATCACAATCTAGATGTATTTTATTATTGCACATATCAGGATTCAGTTCGTATTTCAGGATTTCATGGTTGTATTTCATGTTCAGGCTGTATTTCATATTCAGATTATATTTTATGCTCAGGACTCTTACCATGTTTCCTGTTTTACTTTCAGTATTTCCTGTTCAGTTTCATGTCTTGTTCTCATTTCCTGTACTTTACATTTATTCCTGTTTTCTTGATTCATACCATGATGTACATGTTTATTTCTCTGGATATACTAGCTCCGCTCCTAACTAGATAAGTTGCAGGTATACTTGCAGGATACCATTCTACCATATGGGCCAGAGCCCGGGATCTTAGCTGAGCAGGATGGTTCATGACTTAGCTTGAGGTTTCAGGTTTAGACTATTAGCTTTACTCTTAGATATTGTCTTTAGAGTTCATAGCACTTTTCATTCCTGTTGATTCTGGTACATTATGATATCTGGATTTGTGGATTATGGTGATCTTTTTGGGAACATTTTTAGATGCTGTGATTCTATACTTTCATGTTTATCTGGTTAGTTTTTCCTAGCTTGGTACAGCTTACTTCGTCGTGTCTAACGACGAAGGCTGGGCGTGACCGATTATTCGGGAGCAGGTCGTGATATATTTTTAGTGGTGGCCCATGCAGGTCTATCCTAATGGTACCTAGGTCTTAGCATACTATTGGGGAACTTGATTAACTAGGGAAACTTGATCACAGCATAGGAAAAATCAAAAAATAAGGGTATATCAGGTATATCAGGTATATCAGGTTTATTGATATTCTATAAACACTTGTTGTATTTAGGTCTAGGTTATTTTAACAGTTTTTTGTTTTTCAGATAGTTCAAAAGCACGCGATACCGGAACAGTCGATCCATCTGCACTTGAGGGTTACAAGCTTCCACTACCTTCTACCACTCTACTATCCCCATGGGTAGTACGTAGATAGACATTTGAAGAGTCCCTTGACAACCAGAGGGAGCATGCCATTCTTTTCAAGCCAGACTTGTGGATATACTTTCCGAGCCAGAAAAGTCTTCTGATTTTCAGACTCTCAGACACTTAGACTTTTCCGACACCGAGCGCATATCTTGTACCAGGGAGCAGATCGAGAACCTGGAGTCACCACTGAAGATCATCCAAGTTCCTAAGGACCCAACTTCTCTGAAGATTAGAGTCACAAGCCAGGAGATCAAGAATGTAGCACAGACAATGAAACGAGACGGAAAGTTGAAGCTCATGAAGGACATGAAGATTTATGACGGGGATGACAACTACTATGGATCCACAAAGCGTCATCAGACTCAGACAGTGTTTCTTCAATCACATCATCAGATTCAGACAATGACCAATTGTGCTTCCTGCCGCCATCCAGGATATCGCTTCGAGGAGTGCCGCAAAAGACGGAGGCTATGCTTGTTCTACGGATCGTCTGCCCACCCAGTCAGGATTGCCAGAGTCCATTGATCACACTACCCAAGGGCGAACACGAAGAGCACCAGGACTACAGCAAGGGGACCAGCCTCTCTAGATTCAGCAACCACATTCAGTACTACCGCAGGGATCAACCTACGCCAGGACAATTGAAGGAGGTTAGAAAGATTTCCGTTCCGGAGGAATACTGAAGACAGACTAAAGACTGAAGATTTTTGCATGGTTGGAAAAACCATGTATCTTGATTAAGCAACCCAATTTTTCTTAAATTTCTTTTAGCATCTAGACCATTTCTTAGAACTTCTTGTTTTCTATTTTGGAATCTTGGTTGGTATTCGAAACTTAATTCGAGATATTGTTTCCTATTCGTTGATTGGTACTCCTCCATCCATTCTTCGTAACCTTGCTCTTTTCGAGATTCTACTCAGGAATTTTGTTTCCTATTCAGGACTAGTTACAATTTGTAAATTTTGTTTTCTTTCCGAAGTTCAGTTTCTATTTGGGGATTGTTGGGAATTTGATTTTTATTCAATACTTGTTTCTATTCACCATTCAAGACATCGTTTAAAAACTTTGATTTTGACCTGTTCCCTATGTGAGATTTGGTTTCCTACGTGGCTTGTTTTCTACTTGGAAATTGTTCCATTCACAACTTTGTTTCGATCTTGTTCCCTATTTGAGGTATCGCTTGTTTCATGGATATTGTTTCATTCACCCATTGATTCTTTTTCCTATTCGTAACTTGATTCCATTCGAGATTTAAGATCATGTTTCCTATTTTCGAGACTTTGTTCTATTCGTGATTTGTCTTATATATCCAAGATTTTTCGGACTTTGAAACTCCAGTTCCTACTCGTGACTCAATGAGCCTTGTTCCCTATTTGGTGTCTTGTTTCCTCATCAAGATTTTCTATTCGAGATTTTATTTTCTAATCACGACCTTGTGATACTTGATTTTCTATTTTTCACTGTATACCTTGTTGGGGAATTCGTTTTCAATTCAAGTTTTGCTCGAGATTTTATTATTATTCGAGATTTTATTGAAATTTGTTTCCAGTACGGAATTTTATTTCTTATTTTTGAAACTTGTCTCCTATCTGATACCTTGCTTCAGTTCATCCTTCGAGACTCTGTTATCCCTTCGAGATAATGTCCCATATATGGAATCTTGTTACCATTCCAGATATCAGTTGAAATTCCGTTATAATTTGAAACTTTGCTCCCTGTCTGAAATTTTAAGTCTTTCTGGTTGCCCTTTGTACTCACTACTCTTCGATTGGATTCGTATTACTTCATAGTACCTAATAAACCCTTGTATTCTAACAGTCAGGTAACTTCACCATTTTTGTGACTTGGACTATTGAAACTCATTTTGAATTCCTTGGAACTCTTTTGAAATTCCTAGGGATAAAGTCGAGAGACTATTCGATGACCTACTATGGCATGACAGTTGCGCGCTGCAGTCATTAGCTGGATTATGGAGACTGAAGGTTCACTGCAGCCAGTAGCGCACCTGGCGAGGCAGGAACTTTAACTTGAAGTGCTTCAAACAATCATAGGTTTTCGAGTACTGTCGAGACTTGTCCTAAATTCTTTATGTCGTGATCTTTTGAGTTGCTTCGTTGATGATTGTTGGAAAATGGATAAGGTTGACAGATTATTCGGTGACATATTATTGTTGAGTCATGGAGCCGAAGTCCACTGCAGTCAGATATATACTGGCGGGGTAGGGATTCTAGGCAAAGTGATTTTAAATAGCTATATGTTCTGGGACACCATGGAAACTATATCCCTTTTTATATGATTATTGGTTTTCGAGAATCACAGATCCTTGCACGTTCATCCTGATTTGATACTATATCTCCTGAGTATTTCGTACGTTTCCTCAATCAACCCTTGCTAATTTTTCTTCTAGCATTTTATCGTTAGATCATTGAATTCCTCAAAGTTGTATATTACCAGATTGTGATTCTGTACTTCGTTTGTGACTTGTCTAAACTTCGATCTTAAGTCGTCTATCTGACCATAATTTTCTATCTTGTTCTAGTCTATTTGTGTTAAACTATCGATTTATGATCATACTTAATAGTTTATGTCCTCATGATTTTACTCCTCTAAGTTGTAATCGAAACTTCATTCCATTTGTGCCTATTTAATTCTTGATCATTGTTAGATCGTATTATTTTAACTTCTTGTGTGTAATTATCGTATTTGATCTCAAAGGCTCAGGACGACTCAGAGTTACACAGGATCGGCAGAAGCACTGGACATACAGCAACAGACGGCCACTGGAGTTTGCGGTTGGAGATAAAGTGTTCCTGAGAATCTCACCGACTTGGGGCGTCATTCGCTTTGGCAGAGGCGGGAAGCTCCGACCGAGATTTATCAGGCCTTTCGAGGTGACAGCGCGGATTGGCGAGGTGGCATATCGACTGGCACTACCAGCTAGCTTGGAGGGAGTGCACGACGTTTTTCACGTGTCCCAACTTCGACACTACATTCCAGATCCGGGCCATGTAGGGGACTATTCAGAGCTAGAGATGGACCAGAGCTTGACCTATGAGCAGCAGCCAGTGGAGATCCTTGACAGGAGGAGAAGCAACTGCGGAATCAGGTTATCCTACTTGTCCATGTCATGTAGAAATACCACTCTCCAAGAGAGTCCACATGGGAACGCGAGAACGAGATGCGGGCGCTATCCCAGTGTATTGTATGAGTGTACCTTGATATTGAGAATTTTAAATACAATAAATAAATTATGTTGAACCTTCTTGAGATTTTGCTTTGAGATTGTTGGTTTGTCTCTCGAATTTCGAGGACGAAATTATTTTTAAGGGGGGATTTGTAACTCCACTTCCCGGTTTTAAAAAAAAATTATTTTAAATATCAATTGATTTATTTGGGTTTCAAATAAAAAGTTAATTCTTATTTATTTTAATATGGTGATTGATATTTTAGAGGAAAATAAATTGGGAGCAAAATTTCAAATTTGGAAAGTTGTTACAACCAACTTGTGGTCCCCTCATTTTTCCAAAAAGGTTTTAACTGAATTTTTTTTAGCATTTTTGTAATAATGAAAAGGCAGAGGTTGTTTTTTCAAAATTTTCGGGGCGGAGGGACTTATATAAAAACTTTTCTTGGCGGGAGGTGTTTTATGCAAATTTATATTTTCTTAAAAAAACCAAAGCAGCAGAGAGAATCATTTTCTCTCGATTTCTTTCTCTTCCCCAAATCAACTCCGGCCCTAACCCTAAACCTAGATCTCGACGCCTTGGCGACTTCGGCGGTGGCGACTCGGCCACGACGGCGATGACTTCGACCACGGCAGTGGGTTCCTCCCACTACGGCGACGACGACGGCCACGACGTTACGACGACGACGGCCACGACGTTACGACGGCGACTTCTCCGATGGCGCTCCGTTTTCCTCCGTCGAGCGGATCGACTGTTCACGACTACTCCCCGGCGGCGTATAGTCCTTTCCGATGACCTTCACCATGAGCCACCTCCACACTTCGGCGGTGCAGCTTGTGACTAGAGACTTTCCCTTCGACGAACGCACGGTGAATCGACGACGGCGAGGAGGTGAGTACCTTTGATTCTCTGTTCTAGGAAGTGATCGGGTTTGGATCGATGGATCGATCGATCAATTGTGATTTATAGCTTCTTCAGTAGAATTTACTGCGTTGGATCTGAGTTTCTTTCCTTGTTTTTTTGCTCTGGAACTGCTCGACACAATGCCTGAACAGGACTCGAGACCACCAATTGGATACGGCAGGGTCGTGTCTGACACTGTGGGGTTGGGACTTCGCTCCAGATCGAATCGGAACACCCAGGTAACATTCTATTTCTCTAATGTCGAAGTTTTGTATGTTTCGATTCTAGTTGTGGGGTTGGGCGTGGAGTGCAGGCCTGTGTGTGACATATGTGTATCTTGTTCGTGTCCAGCTTGCTCGTGTCCGACTGTAGTGCATTTTTCTGTTCGAGTCCAGATGCAGATCGTGTTCGAGACGTATGTACGTGTCAGGGCTGGGATTAGCAAAGAAGGCGGGAGTCTTATTTTAATTTTGTGATTTTGAATGTATATTCAGTATGGTGTGTCAGTGGTGTGGCTCGTGTCGGACTGTAACAGTGTTCGTGTGTCTGAAGGCTGGTTCGTATCTAGGGCTAGTTCTGTCTGTGTCTTAGGAGATCCATTGGACTAGAAGGTTGCAGGGGTGTGGACTGTGGTTGGACATGGATATTAGCAGGACTCAACAGAACCTCTCAATTCTTTGTACTGTTAGATTTAGCTATGAAATACTGAGTTATATATAATTATTGAGTTGAAAATCTATTTTCATTGAGATTAGTTTTGTGTATATTCTTTTACGTAATTTGGTTTCATAGTTTAGATGTAAGTATTTTCTTGAATGATGGGTTGGAACAATTTGTCTAGCCCGGGTTCAGAAGTTGAATTTCTGTTTTGTAAATGTTTGCATTTGGCGGGAAGGGTTTTTGGCAACAACTCTCTCAGAGTGTTGGGTTGAGATTTATAGTTTCGGCTGGATGCTTTGTTCTTTGTGTATTGCTAAATTAAATGGCATTTGGTTTAAATTCTGTTTTAAATTATAGTTGTGTTTAAGTCTTGATGGGGCTGCTTGAGTGTTCGACCAAGAATATTGGTTTCAATATGTGACTGTTGGGTTACAGGAGGATGGGGATTGGAATAAGAGATTTTTGAAGTTAGGCTATACGGACATGGATTTCCTTGTTTTACTTTAGCTTTATTGTTGCCATGTTATCAAATTTAATTATCATCTTTAAATGATATTGCTAAGAAATGACTATTCTATTATTATAAAAAATGTAATTTTATTAGGAATTTATCAACTCTTAACTATATAATTTGCTTTTAGGCATAGCATATTCTAAAATTTTAACTCTAGCCATATTAATGATAGATATATAAATGTTAGATTAGCTAAATTACTAGTTAGTTCTATATAACTAGTTAACTGGTAGATGTATCTATCTAGTTAATACCATTTTTTTATAAAGTTTAAATTATCATATATAAATATAGTAGTTAGTTTATTAGCAATAGATATTAGCTAGTTAAGCCATGGTTAGTTGATGTCTTTGTTTGGATCTTAATCAACTTGTAATCATTAAACAGAAGGAAATACAGCTTTACCACCCATTTTCGATCACCCTGAGCAAGGCAAGTATACTCCTCAGATTTGTTCATTTCTCATGACTTTCATATCCATTCTTGTATTCCCTTGACGACACGATATTTCACAATATTGTCTGGTTTCATGTTCCATGTATAATTTGTGTCTGGGAGGGAAAATACTATAGATATGATCAAACCCTATTACTACTCATGTGAATAGCTTGGGTCCTGTACCGTGCACGCGGGGCCAAAGCCGTACCATTTCAGGTTCATTGCATCTACCCAAGCCGATCACAATCTAGATGTATTTCATTATTGCACTTGTCAGGATTCAGTTCGTATTTCAGGATTTGATGGTTGTATTTCATGTTCAGGCTGTATTTCATGTTCAGGTTATAGTTCATGTTCAGATTATATTTTATGCTCAGGACTCTTACCATGTTCCCTGTTTTACTTTCAGTATTTCTTGTTCAGTTTTATGTCTTGTTCTCTTTTCCTGTACTTTACATTTATTCCTGTTTTCTTGATTCATACCATGATGTACATGTTCATTTCTCTGGATATACTAGCTCCGCTCCTGACTGGATAAGTTGCTGGTATACTTGCAGGATACCATTCTACCATATGGGCCAGAGCCTAGGATCTTAGCTGAGCAGGATGGTTCATGACTTAGCTTGAGGTTTCAGGTTTAGACTATTAGCTTTACTCTTAGATATTGTCTTTAGAGTTCATAGCACTTTTCATTCCTGTTGATTCTGGTACATTATGATATCTGGATTTGTGGATTATGGTGATCTTTCTGGGAACGTTTTTAGATGCTGTGATTCTATACTTTTATGTTTATGGTTAGTTTTTCCTAGCTTGGTACAGCTTACTTCGTCGTGTCTAACGACGAAGGCTGGGCGTGTCCGACTCGTGTCCGATTATTCGGGAGCGGGTTAAACTGAAACTATAAACTGATGTTGTAAACTAGAACATTGAATTGATACTGAAACAGTAAAGTAGAACAGTAATATAAACCATCCATCAACATCGGCCAACCCTAAACTATGGCTTGATAATGTTATCTAAATAGGGTTTCACATTCATGATTACGATCACATGCAATTGAGGTTCCAAATAAAACATGCGATGTAGATTATCCAGGCAAATTATAATCAATCATATAACATCATTCTCTAGTGAGCTAATAATCAATATAGTGAGCTAATAACTCGACGGTGAGCTGGAAGTGTGCCCCTCACTATGGAGAGTTTCAAATCCATAAGTAGTCAAAATAATGGGACTGCAACATGCAACCTGAAATCTTCCGGCAGTGGATATCTGAGGAATCCATCCTACATGTAGTTTCTATCGGGAAAATGCAAGACTTAACCGTATTCTAACATCTACAATCAATAGCACAAGACATGCTAGCAACCCACGTGTAACCATCTTGAATTTTGGAATAAAAAACTTTATTTTGAAATCAGGAACCATAATTTAAATGTTAATCAAATTTAAAATAGGAAAGTGGTAGTTGTAATATTGTGTTTTGAGGATATATCGTGACGATGTTCCTAAGAGTCTGCTTAGTAATGGTGTTTTCACCAGCTTTGGGATATTTTAAAACTGACCGTTTATGAAAACCAATGCTTGTTAATTTTTTTGAGCCACTGGATTTGGTCGTCTCAAAAACTCCCTAAAATTGGTGTAGTGTACATTTGGGTGACTTTATAAACACCCCAATTCGGTAGATTTTAGGTGGCTTAATTATTTTATTCCATTTATATCCTCACAAAATATATATAAATATAACTATTAATAAATAAACCCTATTTTTTTCTTTGTGTTTCTCTTTCTTTCCTTTCCGTGACTGCTCTTTCGGGTTAGTTTTAGTCTCTCCCCAACTTTCTCCAATAGACTCGCACCAATACATGCATGCACATGCATCATTCTTATTTTTGTGTAATTATTTGATCTTTCTTCCCAACAGACCCGTAATACATGTATACATGCATGCCATTATTCCCTACATGCCTATATGGCTTCAATACATGAATGTATCAATTTTTATTTTTTATAATTGAACTTTTATTTGTTATATTGTTTGTTTTCAATTGTTAATTAATTTTGTTGTTGCTATGTTTGAGGTAGTTTATGTGATTTCAACAAATTGAATTTGTAGATGGCCAACCCTCATGATTTGACCCTATACACCACCAGTTGTCTATTATATCTGTATGATGTATCTCCTACTAGTTAGATTTACTTTAACACAACATTCTACTACACGAACTAGTTCAAGTTTGAATCGAATTAATCGTACAATATGCTTGCGTAGTGAGAGAGTACGGGATGAAGTTAATGCAACGCTTGCGGGACCAAGTGGTATATATTTGATATGAATGAGTCCTACAACATTTGTAGAATTTTGTAGCATTCTAGTAAGGGTTGGGGGACTTTGTGCAACTCAACGAGCCACAGTCGAAGAACAAGTTGCTAAATTTCTTTGGATTGTAGGCCAAAGCACAAGGCATAGTACTTGTTCGTTGCTTTTCGATCACTATGGTGATACAGTCGCCACTTTCATAAAGTAATGGAAACAATCATAGAGTTAGATATGTACATTGTACAACCAAATGAGACTAAGTGCCATATGAAATACAACAACATGACAGATTATACCCATACTTTAAGACATTATTAACACTATTAACTTTGAATTCTATTACCTAGAGGTTTAGCTCACTAAATAAAAAATGGCAGGATTGTGTTGGGGCAATTGGTGGTACACATATTCGTGTCAAAGTACCGACTGGAGAAGCTACTAGATATCATGGCAAGAAGGATTATCCAACTATGAATGTTACGGCTGCTTGTACATTTGACTTGAAATTCACATATTGGCTAACTAGGTGGGAAGGGACTACATCTGACTCTAGGATAATGAACAATACCCTAACACGTGATTATTCACTCCATATTCCGGAAGGTAATAGTTAAAAATTTGCATCATTTTATGTTATATTTGATACTAGTATATGGACAATATTTGTGCTAATGTAGGAAAAATTTATCTTGTTGACGTGGGTTTCATGCTTCGAAGTGGTCTCATCACACCTTATAGAGGAGAGCGTTATCACATTAAAGAATACTAACATCAAAATCCACCTACAAATGCTCGTGAATTATTCAATCATCGACACTCCTCATTGCGCAATGTGATAGATGGGGCATTGGTGTACTCAAAAAACTCTTTCTCATTATAGGAAGTGAAACCGAGCCAATGTACAATATCCAAACACAAAACTAGTATCAGCCTCTTGCATAGTTCATAATTTTTTGATATGAGTGGATCCGGATGAGAGTCTCATAGCCAAGGTTGATGCGGATGGGACGTATAGAGCATATGAATAATTACAACAATTAAGATAATCAGGAAGATGCAGCAAAAAAAGAGTTTATTTGAAACTTCATAGCAAATGAAATGTGGGAAGCATATATTTTGAATGGCAATTGAATGCCACTTAGCGTTATTTTAATGCAAGTTTGAACTTTTTAGTTCACAACTAGTAAAATATGAATTGTTTTATTTTGTATTGTGTGTTGTTTCTGCGTTTTTGTGGTGCATTATTTTAAGGTTAATAAATCTTATATATATATAATATAATATAATATAATATAATATAATATATAATATAATATAATATATATAATATAATATATATATAATATTATATATATTTATCTATATTATATATTATATATATTATATTTATAATATAATATAATATAATACATATATAATATAATATAAATATTATATATTTATATATTATATATAATATATATATATATATATATATATAATATATATATATATATGGTGTAATCATTTTAGTAAAAATAATGCCTCCGAAGGTAAAGAAATAACCAAACTTGCGCTGGACCCAATAAATGGTTGATATTCTCATTGAAGCATATTTATATGGGCACGTGAAAGGCAACAGGGTAGGGAACCTTTACATCACAAGCTCATAAACAAATATTGAAGAAACTAAAGAATGAGTTTTCATATATTGGGACAAGGATAGAGTTCAAAATCACATGAAAGTAATCAAAAGACTTGGGCAGCTTGCTATGATGTTTTTAAGGATGGATTAAGTGGTTTTGCATACGATCGAACTACTTCAACATGGCTTACCGAACCTGAAGTTTGGGACAAACTTATTGAGGAATGTGTGTATAATGTGTTGATTTTTAGATAAATGTCTTGTTTAGTACCTTCAAATATCAATTTGTACTTGAATGCCAAATATGAATATGATTAATTAGTTTAGCCTATTTATTTTTGAAAATTACTTAATTCACTCT
>JANAVB010039131.1:27500-56884 GCA_029216955.1 Iris pallida | reverse complement strand
CATTATATGCTAGATGGTGATTGACAATTGCATCTTCAAGATTTCAGGTATATATTGGTTGACGTTTTCATTATATTCCTCCGGTATTACATTTATTTTTTATGACTTTACTCTACTGATATAGCCTAGTTTCACAAGCTTTATTTTTGTCATGAGTTTGTTCAGACATAGGTATTGAGGTCTGGCAACTTTAGTACATATTGTCTTTTTTGGTACTTTATTCTTGTGAATCAGTGCACTACTGTTTGATCAGCACTGGTACACTTGGTTCTCATTTGAGATGATATCATGTGGATTGAGATAGAGTTGGACTTTCTAGTTATAATTAGATTGGACCTCTAGACATCTTATACGTATTCGTGTAGTGTTGGAATCACTTGATACATAGCGGCCACATTTACGTATCATGGTCCTATGTATTTTAGTACTGGGACGATACACCAAGAGTTAGTACAAAGACTATGAGTGCTATATATCATTGTGGAAGGAATATTAATAGCCATTAAATGGAATTGTTTTGTGTGAAAGAGAGAAAAAGGTGATAAGGGAAAGTAAAGAGAGAACATTATAGTAGCAACTTCAGTGCATCGAAGTGATATTATCATTGTAGCTGATAAGCTGACTATGATCCTCGCCTACGAAGACATCAATTGTTTTGTGGACTCGGGGGCTTCAATGCACATGTATCACAATATATATGACGTTGTTTACCACTTACTTTACAAGTGATCTTGAAGTGCTAAAGATGGGAAAGAAAATATGGCGAAGGAGATTGTCATTGGATATGTGCACTTGAAGACCAATATGTATATAGCTACTTTGTTCTCAGGGGAGTTAACCACATTCTAGACATCGGCGTTAACGTGGTATCAGTAGGGAAGTTGGAGGATGAAGGGTTATTCGGTCTTTTCAAAAATGATTAATGAAAAATTAGGTAGTGTTCAAGTTCTAGATGCTCGCATCTTGGAATCCTTGTTTCGTCCTTGTCTTTGGTCAACGGTGCACACTCCCCTTACCGCACTCTTTCCATCACACCTTCACTCACCCAGGACCATCTCCTATCCACCCCTCCTATGTGCTACAACTTAACATCAATCCCTTCTTCCATCACTTCTAAACTCGTTTAATTTATCCACACAAACACAACCCCCTCCCGGGCCTCCATAACACACATCTTCTTTGTCATCATCTTCACCACATGTACAACTTCCTTCATATCGATTTCCCTCAACCGAACCAATCTACTGCGCAGTAGCACTCCATAAAGCTTTTTTCAACGGTCACGCCTCGCGTCCATATAATATGGTGAGCCGGTATGTAATTAACATCTCCAGGCTATGGGCTATACGAATATACGGGTATCCGTATCCACGACTCGCATGTAAAAGTTTATAGAATAGAAAATACAGATAATACTAAACAAATTTGCATTCTAAATACCTACAACTATCATACATAAGATTATAAAATGTATAGCTCTCGTTAGTAGGATATCTCAAACACATAATTCGATCGGGCACCCGCCGCATAGAGCGTAGACCGCTTAGACGACTGCCTAGATTTAGGCGTTTAATTTTTTTCCAAAATATCTATTAAAAATTGCAGAAAAAGTCCATAAATCCAAAAATGCATAGCCGTGTCGGGGGGACTAGGTGGGCGCCTAGATGGACATCGAATAGACACCAGCTGCCAAGGATGATACATCGATTATGTATCATGTGAATGAGTTTTAGGATGTGGTTAATCAACTGTCAACAGTGGGAGTCATATTCTAGGACGAGATTCAGGGGCTTTGGTTGCTGAGTATGTTTTCAAATTTTTGAAAAATCTTTATGAGTGTCTATGATCACTTCTGCTTTTGAAAGTATCGTGGCTCCTTTGTTCAATAAGAGTGAGGGTGTTAAATGAGAAGATACATATAATTTTTTTTTGGAAATGTCTTCTTCCTCCTATTCTGAGGTGTTAGTTGTTGGTGCTGCTGCTTCCTTACTTTTCAAAAACCAACCCCTCTCATATACAAATAGTCCCATATCGGCTATGAACTTTTGTGAATAGTGCATATATCGCTTTTCTCCTTATTGCTTCATTGAAGTATTGTGTGAGAGCCCTATATGCCACATGCACGCGCCGCCGCTGTCCGGTCCGGCTCGGCTCGGTTCGGTTCGGTGCACATAACGGGTGCGGGTACATGCCCGTGTCTACGGATGCCGAATGCCGATCCGATTTATTAAAAATCTTTTTTCTCCTCTTTAATTTTTGACCATTTATAATCCATAAATATTTGAACGTTTGATAGCTTTTACATTAAATTCAAACGTTATAAACACGTTTTTATGTGCCTTTATACTGAGCCTTCTTCTTCTTCTCGAAGTCTAGACTCAAGGATATAAATGATGACCGAAGGCTAGACTCAAGGATGTAAATGATGCTGAGCCTTCTTCTTCTTCTCTCTTACACAAAAACTTATACGTAAAATCTCTCTAAAAATCTTGTCTTTTCGAAGCACTTCTGTTCTTCATCCTTGCTCTGAGAAGAGCTAAGTCAGGGTCTCTCTTTTCGAGTTATGTGCGACGAGAAGAGTATAGTAGAGCGAAGATTTTACCACTTTGAGCTTTCGAACAAAGTTCCCACATAGACCCTGATTAACTATTATGGCAGTGCTACGTGCGCGACTTCCCCGAAGGCTGGTAACCTCTAATTCTTGTTTATTTTGTTTCAGATTTCAAAAGGAGAAAAAAAAATATCTCTAACATTAGTGTCAGATAACCAGCCAAGGGAAGAGCTAAAGTAAGGGTTCATGCGGCAAAGACAAGAGCATAGGATAGAGCAAGAGTCGGTACAAAGACTATGAGTGCTATCATTGTTGAAAGAATAGCCACATTATGGAATTGTTTTGTGTGAAAGAAAGAAAAACGGTGACAAGGGAAAGTAAAAAAGCGAACATTATAGTAGCAACTTCAGTGCATCGAAGTGATATTATCGTTGTAGCTAACAAGGTGACTATAATCCTCACCTACCAATACAACAATTGTTTGATGGACTCGGTGTCACGAACCGCACCCGCTTTTTCGGATACAAGACGTGTCCAAGCCAGCCTACGTCGAAGAGTCGGCGGTAGAACGTTGTCAAGCCCGCAATAAATAAATGCTCAAAATAAACTTTATTGCACATTCACATTTCTAAATTTATTACAACATTTACATATTTATATTTAAACGAAATACAAGATTCTTACAATTAATGAATGTGATACCACTTCTATCTAATTTCTAGGTCTCTGCCTGCATGTACACCCGTATCTCCCCACGCTAAGTGAAGCCACAACTAACCTGAAAAATATTGGTTTCCAGTCAGGAATGGAACAAGCACACAAACCGACGGCAATGCGAAAACACAATAGAATTAACAAGACATGAAAATAACACATGAGAGATGAAAACTAGAAAGTAACTGATGGCATGGCAATTGGTGAAGAAGACAAGAAAAATAAATAAAATACAACTATCTATGTGAATTGAAATATCCGTTTCGACATGTGAACGGCTATGAGGTAAATCCGGCACCCTGCACGTGTCGTGTGCAAGTGCTATTCTCTACGAAAGACATGGGGGATAGTTCTGGGTAGTCCACATGTCTACCAAGATATTTTTCTCCCGACTACTCCGTGTGACGAGCGTGTCAACAAGACATATGTATAAACATGAAATGTATAGACTACTATGAATCGAAAAGCAATCAGAAAGTGTACTTGTCTGAGGTTCTGCTAGTGATACCGATAATTTTGTTTAGTCCAGAATAGTCCAATTACCTAGGATCGATATGAAGAAGCCCAAATTCGGAAGGAATAGGAACACAATTAGTGATTTAATATAATCTAAGAGAAATTTGACTTAGAAAATCTATATATGTATCTAGCAAGTTATTTATAACTATTTAGAAACTAAATATATTTTATTTGTCAAAATATATATATCGTAGTGAGGTATTAGAAAATATTTATGGTATATATTTCTATAACATTTATATTCAGAAAGTATTTATATCAATTATCTAATATAAGTTTTATTTAAAACTATTCATAGGTGTATAAATTGTTTGCATAATAAGCCCAATAAATAAGGGCCAAAATATATATATTATGAAATCCATCACTAAGATATGGAATCGGCCCATCATAATTACAATATCAAAATCCCAAATATTTTATAATAAGATATCACTAAAAAACATATATAAAATTTGGAAATGTATACATATTTTTAAAAGTAATAAAATTTGCGGTGCCAAAAGCTTTAGGGCTTAAAGCCTAATTATATATTTTGTTACAATATATTTTGAAAATATTATTTACCAAATTCTCAAAAGTAATAATGTCATTAATAACAAATTATTAGTATTTTAATAATACTATAATAATAGCATATTTATACATATTCTTTAATGAAACATTATAACTATATTATTAATCAAATCGATTAAGGTAAATTTAACTAATACATATATTAAAAACCTATCCTTTCTTCCTCGTTTACTGTGCTTTCAACCGCACTAAATGCTGTTGCTTTTTCCTTTTGGAACATGAACACAGCACAGTTTCGAGAGAAAGGGAGAGAGAGCGAGGGAAGAAGGAAGAAGGGAAAGGGGGAAAACCTCACCGGAGATGGCTCGTGCACAGCGCACGGAGGCGGTCAGCGTCGAGGATCGGGGAAAGCGCGTGATGGGTGAGCTCGGCTGCGGAGGAGCGGATCCAGAGGAGGGGCGCTCACCGGACGGAGAACTCGGAGAGGGGCGGTCGCGGCGTTCGGCGGATCGATGAGGTCGACCGGGAAGAGGAAGTCACGGCGTCGGCCCGGAATCGGAGCGGTCACGCGGCGCTCTGACTCGGGGAGGCGCGGAGAGGCTGCTGGGCCTACGGGTCTGGCACGGTTGTGCACTTTGGCTCGGAGGCGGTGGTTCTCGTCCACGGCATGGCGGACGGCAAGAGCGGGCTCTTCCCAGGTCGGCACCGGCTTCGTGTCCGCGATCACAGCGGGGGGTTCGTCGGGATGGCCGGAGCCAGGGCTGTCGGAGTGGCGACGATCTGGGCGGTGCCTGAGGTTGGCTTGCCACGGAGGCTCGAGGAAACGACGAGAGGTCGTGGGAGGCTAGGACGGCAGCGGCTACGACGCCGGTGCAAGGGCGCACGGATAGCGCGCTGATCTGGTTGGATCGTGCGGAGGAGGACTGGCGACAAGAAGGCGACATGGCGTAGGTAAATGGTTGCTTGGTCGACTGAGTCGTCGGCGCTCGACGTCGACATGGCTGCGCGGAGGTTAGATTGGGTTTTTGCTATGATTTGTTGCTTTGTCGTGTCCGGATTGTTTGGACACGAAAATTCGTGTATTGGAATGTAATGGATGGAATGGATAGATGTTGTGGTCACGGACACGACGACACGGCTGTGAAAATGGTAATCGTGGTGGTCGGCCTTCGTGTGACGAGTCGAGGGAAGTTGGTCGGGATGATGCTGATGGGGTGGTCGTGATTGTGGATGATGGTGGTGACTGCTCTGTTGGTGACGGAAGGAGCTGCGAGTGGTGATGGTGTTTAGGGATGATGGTGTTATTGGCGGGAGGTGAGGTTTTCTGAGGGGGGAACGAGATAGAGGGTTACATCTATAAATATATTGTGTCCCAGTCTAGTAGTTAGACAAGGACGCCTAAATTCGGTTTATCATTATAATATTCAGTCGTTATCACTAATTATCAAATAAATTTTTTAAGTCAAAAATAATCTAATTCATTAATTAATTAATTAAAACAATACTAGTTTAAATAAATATTTGATAATATCAAGTAGTGTTTTTAAATATTATGAATATAAGATTATATCAATGAAATGATCAACATAGTAATATAAACTATTTAATATTTATCAAAATAATTTAAACATACAAAGTAATTATTAATTCATTAATTACTACATGAAGATAATATTCGCTACCATCACAATAAAATACTTTTTATAAATTCTATTCAAAATACTTTTTAACAAATCTTTTTATTATTAAAATTATCTATGCTTTTCCAAAACAATTTCGAAATCAATAATTTGAAAACCCAAAAGTACTAACCAAATCTTCTAATCAATTTAAATATTTTCATTAACAACAAATAATACTTAAAATTATTATTTTAATATTATTAAATAATTTTTAAGATAGCGTTTATAATTTCAAATCAAAGTAGGTAATACAAATCTCGATCCCAGTAGTTGTTTTAAATATATTCCATATTTATCAAATACTATTTAAAATGGATCTTGTAAATTCAAGCAGATAAATATTGAATCAAAGTAAATTCTAGCTTAAATAAAAATCGATCTATAATATATATTATTTCATAACATTTATAATATATTTAACCAAATCTATATTTAATACTTTGGAAATAATAATACTTTAAATTAGTTCTTTGAAATAATACTCAATATTAAATAGTATTTGAAAACATATTTTCAAATCTTAAGGGTAATTAATGGGTCTAAATATATCATTTATAAAAATCATACGAAATAGTTTCACAAATATATAAAAATTATGATAAAACATATTTTTCAACTAGAAATAAAGTCATAAAATGTTAATAAAAAAACTAAATTCGGGAAGAGGAGTTACACTCGGGGCTTCAACGCACATCTCACAACGTTGTTTACCACTTACTTGACAAGTGATCGTGAAGAGTGCTAAGATGGGAAAGAAAATGTGGCGAAGGAGATTGTCATTGGATATGTGCACTTGAAGACCAATACGTACATAGCTACTTTTGTTCTCATGGGAGTCAGCCATGTTCTAGACATCGGCTTTAACCTGGTATCAGTAGTAGGGAAGTTCGGGGATGAAGGGTTATTCAGTCTTTTCAAGAATGATTAATGGAAAAATTAGAGTTATTTGTATTTATCCCCCCAATTGCTAATCCTATTTCACTTCCACCCCCCCCCCCCCCCCCCCCCCCCCCTCCAATTTTATTTTAATTATGTTACCCTCCAATCTTTGGATAAAGTGCAAATAAACCCTCCTTAGATTTGCATTTTTGTATTTGAAGATCCTTGTTTAAAAAAAAGATCCCACATTTTAATTTTTGTTCAGTTTGCACCCATGCCATTAACAGACGTTAAAATACGTCTAAAAATACGATTTTATCCCTCCCTCCACTCTCCCCCTCCCCCCCCCTCTCTCTGGTGGTGGAAGTTGTCAAGCGAGTCCGACCAGAGAGGGGTGGGTGGCCGGCCAGCGGAGGGAGGAGGGGACGGATCGAGCTAGGGGTGAGCATTCGGTTAATTCGGTTCAATCGAACCGGAAACGAATTGAACCGAAAATCGAATAAGCAAAACCGAAACCGAACCGAATTGGCCCATAATCGAATCAAACGGAACCGAATTAAATCGGTTCGATTTACGGTTTATTTGCACTTTTTGTTAATATATATAGTACTTTTATATATATATATATATATATATATATATATTAATATATATATTATAATAATATTATATTAACTAAATTTTTATTCTGTTTTTTGGTTTGGACCGAAACCGAAACCTAAGACCGAAACAGATAAGAAAATTTAGTATTTTCAAACTGAAACAGAATAAGAACTTTTTTAAACCGAGCCGAATCTCTTATTCGGTTTGGTTCGGTTTTCGGTCCAAACCGAATAATTCTCACCCTTAGGTCGAGCATGGCCGACCAGCGGAGGGGGGTCGGCTAGCGGAGGGAGGAGGGGGTTGGGAGGGCTGGCTAGCGGAGGGAGGTGGGGACGGGTCGAGGGGGACGGCTAGCAGAGGGAGGTGGGGGACGGGTCGAGGGGGACGGCTAGCAGAGGGAGGGGGCGGTCGAGGGGGGCCGAATAAGAAAAAATCGAACAGAATCGAATAAGAGATTCGGTTCGGTTAAAAAAAGATTCAGTTCGATTTCGGTTTTGAAAATACTAATTTTCTTATTCGGTTTCAGATTCGATTTTGGGTTTCGGTTTCGGTCCAAAACCGAAAATCGAATAAGAAATTTAGTTTATATATATATATATATATATATATATATATATATATATAATATATATATATATATATATATATATACTAAATAAATTTAATGGTAATACTTATAATAAGGTACATAAAGTACTATATTAACAAAAAGTGCAAATAAACCAAATAAACAAAAATCGAACCAATTTAATTTGGTTCGGTTTGATTCAGTTATGAGCCAATTCGGTTCGGTTTTGATTTGCTTATTCGATTTTCGGTTCGTTTTGAACCGAATTAACCGAATGCTCAACCCTAGCTCGACATGTCCCTCCTCCCTCCGCTGGCCGGCCACCCTCCCCTCTCCTCTAGTCGGCCCCGCTTGACAAGCCCCCCCACCGGAGAGGAGGGAGGAGAGAGTAGGGGGGGGGTAAAATCGTTTTTTAGACGTATTTTAACGACTGTTAATGGCATGGGTGCAAACTAAGCAAAAATTAAAATGTGGGATTTTTTTTAAACAAGGAGTCTTTAAATGCAAAAAACGCAAATCTAAGGAGGGTTTATTTGCACTTTATCCAAAGATTTGGGGGGTAACACTAATTAAAATAAAATTGGGAAAAAAGTAGAAATAGGATTAGCAATTGGGGGGATAAATACAAATAACTCGAAAAATTAAGTAGGTTCAAGTTCTAGATGCTCTCATCTTGGAATCCTTGTTCCGTCCTTGTCTTCGGTAAGAGTCTAAAATTTAGTTACAGCAGCACAGTTTATGAAATATTATTTTGTGTCACAAAGTAACGGTCGGTTAACGAGAGAGGGATGTTTAAAGAGTGCTTATATGTGCTTATTTTACTTATAGCAATTAGCTAGTATACTTCAAAACTAAACACAATAGCTAGAGCTGGAACCTCCTGCGAGCAGCCGCCTTACGCCTCCTGAAGAAAACATGAAGGATGACAGGTAGCGCTCGGTCGTCGTACCGACCATGGTTCGTCTCTCTTGCAAGGGAGCATGTGTTGGAGTTGGATGAAAATTTCAACTTATGTGAAGAAACTTTAGAGTGCGACGAGAGTCACTTGTGTGTCAAAAAAAATGTGCTAATGTGATAAAACAATATTACAAGTGTGCTAATGCATTGCTTACCTAAGTGTTCTACGAGCAATATTATTGTGTACAAAGTTTGCACCTGTGTACAAGTGTGTTAAGCGAACTAGAAATTGTTTACAAAGAAAATTGTGCACAAGTGTAACGAATTATTGACTAGCACTAAACCTACTTGTTCTATTAATTAAAACTACGTTCAAAAACCAAGGTTCTTATATATTAGGTCCAAAGATCACTTCGCACTACTGACATGAAGGACATCTCTAATTACAATAATATATAAATTATAATCCATTGAAAATTTCTTGTTGTCGTTCAGTGAAGTCGTTAAGCTAACTGAGCACCTGTACTCCTCGCTATGGTGTCAACAATATTAGCAACTAATTATGAGATTTCTTAAAAAAACTCAACTAATTATGAGACTAGTGTTGCACTCGTTCAACTAACTTAGTACATGTACTCAACTACGCCAGCAAATTACGAGACCAGTTGCACTAGTTCAAAACCAAGTGCTTACATTAGGTCCAAAGATCACTTCGCACTACTGACATGAAGGACATCTCTATTCACAATAGTACTTAATCTATTGGAAATTTCTTGTTGATATTGTTCAGTGAGTTGTTAAACTAACTGAGCACCAATAATCTCGCTATGGTATCAACTGCATTAGCAACTTATTAGACAACGCACACTCGTTAAACTTAGTACATGTAATTTTCCCATTGTGTCAACTACACAACAACTTAATTATGAGAATACTTGCACTAATCATATGAGTTCAATGCAGAGCACATCGTGTTGGTGTTTTTGCTTGTTGTTGGTGGTGTTTTGCTTTAGAAACAAGAAAGATAGTCCCACATTGGAAAAATCAATGGATGGTATCTCTATATAAAGTTTTGCATGTGTTGAGAGATCACATGAAGTGTGAATAGCACATGGGTGCCATGTGGGACATTTTTCTAGTGGAAAGAAGGCTAAACCAACAAAGAAGCATTAATGCTTTTTGTTATGCTCATAGGATTATTCCTTTATGGAGCTAAGCCCCGAAGGGCTTAGCGACTCAAACTCGGGCACGGGCTCGGGCTCGGACTTGGACTCGGGCTCAAGGACGCAAGTGGCACTTTGTGGCGCACTTGTACTTAGCACGTCAGCATCGACGCAAGGCGCCTTGTGCACAGTTGATGCGCTCGTCTCTACACGAGTCGCATGCGCAGGGGCCACGTAGGTGCACGCATAGGAGCTGCGCTGGGGCCGCGTAGGTGCACGCACAGGAGCTGTGCTGGGGCTGCGGGGCTACGTCACAGTTGCGTGCCTGCGCGCTTGTGGTGTTGTTGCACGGTTGCATGTGGGCTGACAGGCTAAAGGACGCAGGCGGCTAATGATGTGGCTTATTGGAATATTTGAGCGGTTATGGAAAGGTTGAGTTAATTGATCAGATTCGATTTTTATGGGATTTAATTTAATTCATTCAAATCTTTTCATATTCGCTCCTATCTTTCGCAATCAGTTACGGCCAAAATTAAGATTAGGATTTCGGCCCTTCTCTATAAATACTCTCTTCTTGCCTTCATTAAGAACTTGTGCTAAAATAAAAAGATGAAGAGAGTTGTGCCGTCGCTGCCTTTGGAGTTCTTCGAGTTCGTGAAAGGAGGTGACAACGAGCGTTCCAGAAGTTCTTTAGAACTTGCTGGTTCCTGGGAGCAGATCGCAATAGGACGAATCTTGCTTTGAGCAACGGTGATCTTTATCAACCCAGCAAAGACATTGCATCAACTTCAGTTGAGAACGAGTATCCATCTTCGTTGCATCAACTTCGGTTGAGAACGAATATTCATCTTCGTTACATCAACTTCGGTTGAGAACGGATATTCATCTTCGTTGCATCAACTTCGCACTACAACAGATATGTGATATGATAGCGTGCGCTGAACGCTGTAGAATGCATATTATAGCATATTTTGTCCGCTAATATGCCCCCGCTATAATAACCCCATATACAAGAACGCTATAAAGTTATAGCGTTCACGAACGCTATTCATGGATTATAGCGTTCATTGACGCTATAGACAATGTATAGCGTTTTGAAACGCTATATGATAGTTATAGCAATTAGGAACGCTATAGAACTTTAATAGCATTCATGAACGCTATTAATATATTGTAGCGTTCATGAACGCTATAGACATGTTATAGCACTTACAAATGCTATATAGTTTACATAGCCTTTACGAACGCTATAGTTCATTAATATTTTGTTAACGCTATAAATGTGTTATGGCGTTCCTGAACGCTGTTTATTTTTAATTGCGTTCCTGTATGTTATTGTTTGTTAATAGCATTTCGATATATATCTACTTTTTATAGCATTTCTTTTCTGCTATTATATGTGCAACAATAGCATGTCAGAATGCTATTGCAGAGTCAAAATTCTGTATTCGAAAATTTGCAGAATGCAGCACATCAGAATACTATTGCAGATAATGCCACAGTTACACAAAATACAGGTATTCAAAAATTTAAATGCGAATCAATCACAGAATGAATTTCGAACATAAGTAAATTCATTAATTTCATTGTCTAATATATGTAGAACAACGAAGTAGTACCAAACATTCAAATCCTTAATTTTTCCATGTAGAACAACGAAGTAGTAGCAAACATATGTCCAAAAATTAAACATTAACAGTGTAGTCAGCTACATATATCCCAAAATATTGACTATCTAACATTTAGCTCCCTTTGAGCCTATCCACAACCAAAACTCCTCAGAAAGCATCCTCTTCCTTCATCAACCTACACAAAAATAGGGGTAAATCATTAGTGTAGAAAAAACCATCTCGAGCCGATCCAGACAATTGACGAAAAGTAAATTATTGGGATAGGAAAAGTGATGCCTTACCAGTGCACTAATTGAGTCTTATGTGTTTATATATTCTGTTGTAATTGTAAGTGTTCTCAACTCTTCTTCTAATTTTTGACTGAAAGTGTTCTCAGAATGACACATCCTCATCAAGTAGTAAACAGAAAAACAAACTTGTATGAGCAGATAAAAACAGAAAATCAAGTAGAACAGAAAAAAACAACTTGTATAGATTCTCCATTTGCGCGGTAGTTTTGGTGCAAGAGATGAGAGATTTCTTTGTAACTGGTGATACTAATCCGGATGATTGTAACTCTACTTCTCTTCACCTTGTAGCCTATCATACAGGTATTAGCTGCTTGTACTTGCCTCTTAGGCTTTGTTAATATTGCTTATGCTTTTCAAAAACAAGCAGAGGTTTAGGAAAAGAGCCCACTTCTTTCATAACAAGCTGTTCAAAAATGAAAAGCGAAGGCAATGATGTTACCGAACAGCTTTCCATGATGGAAGAAAAAGTAGTAGCCCTTATTGCTGCACCAAAGCCAATGAATATACTTCGTCAGCTAATCACCCAATCAAAACGTACATAATAGCTTTAGGATTTCTACTTTTAGTTGCATGCTTTATGCAAGATAATAATGGAAGTTTTATAATCAGTAACTCAATCTAGGCAAAGCATATCTCCAAAATAAAATAACAATATAAAACTGCATGATAAAAAGAATAACAAAACGAAAAGGAACTTAGTGATGCTTAAACAAACTTCTAAAAACATTTGGCATACCACATTCCCGTATGATGAATGCATAGATAACAAGGCCCTCACCAGCACATGCAAGTCTACAGCTTTATCCTCCGGAAGGGTCGAGGTGAAGCCGAGACCAAAGTTGATTAGGACCTGAGAGAATGAATATAATTCATTTATGAATTCAGTAATAATGTCCATTGAATTCAGGAATATGTGAAGGGACAAGAACATATGTGACGTGTCTATCATAAAAAATATGTGAAGGAAAAACGGTGACCTTGTTGACGGTGGAGCTTACGAACTTGAAGCGAAGGATGATATGGCCGAGCAGGATGGTGAAGGAAAGTTATTTAACGTCAGTTCACATAACTTAGTTTCATTATAATGGAAGGTACAATTACCTTTAAGAAGTTTCCAGGCCATTCTTTGTGAAACATAGTGGACAGCTAGCCTTTCCAGCACCCTTCTAGTTGTCACAACAGTTGTCTGAAATGTATGTAAACATATAGATCTTATTTAAGTAGTGCCTCTCCTACTTCTGACAGAAATGTTATAAGCTCCATATATGAACAAAGAAATTTCATAGAAGTTCCAGTCTTCCAGACTTGGCAAGAACAACAAAAGATGATTAAAAATGCAAAAATGATCCTTATAAGTGGTTATATACATAAAAAGGTTGCTAGCAAAGTACATGTTATATCGACTATCACATGAGCAATCTTTTAGAGTTATCCATAGAAGAAAGGAAATATTAAAATTGTAAAGTACTTCATACAAATAGGCAGTGTCCACCCTTTTAGAGTTTCTGTACTACTATTGGTTAAAGAACATTCCATTAAGAATAACCTTATTATACACATCGAAGAACTTGTTTAGATCTCAAGTATATATTGTTTGAGCTATTTGAGGTTAAATCCAGGTCTTTTCCTTAAATGGCTTCATTATCTAACATGAAATAATACTCATCATTCTTGGTTGCACATCTAAATTCAGTTTAGACATGGTCAGATTAATGTTGGGAGTAAATCCAGCTTAAAGGTAAAGAAAAGGATCATAGACAAGGGAGCACCCAGAAATGGAGGCAAAAGATTGTTAGATCAGTCTCGAAGAAATCTGAGAATTCTGGCAACAAAGAGATGGGACATCTGTGTGAAATGTAGATCTATTGATGTGGTGGGAGGAGAGATAAATATAATTCAATAGCATAGATCAGATCAAGGACATCTTGTAGACAAAATTCGACCCCTCAACACGAAATGCCAATACTGATCAGGTTGGTATCGGGTTTGGGTTATAATTGTCAGAACTAGTCAAATTTCGAGCACTTTTGCATGTTATAACATAAGTATGTTAGTCTAACTGTATATAGAATCTGTTAGCCCGCTCCAGTTCCAACCAAAGAACAAAAAAAAAACATAACTGAAAAGGGAAGAGGGAATCTGATTTTGCTCGTTGCCTCAAAGAGGAAGAGTCAGTGGGAGACAGAACTCAGCATCATCCATTCATGTCAATTCCTTCTCCACCCCTTCATGCTGATCTGCACCACTGTCCAACAAATAACACTATTTTTATTTGATTTATTTCTTTTTGTTTGGGCTTATCAGTCATGTTTGATATCCATGTCTGGATGAACTGAATTGTATCCAGGTCTGAAAAAAAATAGACTCCTGAATTGTATCCATGAACTGAATTGTATCCACGCCCAAAAACATGACTGAAAAAAAACATGATACACTCGTTATTTGATATCCATGTCTGGGTGAACCTGAATTGTATCCATGAACTAAATTGTATCCATGGATATCAAATAAAGACAGGATGAATTGTATCCATAAACGCTGACAGCCCATCCTCTCTTTATTTGATATCTATGAACCTAGATAAACAACGATACAATTCAGGTTCATGGATTCAAACGCTGACATGAATTTAGGAGAACCTGAGATAATCAAAACCAATGATTCCATGTCCAAAGGTTCATGGATACAGCCATGACCGAAATTTTCATCCCATCAAATCAATGCTACTTGTCACATGTATATCTGCTGCATACATATCAGACATGCTATAGACACTCCAAATATATTAGGGTTATGCCAAATCAGTGCAAAGTTCTCCATATACTTAACGTGTCTTAACATATTCATATGTGTGCAATATAGTTAACAAAGGAGTGTCCTAGTGTCATGAGGGGAATGCCAATGCAAGTTTGCGGGGAGGGGTGTTAGGATGTTTGCATTTATTTCCAATGGAAGGCCCTTTTTTTTCTATATCTTCCTGTCTTCATAAGATCTGGAACGCTGTGTTTAAGGTTTCAGAATGGTTTCATTTTCGTGCTTTGGAATGAAATTCATAGAACACCAATCGTTGAGGGTTCAGCCATTTATGGTAACTCTGGAATTGTCCTCTTTGTCAAATACAAGGATAGATTTCGTATTTTTGACTGTTAAAACACTTGTAAAGGCAAGTCATTAAGATGCAGGTAAAAGGAAATCTTCACAGTAGTGGAAGTGTGGAACCTACTCGTGTGTGTAAGAGTAGAAGGAAATCCTTCTACTCTTTGGATATAAAACCTTTCTACCTTGTCTGTACCTGAGATTTCCCTCCTGTTAGAACAAAAGGCCCATCTATCCTGCCAAGGCCACACTAGCCTAGCCAAACCAACCATGCCTGGTACCTACTGCAGGCCAATTAGCTCTGCCCCAGTCCATGGCCACCCATAGGCCTGTGCCAAGGAGGCACAGCCTGGCCACACTAGTGCATCTGCTGTGCACTTCAACATCTACACTGTACAGGGAAAGCCTTCCCTCAAAACTAACACAAAACACATAGGTCGTGGATACTAGGCTACAAAATTTACATGGATACTAGGATTCTAGGCTACAGAATTTACAGAATTATCCTAACAATTATGATAGGACAATCATTTTTTATTCACATATAGGTCGTGGGGTTTCCCTGAATCTTATTATGTCTCCCTTTTTTATTCACATATAAGCAATTAAAGTTTTGGAGGGATTTCTGAAATTTACCCTTATTATTTTCTCTCTCTATTATGAGACATGTATCTTAACTCTTTTAATGAAATGAATTATTCAAAAAAAATAAGGTGTTTCACTGTTTGTTGCAACAAGATTTAATATACCCTTGTATTAGAATTAATCTTTTTAATAGTGATGGAAAAGTAATTTGAAGCACTACATTATTTTGTTGCAACAGCCATTATCTTATTTTTGCAACAAATTTCTTTATTGAAAATACTCATTTTTCTTGAATTTTTTCAAACTTTTGAGACAATGAGAATAGTATTTGCGATGACAAATTTGTTGCCAATAAAAGTATAAGAACAAAAATATTTGTTGCAAGCAATAATACATGCAACGAAACCTATTTGTTGCCATAAAATACTATAAGCAACAAACTATTTGTTGCGAATAATATTATTTATAACAAAATTGTTTGTTGCAAACGAACATTATTTACAACGAGAACTATTCTGAGAATTAGTTCTCTCCAAATGCACCAACAAGTAGCTTAAAAACGATTGGTGGCAGAAGACTCACAACTTAAGCACACACATCTTCTTATTGGCATTGCATCACCTGCTTTCGTGTCAGCGGATCTTGTATACCCAGTATGAACTTCTCTAAACCAGGCCTATATATGCATCATCCAATACGAAAATTAACATTAATAGAGTCTCAAGCCTATAACACAAAGGTTATAATACAGCTGCTATCAAAGATAAATTGAGGCTTACATCTAGATGAGAACTAAACATACTTTATATATATATATATATATATATATATATATATATATATCTATATATATATATATATATATTATTATATATATTATATATATATATATATATATTATATATATATATATATATATATATATATATATATATATTCTTCATTATAAGAAAGATGAGATCAAAGAGGACAAAGCAGTTCTTAGATACTTCATTTATCACCTAAATTCACCTAAAAACGAAGAAGAAGAAAATATCATTCCGAAACCATTTATCTCATATTTTGTCATGAAATATTCCTTCAATTCAAAATTAAAGCTGTATCCACCTCCCAGCCAAAAATTAGAGCCTGAAACCTTCATTCAAAAGAGAGAATCAAACACCTAAAACATGCAACTGAAATGCATAGCCACTATCCATAATTTCTGTAGTGAGCAAAGTAACTAGTCAAGGAAATATTCGAGTTAACAAAGTCCCAAATTAAGAGCATTTTCCCTAAATTTAATCTACAAAAGAACTCTTTCCCTGCGTGTGCTTCATAAAATAAGATTAGGGAAACCAATAAACCCTAAAATCGATAGCGACAATAATTTTTGCATCAATAATCCTAAATAAACCCCCAAAAATTATGAACTTTGTGATTTTTATTAAGCAAACCCTAATTTTGGGATAGTGTAGTTACTAACTCGTCCGCTGCAGCTGGCCGAACGCCTCTCCTTCCTCCTTTGGTAGGCCGCCTGCTGCGACCTCTACGAGCGCCCAACCCAGCACATCATGGACAACCGAGTAGGTCCGCCCGACAAGGCCCTCGCCCTCGTCTCCTGGTATCGTAGCTTCGACTACATCAGCCGCCTCTTCACCATCATCTCTGCCACCCTTCACCATCATTTCTGGCGCCACCGCCGCCTCTAAGAAGATGACCCTCTACCTCTTTACCATAATTTTCGGCCCACCGTCGCCTCTAAGAAGGCGACATTTCCTGGCTCCTGGTAGAGGTGATGAGAAAAGGGGAAGAGGTGTTGAAGACCAGGTTAGGGATTTCAGTGGAGGGAGAGGGCTTCACGGGAGAGAGCGGCAAACACGGGAAAAATAAGGAATGAAAAATTTATGCCCTAAACTTATTCCCTATTATTTGCCCTAAAATTAATTTTTTTTTCAAAATCTGCTGATGTGAGGAAGGAGGAACATGAGGAAGAGGTGGAGAGCTCCTCGGAGGAGAGAGTTTACCTGGGGCTTCACCTGCTCGGGGAGAAAAAAGTAGAGAATGGTCCTCAGAGGAGAGTGAGGCTTCACCCGCTCGGAGGGGAGGAGAGAGATGAGAGTGAGGCTTCACCCTTTTGTTGGAGAGCAGGGGGTTTCATCCTGAAAGTTGGATAAAAAAAGAGGAAACGAAAAGTGTTCCCCCACAAAACACATTTCTAATGTATCTATGTCACGTGAAATACACATGTTAAATTTTTATTAAATATACTACGGTTTTAATGTGTTACAAAATAAATAAGAAGTATTATTTATATTAAATTTTAATTTTTTCCATTTATACTAACACTTTTTTTGTTGCTAACGGTTTTTTACCATTGGTAAATAGTAACAGTAAAAAAACATTAGTAATTAAAAATTTTAGGTGTTGGAAAATTCCACTTTTGGTATAGTAAGAGAGGAGAGGCTTGAAAAAAAGGGGAAGCAATATGCAAGATTGAGAAAATAGAAAGTTTGTGAGAGTTAGATGGGGGAAAAGAGAAAAAAGGAAGGCGCCAAAAAAAGGAGCGGGCTGCTGTAGTGTTTGACGAAAAGGAAAAGAGAGGGCTTTAACTTATTTTTTTAATATAAATAGAAAACTGTGTTGCTTCTCCCATGATTGGAACAATAGATAGTTCAATTGTGAGCATTAGATTAACTCGGTTAACCTAACCGAATTACCAAATAACGAATTCGACCGAAAATCGAATAACAAAAATTAAAACCAACCGAAATATCCCGTACCGAACCAAACCGAACGAAAAATTTGTTCGATTTTTAGTTTATTTGGTTTAACCAATATTTCAGTTTATTTATAATTTTTTTGTCAATATATATAGTAACTAAATATACAAAGATATATTTCGTATATATATTACTAAATTTTCTTATTCGATTTACCAGGGAGAGGAATTTTAGATGAAATTTATGAAAGGTTAGTGGGATTAAACCGAAACCGAATTCCAAAATCGAACCGAAACCGAATAAAAATTTTAGTATTTTCGAAACCGAAATCAACCGAATTTTTTCAAACCGACCGAACTCTTATTTGGTTAGGTTGGTTCGGATTTCGGTCCAAAAATCGAATAATGCTCACCCCTAGACAAACGGCATAGCAACATTCAAAAAAAAAACTATACCTTTAACAGCGTTCATACACGTTCTAAAGTTCTGTTACAGCACTGCATAATAAACGCTATTGATAATGTCATTAAAGCAGGGAGGCTTCAACGCTATAGATAAACTGTATTGTATGAACGTTTAATAGCACTTCAATATGAACGCTATGAATGATTATATTATAATAGCAGGAGGCTCGAACGCTATAGATAAACTGCTATTGTATTATATTTTAATAGCATTGCGGAAGGAACGCTATTGATGAGACATTCTATAGCAGGGAGGATTGAACGCTATAGATAAACTGCTATGTATGCCATATTTGTTGTAGTGTCGGTTAAGAACGAATTTTCATTCTCTCTAGGAGAATTAATTTTTTGTCTCTCTAGAAGTAAGAGATCGAGATTTTCATCTAACGATCTATTTCGGGAATAACAATCTCAAGCAAGATTCAGATCTGATGGAGAACAACCATGCACAACTTATCGATACAACTTTTAACTTGAGAAGTTTGACGGGAAGCACTTTAACGTCTGAAGCGAAAGGTTAGCCTCAATCTTCAACTCATGAGCATCGACTATGTGTTGACAGATCTTGAGCCTTTGATTCTAGGGGTGAGAATGCTCGAAGGATTGCTAAAGCCACAGCTTTGCAGTAGAAGTGGAGGCGGGATAACAACCACTGTAAGTTATTGATCCAGAACTTGATGGAGGACTCTCTGGCAGAGTCATCAGCAAGACGATCAATACAAGGACGTCTGGAAGTCTGTAGAAAATCTCTACAAGGCAGATAAGAAACAAGATACATGTTACCGAAAAGGTCTGGAGGATGCAGTTTGAGGACGATAAAACTATGTTGCCTCAAGTCAAGTTCCTCAAGTTACGTCAGAAGTTGGCAGATGACGACATGCCCTTGGTTGATGCTTTTATCGTCGAAGGTATTGTCGCCAAGCTCCCACCTAGGTGGAGCAACTTTATCACGGACGTGCACTGCAAGAAGATGGAAGTGGATCTGGAATGCCTCTTGCATTGGATACATGTTAAAGACGAGTTGAGGGCTCAACTCAAATGGACACCTTGTCCAAGCAGATGGCTATGGAGAATATGGTGCAAGAAGAAAATTCCAAAGGAAAGCAAAAGGCTCCCTACCAAAAAAAAAGACGTTCACCATCTGAAGGTGAAGTCGGCTCAGTTCAAGCCCAAGTCCAAAGAACCTGGGATTTGTTTCAACCGTGGCAAGAAAGGCCACTAGAAGAGGACTGCAAAGAAAAACCAAAATAAAAGGAGCAAGGTAAGGCTAACTTTGTTGCTATCATTGCGCATTTGACTCAAATGGGATTGACACGGACTGATGGATAGACACTAGGCCTCGTATAATGTTTTCTCAAATAAGGATTGGTTCACCACGTACCAACCTGTTTCTGAGAAGGTTATGGTGGAGAACCAGACACAAGCTGAAGTACTCGGGATCGGAACGGTGGTATTGCAACTAACTTCGGGGAAGTCGTTGATGCTCAGAATGTGAAGCACGTACCTGCTATAGCCAAGAACCTGGCCTCTAGAAGCCTACTCTGCAATACAGGCTTGAGGATGGACGTTAATGCCGGTCAAGTCGTTATGTCTTATAAAGGAACATACTTCGGGAAATCTTTCTGTACTAAAGGGATGTTTAAACTTCAACCTGTAACTCCTATGAAGATAGTGAATGCAGTTTCTTCTTCTGGTTATTCTCCTAAGTTGTGGCATAAGAGACTAGGACATTTATTGTAAAAAAAAAGATGTCTAGTCTAAGGCTTATCTCCAAATATGGGGTAAGGAGTTGGAGAAGTGTGGGGTCTGTACACAGACGAAGATTATAAGAAAATCGTTCAAACAGATAAACCGAAGTACAGATCTTCTGGAGTTGGTGCACTTTGATATCTATGACTTCAAACAGTCTCCACAAAGGCCGGGATGAAGTGTTTAATTATTTTCATCGACGACTTCTCAAAGTACGTGTTCGTTTTCTGTTTAAGTCTAAAATGAAGCATTTGATAAGTTTAAGGACTTCAAGGCTAAAGCCGAGCATCAAATTGGACACACTTATGAGACTCGAAAGTGATCGAGGTGACAATATAGGTCTTATGAATTCGCATCATTCTACAGAGATCATGGAATTATTAACGAGACAACTGCTCTATACTCCCCTCAATCAATATGTTACAGAAAGAAAGAATAAAACGTTAACAGAGATGATGAACTCAATGTTGTTGACTACGGGTCTTCCAAATTGCTTCTGGGATGAAGCAATGCTTACGGCTACGTTCTATGAATAGAGTGCCATATGCAACTTCGGAAGTCACTCCTCATGAACTCTGGTTTAAGGTCAGACCCAACTTGAATGTCATTCGAGTGTGGGTGGCTGGCGTATGTGAAGCTTCAGATTTGAAGATTCAGAAGCTGGAAACAAGGACTACGAAGGCTATATTCCTGGATTATGCTGGTAAGAGTGATGCTCGGAGGTCTATGATATTGAGTCAAATTATATCATTGAATCTCGTGATGCAGAATCTTTAAAGATAAATTTATAAGGCACAAGAACATTGTTCTCGTGGATATTTCGGAGAACAATGTGAGTGCACAGGAAGCTGAAGTTCCTTACAAAAAGGTAGTCCAAGAAGATGTTGTGCTGCGCAGAAACAACTATTGAACCAGAACTCACAGAACCTTTATCTAAACGAGGAGGAGACAGAATAACTTTGGAGAGGATTTTGTCACCTATCATGTGGAAGAGATCCGCTTACTATGATGAGATGATAAAAAACCAGAGATGCTATCTTCTGAAAGAGGCTATTAATGATGAGTATGACTCGATAACCTCCAACAATATGTGAGTGTTGGTCGATCTACCTGAAGGAGCAAAACCAATCGAATGTAAATGGATCTTCAAGAAGAAGATGAAGGTCGATGGAACTGTTGACAAGTTCAAGGCAAGATTAGTTGCAAGGGTTTTTTTCAGAAGCAGAGGATCGAGTATTTCGACACATGTGCTCCAGTAGCGTGGATAACGACCATCAGGATGTTGATTGCTCTGAGCGCAATTCATAAGCTGTTAATTCATCAGATGATGTTAAGACCGCTTTCCTAAAGGTGAATTGACCGAAGAGATACATGCAACAGCCAGAAGGATTATTGTAAGGGCCTCGAAGATAAAGTCTGTAAGTTGATGAAGTCTCTGTATGGTCTGAAGCAAGCTCCCAAGATGTGGCATGAGAAGTTTGATAAAATAATAAGATCAAACGGCTACAGGATCAGCGAGACGACAAGTGTGTGTACACAAAGTTTGCTGATGGGAGAGGAGTTGTCGTTTGTCTCTATATGGATGACATACTGATCTTGGGTACAGATCTAGCAAGTTTTACTGAGACAAAGTTTCTCTCATCTAGTTCAACATGAAGGACTTAGGGGAAGCTGATGTTATCCTGGGGATAAAGATCATCAGGACGAAATTGGAGTGGCATTGTCACAGTCTCATTACATTAAGAAGATGCTCACACGCTATGGGTATCAAGATCTTCCAGGAATCGATATGCCGTATAGGTATGACAAGAAGCTGAAGCCAAATCCAAAAAAGCGTCAGGCAGTTTGAGTACTCAAGCGTCATCGAAGTTTGATGTATGCGACTTGCCCAAGGCCTGACATAGCTTTTGTCGTGGGAAAGATGAGTCGGTTCACGAGCAATCCAGGTGTAGAGCACTAAAAAGCTGTGAATAGGGTTATAAGATACCTTAAAAGGACTCAGAAGTATGCAATACATACTGCGGAGATCCAAAATAGTGGAAGCTTCAGTGATGCAAGCTGGTGCTCAGAAGTAGAGAGTGATAAGTCCACAGAGGATACGTTTTCTTCATGGGTGGAGCTGCTATATCATGGAAGTCAAAGAAGCAGACTATGTTGTCTCTCTTCTATGGAATATGATTTTATGTACTGAGGCTACAGAGGATGAAGCAGAATGGCTTCAAGCTCATGTATGATCTTTCAATGGCTGATGTACAGATACCGGTGTACCGATATACCGTGACAACCAGGCGACTGCAGTGGTGGCATAAAATAACCTCTTCAATGGCAAGAAGAGGACTGCGCGTCTAAGGCATAGGAGATAAATGATCTTAAAGAGGAGTCATTGCCGTAGGATGTTCAGAGTCAGAAAATCTGACAGATCGTTCACCAAAGATCTCAAGCGCCAGCTGGTTAAAGACAACAGGTAAGATGTGCTTCAAGATACTCTGATATTATGTCTTTGTAATTCTACTATAAATTTTTTGCTATTAGTTCAAAGAAAAATCTACTAGGCATCTAACTTTTTGTTCAAAGAAGGACCATTGATTGGAGGAATATCAGAATAGTGGCAATCCTTTGAAATATTGCAGGGTTAAGACCCAGAACCACTATTGTCTACAAATTCTTTACAAAGAACAAAGTCTGGGAGGATGGCTTGGAAGCCTTAATGAGTTTTCAGACATCTGGGATGTATGGCATACTTTACAGGAAGTACGGGTAGCACAGCACTATAAAGGAGCATAGTAATCCATGCTACCGTGGGGTGACACCACATGAGGTACCTAGTGAGGGTAAAGCCTTGGCTTCGGGCCAAGTCACAGCGGCGTAGCACCACACATAGGAGAGGGCATAATACTGTATAATAAAGAGTGGTAGGCAGCACTGCAAGCTGGGCCTCATGTTACAGTGTGGTGACACCACATGAGGCAATGTATCGGCTTTGCAAGCCATGTCACGACGGCGTAACACCACAAAGAAGCAAAGTCTTCATGCTGGATAGTTTGGCACTACGAAGAGGCTGGGCCTCATGCTACAGGTGGTATGACACCACATGAGACAGGTCTCGACTTGGGCCATATCATAGCGGTGTAGCACAGCAAGTAAGCATAATGCTTCATGCCAAAGACTCTTTAAAATAACTCACATAGAGTGTACGAAAGTGATATAGGCCGTCTAGATCTTGAAGGAAATCTTGTAGATACAAAAGATACATACAACAAAATCAGTTGGCATATGGCCTTTAATGTGCAACCATACGCGCAGTTGATGTCATTATGTGAGTGAAAATAATTACTGTTATGGTACAAAATTCAAGGCTTAGTCCATTCTTGTATCATGCTGTCATTTAACCTATGCGGGATGTAAGGACCCTGATTTTTGAGAATTTTTTTATTTTTTATATGATTTCTAATTATTAGATTATATTTTATTTTTAATTATGATTATAAATGTATTTTTCCGTAGCTTTGATTTTTGAAGCATAAGAAGTGACAATCCTTCGAAACAACCTTCATGAGTTTTGAAGTAGACGAGTCCACCTTCAAATGATATAACATGTCCATCCAAACTAGTTTTCTAGCATTCTTTTGACTTTGCACAACTTCAGGTCAATTTAGGCCATTTGGTTATTTACCGTAATTCTAGACCTAACTTCCAATGTGAGTTCGGAACTCGACATAGATCAAAATCATTTGACCCATTATATGGTTTTGACCCATTTTGAGCCTACGACGTACATGCCAAGGTGTGCCACTCAATCGAGTCCCCATATGCTATTTATTTACGAATTGCACAAGGGACTCATGGGTTGACTTTTCGAGTTCGGTTTGATTAGAAAATATATTTGGACCCTAACCTAGCCAACCCTACTTGGTAGAGCCATGTTAGGTTGCCATGACTTCGTAGAATTATTTTGAATA
The DNA here is from genome assembly GCA_029216955.1 of Iris pallida. Taxonomy (NCBI): domain Eukaryota; kingdom Viridiplantae; phylum Streptophyta; class Magnoliopsida; order Asparagales; family Iridaceae; genus Iris; species Iris pallida. The sequence continues at coordinate 32,316 of JANAVB010039131.1, read as the reverse complement.
TATTCTAGGCCTAATAGGTTTAAATACAATCTTGTATATATATGATTATATTCATACTAGCTTAATATTATTTATAATATGGCCTTAGTCATGGGTAAATTTTGAGCTGCATAACGACTATAAATTTTGGCATAGCTAGTGTGGATGTGTGCTTGGACTAGTATTTTAGACATGCTAGGGAAGGTCGAGCCATATGTGTCCCAACTAGGAAATCAGTCAAAGTTGCGACTTAACCCCTATAGACGAATTAATTATTTATTAATTAGATTATTGACTTATTAGGAGATCTAGTTATACCAAACCAGCCCGGACTTGACCCGAATCAAACCTAACCCATGTAGACATGTAGTGCGACCTAAGACGTCTATGTGTGTGTGTCTATATATATATAGACGTCTATGTGTGTGTGTGTCTATATATATATATATATATAATATTATATTTAATGATCTAACAATTGTTTTATAAATAATGGTTAAGTATAATATAAATACAGTTTCTACCGCGTTGTTATATATAATTATTTTTGAATATTGTTAGAGATTATGTGGATTAATGGGCATGCGAGTATGCCTACATTTATATGTATATAAAGGTGTAGTTAATTATATTATTAAATTCTATTTATAAAGTTGAGACTATAAATGACTATAATAGAGTTCTATTTAATATAAATTATTTTTATTATATTGTTTCTCATTATTTACCCCAATGTGTGTAAATATAGGTATGGGTGGAGTTACACAATATTGAGAATATACTTAGGCCAGTATTTTTTTTAACTATTTTTATTATATTACATAATTTATTTTAAAATTAAAAGCAATATAAAGAGATATACATATAAATATAAATTTCTCTATATACAAATAGATATTTATTGTTTAAAAATGTTTGTATGAAATATATATTCAAATATTTTACAAATATTTATTGGGAATTAAATTGTTTGAAATTATTTATTTAGATATTTTACTATATTTATAGGCTTTTAGAAAAAAAGGAGAAGAAGAAAAAAAGAAAAAAAAGAAAGCAACACACTATTCCCTCACGGGAATAGGGACCCGATCCCAACCTGCAAGAAATCGACCCCTGCCCTGTTATATACGCGCGAGAGAGAGGAAAAAAAATACCCTAAACTAGCCGCGCCTGCCCCGACCCAGGCCGCGCCACCACTCGCGGCCTTCCCGTACCGGCATCCGATAAGCCGCACCGCCGACAGACCCAACTGTGCAACACATCAGGGAGCAGCAGTGCAGAAACAGCAGCGAAGGCAACAACAATGCCTCCTTCGAGATGTGGTATCTCCTTTGATGATCTTCCATTTCGCGAACGAATTTCGTAGGTGCGTAACCAACCTAACCACCTTGAAATTCCATTAGCTAGTTTCCATTAGTTCACCTTATGCACGATGAAAATTGAGTTCCAAAATCGAAAAAAAATTCAATTTACTGAACATAAGAAACTGTCCCAACGCCTCCTATTTGCGGTTGATTTGTGTCCAGGTTATCACAAATTTTGGAAAACTGCTTAGACATAGTTTTAGATGACCTAACCGAGATAAAAACCCTATTTTTAGTTTCATTTTTAGATGTCTATATTCTGATTAAAATTAGTTTCAAATTGGAGAAAAATTGGTTTTCAAAACGTAAAAATTTCTCGATACGGGGTCCTTCCTGGCAAACCGGGCGACATAATCGCGAATCGAAGGCATTGAAAGGTGCGTATCGACGTCGTAGATGTATGGAATTCGACGGAACTCGATTTCATTGTGTGTGCGCTATAAATTCGATGCGTATCTGTTAAAATTCACCGTATCGGCCTTTTCCAAAAATCTCTAATTACTTTGTGCACGTTCGTCATCTCACGATAAAACTTGTGCCATTAGACTCATATCAGTTTTTTGGTCCTGTGAGCCAAGTTTGGTCCGATTCTGAGAAGGTTGACCGAAATACTATTTTGGCAGGCTCGCGATCCGACTCAACGGACGAATTTGTGCACGTCCTACCGGAATCCAACTTTGGATATACGGTTGGGTTTGTATCGTCAAACATGATCCGTAGATATATAGTTGATGACTTTAAAGACCGTAGGTGTTGGCATATTTTTTTGGTGCAAAGTGGGTCCAACGACGGACATCGTTTTGACCCGAAATTATCATTTTGTCCCTGTGTCCATAATTGGACTTTTGGGTAGTAAATTTAGACATTTCTTTTATGACAACACATTGGTGATGTCTATTTCAGCATACGGAGGCGTTTACGGAAGTTCAACTTTCGAGTTTCACTAATTAGACCCTTTGTTTATTTAGACGTGGACGATTCTTCACAAGGCAAGTATACCTTGCCAGTTTGTATAGTATATTTTATATGCATTTTTATTACCTCTCTGTTGTTCTTTTTATCATATTCATGATTGCTTTACTCCATGCTAGTTTCACTCATCCTGCTTATAGTTTTACTTTTACATATTCCTAGTTTACTTGCACATTCTTATTTTCTGTTATGAGTTTCCTATTTCTTATATTTCTTTAGTTCATAGGTGTTCCTTGATATAGTCGCCTAGTCTTACACTATGATTCCCACGACTTGAGTATGATTCGACTTGACTTGACTTGCCATGACTTGAGTAGGACTTGACTTTGATATTTTGTAGATTGTGAGTGCTTACCTTGACTACAGTCTATAGGATTATTTTACTAGGAATGGCTAAAATCTTGGTTGTGAGTGCTTTCCTTGACTATGATTGAGATACTATAGATTGTGAGTGCTTGCCTTGACTACAGTCTATAGATTTGACCTGTTAGCCACGACTAGTATAGCATGCCAGTGTCTTAGGTTCCTTGCGTCTTAGATCTTGGTGCCTTAGTGCCTCAGTTGACTTTTCCTTGATTAATTTTATTTCTCTGCATATGTTGTACTGCTATATTTGGCTTGTATATAATGTATCTTGCTAGTCCCCTGAGGACCTGGTGATTTCTCCAGGTATTAGTTGAAGTTATCGAGGCAGAATGCATTGGAGGATTGATGATTGTTTTCTCCAGAATTTTAGGTATATATTAGTTCATATATTTTCATTCTTCTTCCAATTTTATATTTTATTTTACTTCGATCATGTTGCTGTATAGCCTATTTTCGTAAGCTTATTTTTCTTCAGAAGCTTGTTCAAGATATTATAATAGAATCGGTCCACTTTATTACGTATTATCTTTTTTGTTACTTATAGGAACCGGTATGTTAATGCCTAACCAGCATTAATATATTTGGTTTATACAAGAGTTTATCTTCTGTAGATTGTGATAGATATTAGTTGAATTGATAGATTGATTTAGAAAACCAGACAACTTATACGTATTCGAGCTGGGCTGGAGTCCTCTCGATACGTAGCTGGCATGTATACATCTCCTAGTCCTACGTATTTTAGGACTGAAACGTTACACGAAAAGATTCAAGTCATAGCGACATCTATCCTAATGCATGATGATGGACATCTACTGTGGGGAACGCTCAACCCATATATAGAGATATGTGGATGATTATTGCTGTTTTTTTGTTGTTGTTGTTGATGTTTTGCTTTAGAAACTAGAAAGATAGTCCCAAATTGGAAAAACTAAATAGATGGCATCTTTATATAAAGCTTTGCTTGTGTTGAGAGATCACATAAAGTGTAGAAAGGCACATGGGTGCCATGTGGGGGTATTTTTCTAGTGGAAAGAAGGCTAAACCAATAAAGAAACATTAATGCCTTTTGTCATGCTCATGGGATAATTGCCTTATGAAGTTAAGCCCCGAAGGGACTTAGCGAATCGGACTCAGACTTGGGCTCGGACTTGGGCGACGCAAAGTGGCGCTTTGTTGGCGCACTTTGCACGTAGCATGTAGCATCAACGCAAGGCGCCTTGTGCGGTTAATGCGCTTGTGCGCTCGTCTCCGCGAGTCGCATGTGCAGGGGCCGCGCTGGTGCACGTGCAGGTGCACGTACAGGAGTTGTGCTGGGGCCGCGGGGCTGCAGCACAGCTGCACGCCTGGGTTCTTGCGGTACTGCGTTGTGCGCTTGAGCACTTGTGGTACTGTTGCGCGGTTGCACACAGGCTGACGGGCTAAAGGGCGCAGGCGGCTAATGATGTGGCTGATTGAAAGATTTGAGCGGTTATGGAAAGATTGAGTTAATTGACCAGATCCTATTTTTGTGGGATTTGAATTTAATTCATTCAAATCTTTCCATTATTTACTCCTATCTTTTCGCAATCAGTTACGACCAGGATTAGGATTAGGGTTTCGGCCCTTCTCTATAAATACTCTCTTTGTGCCTTCATTAAGGACTAACGCTAAAATAAAGAGACGAAGAGAGTTGTGCCGCTGCTGCCTTTGGAGTTCTTCGAGTTCGTAAAATAAGGTAACAACGAGCTTTCCAGAAGTTCTTTAGAACTTGCTGGTTCCTGGGAGCAAATCGCAATAGGACGAATCTTGCTTTGAGTAACAGTGATCTTTATCACCCCATCAAAGTCATTGCATCAACTTCGGTTGAGAACGAGTATCCATCTTCATTGTATCAACTTCGGTTGAGAACGCATATTCATCTTCGTTGCATCAACTTCTATTGAGAACGAGTTTTCATCTCTCTCTTAGGAGAACAAATTTTTCATCTCTCTAGAAGTAAGAGATCGAGATTTCCATCTAATGATCTGTTTCGGGAATAACACATCGACCTATTTGATTTCACCAATGTCCATCTTGGTGAACCCGTGGTCGAAAAATTATGTTTAGAATAAAGCTTAAGACATTTGTATCTCGTGAAAGTACAAAACTTATTATCT
>JANAVB010039131.1:0-22500 GCA_029216955.1 Iris pallida | reverse complement strand
CCAGGCTTCCGTCACACTCGACGGAAACCAACTGCTCACTCTGATCCAGGGGTTCCTAACGACCCATCAGGAGCAGACTACCCTACTCCGCCAGAGCATGGAGCGTTCTGAGGAACGTACCGTGGTCCCACCACCTGTAGAGCCACGGCAGAGAGCGGGGACGATCAAGGACTTCATGGGTCTGAACCCCAAGGAGTTCTCAGGGACTGAGGGCATAGTAGTAGCAGATGACTGGCTAGACTCGGTAGAGAGGAAGCTCCTTGGAGTTAGGATGCCGGATGACCTCCAGGTCGAGGCAGCGGGATTTCTGCTGATAGACTTGGCAGGAGTTTGGTTCCGGAATGAGCCGTTGTTTGCGAGAGGGAGGGCCACTTGGGATCAGTTCAAGACCCAGTTCAAAAAGAAATTCTTCTCGACCACTGCTAGAGTAGCCATGGGGCTACGATTCCAGAACATCCAGCAGAGGAACCATTCTGTTGACGAGTATGCGGCAGAGTTTAGTCGCCTGAGCCGTTTCGCTCCTAGTCTGGTTGCAGACCCAGAGGAGATGACCCGTAGGTTTTGCCATGGTCTAGTTCCAGACATTGGCATTCTTATAGTGGCGAACGGTACGACTGACTATTACCAGAGCCTAGAGTTGGCCCGGAGCATCGAGGAGCGTCTTCTGTCATGCAAGAGGCCGGCTTCTGTACACCTCGAGGGACCGTCCAAGCGTCAGGCTTTCCAGCAGAAAGCACCGATGTCGCACCAGCAGACATACCGCCCTCCTACATCACATCATCCGACCCCGCCAGTTAGGGCCCCGGGACCCCGGACAGCAGCCGAAGGGAGGTTTTTGTGTATTCTGCAAGAGGGCAGGCCACAACGCTACCATCTGTAGGAAGAGGTTGGGTCAGTGTTTGGCTTGTGGGTCTGCCACCCATCAGCTTCGGAGCTGTCCAGTAGCCACGGGACCTAGAGGGCCGCTTCCGACTCAGCAGCAGAGGTTTGGGCAACATCTGCAGCAGCAGAAGGGACCTCAGGGGAAGACTTATAGCCTAGCCCTTGAGCCGGAGCAGGTTTCGGAGCCAGATTACTTAGCTGACGTCATCACAGGTCATGTTTATTTGCATACTTTTCTAGCTCTATGCTTGTTTGATTCTGGTGCATCTCATAGCTTCCTGTCATTAGAGTTTATGCATGAACACCACTTAGTATCTACACCTACTGCAGAGATTAGTAGAGTGATGACGGGAGGAGGACTAGTGCCTATTAGAGCTATCTATAAATGCTCTATTACTATAGCCGGGAGAGAGTTTGAGGGGCGATTCTTTGTGATGCCACTCCCCGGTTATGATATCATATTGCTGATAGACTGGCTTAGCTATGTCCATGCATCTATAGACTGTCATGAGGGTAGTATTTTATTCAGTCCCCTAGGCACAGCACTATTCAGAGTCAGGAGGACGGGGCCGGAGATCAGCCTAGAGCCGAACTGTTGTGCGACAGTTGGGGACGTAGCACCGCCACACCCTATCATTAGGGAGTTTATGGATGTATTCCCAGAGGATCTTCTAGGACTTCCGCCTGACAGGGATGTGGAGTTCACTATAGATTTAGTGCCGGGTTCATCACCAGTATCCCGGGCTTGCTATAGAGTGAATCCTAAGGAGGCCGTAGAGATGAAAGAGCAGATTGATGACCTGTTGAAAAAGGGTTTCATTCGATCTAGTGCTTCTCCATGGGGAGTGCCAGTGCTCTTTGTGCCTAAGAAGGATGGTACAGTCCGGTTGTGTATTGACTACCGGGCCTTGAATGCCATCACCATTAAGAAAAAATATCCTCTGCCCAGGATAGATGATTTGTTTGACCAGTTGAGTGGGGCGAAAGTATTTTCCAGGATAGACTTGAGATTCGGGTACCACCAGGTGAAGGTTAGGGCAGCAGACATCCAGAAGACGGCGTTCAATACGAAGTACGGACAGTACAAGTTTTTGGTGATGCCATTTGGTCTCACAAATGCGCCAGCTGTCTTTATGAATTTGATGAATAAGACATTCCACCAGTATCTGGATAAGTTCGTCGTAGTGTTTATCGACGACATCCTGATATACTCGAAGACGCCGGAGGAGCATGCAGAGCACTTGCGGACAGTTTTGGGGATTCTGAGGCAGGAGAGATTGTTTGCCAAATTGCCGAAGTACGAGTTCTTTTTAGACCGAGTGGAGTTTCTCGGCCATGTAGTTACTGGAGAGGGAATCTCGATGGATCCCAGGAAGATTGCTGCAGTTGAGACATGGAAGGCTCCGACGTCAGTTTCAGAGATCAGGAGCTTTCTGGGTTTAGCAGGCTATTATAGAAAGTTCGTCCAGGACTTTGCTAGGATAGCTGAACCCATGACGAAGCTGACGCGGAAGGACGCAGAGTACATTTGGTCAGAGGACTGCCAGGCAGCATTTGAGGAGCTGAAGAGGAGGCTGACGACCGCTCCAGTTCTGACTTTACCTTCAGGTTTTGGAGGTTTCACCATATACAGCGATGCTTCAGGAAAGGGGCTAGGATGTGTCCTACAGTAGCATGGGAAAGTGACTACTTATGTATCTAGGCAATTACGGACTCATGAGCGGAATTATCCTGCCCATGACCTAGAGTTAGCTGCGGTGATCTTTGCACTCAAGTTATAGAAACATTACTTATACGGAGAGTGAGTGGAAATCTTTACTGACCACAAAAGCTTGAAGTATGTGTTCACGCAGAAAGAGCTGAACATGAGGCAAAGACGATGGTTGGAGTTGATGAAGGACTTCGACATCGATTTACAGTATCACCCCGGAAAGGCAAATGTGGTGGCGAATGCGCTGAGCAGGCATCCGATGGCATGGTATCTGATGATAGATCGACATTTGCGGGAAGATCTGGAGAAGCTCGGTATCGAGCTAGTTCGGCCAGGATCAGTGATACAGATAATGGCGCTTGACATTCAGTCAGGTTTGATGGAGCAGATCCGGGAGGCATAGTCTACAGATGAGAGCCTTCGCAGACTTCGAGCCCAGGCTTTAGCTGGATTGCTGGATGATTTCACTATAGCAGAGGATGGATCCTTGAGGCATGGCAGCCGATTGTGCGTGCCGAAAGGAGAGCTGGTAGAGGCAGTCTTCCATGAGGCGCACCGATCGAGATATTCTATTCACCCTGGTGCTAACAAGATGTACCGTGACTTGCGGGAACATCTTTGGTGGCACGGGATGAAGAGGGATGTATCACGTTTCATCTCGAGATGCCTAGTTTGCCAGCAGGTCAAGGCGGAGCGCCAGAGGCCAGATGGTTTGTTACAGCCGTTACCCATTCTCGAGTGGAAGTGGGAACATATTACGGTGGACTTCGTCTCAGGGCTTTCTCGTTCCCAAAGAGGAAAGGATGCCATTTGGGTCATCGTGGACAGGCTGACAAAGTGTGCGCACTTCATACCCTTCAAGGTGGGGCTTTCCACCGAGAAGTTGGCAGAGCTATACATGCAGCAGATAGTTTGCCTACACGGAGTGCCAGTGAGCATCGTGTCGGACAGAGACAGCAGATTCATGTCCCACTACTGGAGGAGCTTGTAGGAGGAGTTAGGCAGTAGGCTCAAGTTCAGTTCGGTGTACCACCCACAGACAGATGGGCAGTCCGAGAGGACGATACAGACACTGGAGGATATGCTGAGGACCTGCGTACTGGACTTTGGAGGATCTTGGGAGAGCCATCTGCACTTGGTAGAGTTTTTATACAACAACAGCTACCAAGCCAGTATCGGTATGTCTCCTTTCGAGGCGCTATATGGACGACGATGCCGTACACCGCTCTTTTGGGACGATGTCGGGGACAGAGTTATGCTTGGGCCAGAGATGTTCACAGATGCAGCAGAGAAGGTCGGGATGATCAGAGACAGGCTCAGAGTAGCTCAGGACAGGCAGAAACACTAGGCTGATGCTAGTCGCAGACCGATGGAGTTTGCAGACGGTGATATGGTGCTAGTGAAGATATCACCTACTAGAGGGACGATCCGGTTCGGACGAGGAGGGAAGCTGAGCCCCAGATACATCGGGCCGTTCGAGATACTTGGCAGGATTGGAAAGGTAGCTTACAGGGTTGCACTTCTACCCAACCTAGCAGGAGTTCACGATGTCTTTCACGTATCGCAGCTGAGGAGATATGTTCCAGACCCCAGCCATGTGCTAGATCATTCAGAGTTGGAGATCGGGCCGAGCCTTACAGTTTCTGAGCAGCCAGTGGAGATATTAGACAGGAGGGAGAAGAGGCTGAGGAACAAGGTTATACCCTTAGTACGAGTAGCTTGGAGCCGTCACTCTCCGGGTGAATCTACTTGGGAGAGGGAGTCGGACATGAGGGAGAGATACCCTTACTTGTTCGATCCAACCGCTGCGAGGGAACCACCCATTCCCGCCTGATACCTTAGAGGTTAGTTTCGATCGTAGCCTTAGTCATTTGTTGCATTGCTTGCTATGTTAGAAAATTGTAGGGTCTTTAATCCTTGTGAATTTCGAGGACAAAATTTTTCAAGGAGGAAAGACTTGCGAGCCCCTGTTTTTCAAAAATTTATTTAATTAGTGATAATTAGTTGTTAATGTCATTTTTAGCCTTAAAATAATTTAATATGATTTTAGGAACTTTTTTACAATTTTTAAATGATTTTTAAATGAGTTTTAAATACTAAAATATCATTTTGCAATTAATAAAAATATTTTAATTAGTTTTGTAATTACTTAAAATGTTTTTATAACAGTTTGCAAATATTTAATTTGTTTTGATAACTATTTGTAATTTGCTAAAATGTTTTTGGTGCGGGATGCAAATTTTATTTGCATTTAGCTACTGTTAGGGACCTAATTGTGAATCCTAAAAACTACGGGGGCCTAATTGCTAATCTACCTACCCCCCTCCCCACGATCACCACTCTCTCTTCTCTCACCCACTCCCTGCCCGACGACCGTCGACCCGCCTGCCCCCGCCATTTCCGGCCAGCCCGACCGACTCGACCCCCCTATAAAAACCCCTTCACTCCCCTCAACTCGACCACCACCACTACGACCTATCTCCGCCTACCACAGCCCTCGTCTTCCCCAATTAAACCTCGTCGCAACCCTAGCTCCGACGAACCCTCGTCCAGCCCCCACGACGACCGTCACCGCCCACAACCACCACCGATCGACTCGCCGCGCTGAGGAGAGTCCAGCGCCACCTGAGCGCCACCGCCCCGACGCTCCTAGCCGCCTCCAGTACCCTCGAACTCCATCAAGACACCGGACACGTGAGTAGCAGAACTCGAATCGTGTCATGCATGTCTCGTTTTCTCGTACGTGACTCGTCAGAACACGACGACCCTAACCCAGTGCTCGGACACGCGAGACTGAACTCGTACGTGTCGTGCATAGCACGGACACGTAGACTCCTGTGTCCCAAACTGTCAGGACACAGGTTCGATTTATCGGGTTTACTGTTATTTAACTAAAACCTAAATAAATTAAACGGAAACCTAACCCTAACACAAGCCGCGGGCTGACCCCCTGGCCAGCCCGACCCAACTTGAGAACCCGACCCAGAGGGCCGAGTTCGAACCCCCCCCCCCCCCCCCCCCCCCCCCGCGCTGTTATTGATTTCCTTTTCCTTTTTTCTTTTTCTTTTTGTTTTTTACATATATATTTATATATATATATATATATATATATATATATATATAGTATATATATATATATATTATATATATATATATATATGTATGTATGTATATATATGTATTTCTGTATATATATATATATATATTATTATATATATATATATATACTATTATAAGTATATGTACAATATTTAAATATATATTATATATTTATTTCTTAGATATATATATATTTCCTTATATACATATATATATGATATATATGTATATATATGTATACATAGCTATTTTTACCTCTATAAATTATGTAAATATTGTACATATGATATATTTTGATATATGTTAATATATTTGTCATAGTTATATAACAACTATGTAAAATTTCACATAGTTAAAATATTAATATTTATTATGTATTTTTTACGTCTTTGTATTTTTTGTATTTAAATTACTGCAACCATTTGGTGTCCAAGCCTAGCATGGGTTTTTGGGCCCAAATGTGTTTTCACACATTCAAGACCTGTACAAGTCATATTGGACTTGATTCATGGCCTTGGGTCCTGTATTTGAACTCTGGTTCAAATTATGTACATGGATAAAATACGCAGATAATTAATTATTTAATTTTAGATTGTGTACAATGCTGTTTTTGGATTTCTAAAAATACTTTAATTACTGTTAAAATTCTGGAAAAATAGTATTTAGATACTATGTTAATTTAGCTAATTTATCATAATTTTTACAGTATTTAAATTATAGTTTTGCCACTGTTTTGGCATTTGAAACCAAAACTTATTTTCTGTGTACTTAGGAAAACTAATTTTATAAAATACTTGTACTGGTTAATAAATTCAAGAAAAATTATAATAAATTTCTATAATTAATAAGGATCATTTTGGTACTTTATTTTATGTAAAATTGAGCTTTTTGTCTATCTCAAAAATTATTGGAACACAATGTTCATTTGATTTATTTATTGAATAATTATGACTTGCAACTTTTTGTGTTATTTTGAGTTATAGCCGTGTTGAACCTCACCCCTCACTTGTGTAAAGACCCTAGAAAGTTAGTTATAGTAGTGTGTCACTCCACATTGGTCTCCTATGCTAAAGTCATCATTTTGGCTCGGTGCCCAGTCACAAGTCGTGTTGCACCAATTAGTGTCTTAGTTTTTTAGCTTAGTGTAAAAACTAAATTTATGTATTTATTTCTACAGTGAAGAGTTACCAGACATCTATAGCACTTTTATCGTAGCTTGCTTTGCTAGAGGCAAGTACTTTCTACAAACTTTACATACTGCTATAAACCATAAACTGTGATTCACCAACCATGTTAAATGCTGATCCTTGGGGTAGCAAGTTAGAACTTTACATGTTATATTACTTTCAGTCTCTGCCATGTTTAGGATACTTTTCATATCTCTCACATGCTTAAATAACGGGTTAAGGAAAAACTACTAGTAGTGTACGTGATCATGACCCCCTTCTCCGTATGTATTTACCGAGCACCGTTACATTCTATATGTATCTGTATCGTATGTCTGGTCCCGCGTTTGTGTATGGATGTACACCGATGCCGTTAAGTGTACGTATATACACTTCAGAAAATTGATATGTACTACTGTACATCCTGTTACCTATTGACTGATCACTCACCTACTACAGTTTCAAACTTTAAAACAATAAATTATTGCCATGTAACAAAAACTGAATAAACATGATATGTCATTTCTTTTCATCACATGATCAGTATTATATGTTTGTTAGATTCAGTACTTGCTCCCGTCCTGACAGGATAACGTTGTAGGTATTCTTACTGAGGAGGAGTTGCTCTGTGACTCATATTATGGAGATACTGCCGAGGACCAGGCTTTGCCTTACGAGGATGTTCATGCGGGGAAACTCGTCTAGTTTGCGTAGTTGCTTGGGATATTTAGTGTAGTCATGTATTAGACTACGTATTTTGTAACTGGACATGTATCCAGTTTTACATTTCAGACTTGTACTTAGACTTATTACTATATGAGACGACTTTTGTGTTTGGAGCATTTATGACTTTTATTCACTTATAGAACTGTTAGCACATTTAGTTTTATCCTGTTATCTTTAGAACAGCTTACTACGGTTTATCTCAAGCGTAGGCTGGACATGACTCGGCCCGGCCCAACAATTTGGGTAGCGGGTCGTGACAGTTCCCGCTAGCCGAACAACCTTAGCACCAAGTTAGTTTTTGTTCGTTCCTACTAGCCGAACAACCTCAGCACTTCTGCTACATTTATTCATTTCTGTCAGCCGAGCACCCAGGAGATCCAACATATTGACGTATTGTCGTCTCGAGCCGTTCGACGTACCACAGAACCAAAATGACACATTCAGCACCATCTATCTCGAACCAGTTAGAGTCGCCCAAACCAGCCATATAACCATGGGCTCTGATACCACTTGATGAGAATGCGATGTGACCCGAACCGGAGTTGGCCATGAGGTGTAATATTGAATTGGTCTCATATGCCTTAAAAGAGAATTCTAACGTAAGGTCTGAACCAACTCCAATTATTTACACCTCATGATCCCACTTCCTATCCAATGTGGGACTAAATTACCAACACCATTTGTCACCCCCCTTTAGAGCGCTCAACCGAAAATGAGATACAATCCAACATGTTATTCGCAGAAACTTGTTCGAATAGTTATGTCTTTGTGACTAATGATCTTGTTAATCAAATGTTAATGTCACAGTATATGCTTGAATTTTAAGACCGGGTTCCTTAGCCGTGCAATAGCCCCATTATTGTTAAAATATAATACAACTGGATCATTTATTGTCAATTAGTTAATATATTATTTAAATTTAAATGGTTGCATAACATCTATTTTTACATATGTCATGGTAAAGAAAACCAAAAATTCTATTCATCACCCAAGTTTTTTTTTTGGTGATATCATCACCCATGACATCGTGCCAACGTGTCACTGACCTAGTGATGATTTTAGTGTTACAGATAATATTTCATTCTTAAAAAAATTAATTTTGATATTCTGATTTAATTTTTGAATTATATCATGATTTTTTTATTTATTATCAATTCTCTATTAAAAAATTATTTTAATATTGAATTAAGATTTATTTTATATATATATACTGATTTAATTTGTGATTTATATCATGAAATAAAATTATTTATTGTCAATTCTCTATTAAAAAGTTATTTTAATATTTGAATTAAGATTTGTTATATATATATATATATATATATATATATATATATATATATATATATATATATATATATAACAAATCTTAATTCAAATATTAAAATAACTTTTTAATAGAGAATTACATGTTTGTATTTTAATTATAATTTGTTATAGATATATGTGTAGGTCATTAGATAATATTAAGTAGTTAAGTTACTAGTTAGGATTTGTTTTTTTTAATTTTTTAATTGTTACTTATTTAGACTAATTTTTAATTTGAACTAAAAGTTAACTTTGGAATTAATTTATTTCGTATTTTTTTAATTAATTGAGGATATAAGTACGGCTTAGACAACTCATTCGTTTGAAGCCCCTTTTATAATGGTAGAGATGTTAATGAATGTCAATATCATAATTTTGTAGCTTTGGACAAAACCACCCCCTTCAATCCTTTCTTTTTTGTCTGAGTTTTTGTATGTCCATTGAAAAAGTTTTTGAATGTCTAAGAGAAATAAAAATGTTACCACTTATTAACAAAATAAAAACTAAAAATTCATAAAAATAACATCATTAGGTCTTGAACTCAAGACCCTTTGTATAAGAGATGTAAGTAAAAAATTAACTTTATTAAATGAGCCATTTTGTTTAAATTGTGTGTAACACCAATACCTAAAGTGTGTGTGTGTGTGTGTATATATAATATATATATATATATATATATATATATATTATATATATATATATATATATATATATATATATATATATATATATATATATATATATATTTATATATATATATATATACAAAGGAAATATATATATATATATATATATATATATATATATATATATATATATATATATACAAAGGATGTGGGCTTGGCTAACTCTGGAAGGAGCTCTCCCGCTCCTCGAGACCCCCCTCCTCGGCCACGGTCGGTGGTCGACCGCCCCCGGGCGTCTCCCCCCCCCCCCCCCCCCGCCGGTGGCCTCCCTCCTTCCCCGGCCTCCTCAGTCCCTTCGGTAGGCCGGGTTCCTACCGGCTGCTCCTCCCGCGAGGAGCCCCCCTTTCCCGGCCGTCGTATGCCCGACGTACGGGGCCCCCTCCCAATTCCTCTCCTTTCCTCGGCGCTGCCGCCGCCCTCGGCGTCGAAGACATCGCAGTGCTCGGCACCTTCGGCCGTCCCCGGCACCCTCTCTCCTCGGCCCTCCGCCGGCCTCCCTCGGTGCCTCGCGCGCTGCGCGGCCTCCTTCGTCTCCTCCGGCCCAGGCGCCCTCCGCCCTGACAGCCGCCTTCCCCCTGGCGCCTCCTCCCCCAGCCCCTCTCCCCGCATCGGCTGAGGGCTTCCTTACCGCCTTGGACCTGCCCATCCCAGCCCTCGGCGTCCCCCGCGGTTCCGGGGTCCTGCACCCTTCCGTCTGGTTCGCCTCCGCAGCCTCCTCCGACCCAGGCGCCCTGCGCCCAGGCTGTCGCCCTTCCCCCGACGCTTCCTCCCCCCGCCTCGGTTTCCCCGTCGGTGCCTCCCTCCGCCCCGGGCGCGGCCTTCCTTCCGGAGCTCCCTCCCTCCGCGCTTCCCTCTGCATCGGTTGCGGACTACCTTTCCCCTCCCGTCGCCCACCTCGCAGCGCCTTTCTCCTCCTCCTCGGCGGCGGCCTACTTCCAGGACCCCACCACTCTGTGGTGGTACTGGTACCCCCCTCCATTCCCAGTCGGCAGCGCCTCAATGGCACTCCTCTGTCCTCGGAGGCTCTGGTCTCACTTTCGCATCGTCGTGGGGGTCGAGCCCCTACTATTAGCCCCAGCCGCCGCCTAGGGCCCTCGGCCGGCGCCTCTCCGCCTCCGCCGGAGCCCCTCCGGCTCGTCGTGACCCCTTTCTCAACAGTGGCGCCCCGTGCGTCATGTAGTGCCCCATCCCTACATCGTGCCCCGTACTCCGTTGTCAGATCCCTATTTTGGAACTAGGTATATGACTGTATTTCGACTGTATTTCATATTTTGGAGGATTTTAATTTTGGGGTATTCTTGAAATTTTTATTATTTTTTTGGAGGTAATTTTATCCTCATTATTATTATTATTATTTTTAATTTTCTTGATCCCTATATCTACCCTCCCAAAAGAAAACCCAAACCCTAACCTAACTCTCACTCTCCACACTCTCAGCCGCCCCCCCTCATCTCTCTCTCTCTCTTCACTCTCTCTCCCGATCCCTCTTTCTTCCCCCACTTGAGAGCTCCCCCTCTCTCCTCCCTCACTCACCCCTCTTCCCTGCTCTCCCTCTCGTACACCCCCTTGCTCCGACCGTCGACCGCCACCACTACTCCCATCACCACTTCCATCTCTCCCTCTTCCGCTGTTCCCGGCGCCCGCCTCCGCCGCGACCAGCCCCTCCGGCCACTTCCCGCCACCATCACCCACCAGCACCGCCATTAGTCGCCACCACCGCTGCCCCCCTTCTCCTCCGGCCCCTTTCAGCCGCCACCGCCATGGCCTCCGGCCACCTTCGCCTGGCCGAGCCCCCAGCTCTGGCCAGCACCTCCTCATTCCCCTCTTGTCGCCCCGAGCTCCTCCTCCCTCTCCCGACCTCTCGATTTCCTCTCCCGAGGCCCTCTGTGCGGCCACTGTCTTCAGCCGCCACCACCAGCGCCGCGGCCACCACCTCTGCCATCTTCTCCGGCCGACCTCCTTCGTGGGCCCCTACCGCTGCTCCGTCCTCCCCCAGCCTCCCCTAGCAGCTCCGACCGCCTTCCTCTCCGCCGGCAACCCCCTTCGGTGAGATCCTCCTCTGCCTTCTCTTTTTCTTTTTCTCGGTCTGCGCACCCTCGGGATGCGTACTGCCCCGTGCAGCGTGTCGTCTCGGGCATCGCACCCTCAGTTGGTGCGCTTCCTCGTTCCCCGTGTTTTCGTGTTGCCTCGTTTTGCGTGTACCTCGGTCTATGTGCTTCCTAAGGCAGCGGGATGCCTCGAGCCCCGCGCTGCCTCGGGCAACGTGCCATCTCAGTTTGCGTACTGCCTTGTTTTCGTGTCTCGGCCTTTGTGCCTACCTCGTGACCCGTACTGCCTCAATTTACGTGCATGTACCGATTTGCGTACCGTATCGAATTGCGTGTCACATTGTATCTTGTGTTGCCTCGGTTTGTGTGCTCGCTCCGACTTGCGTGCCGCATCGATCCTTGTGCCATCTCGGTTTGCATGCACGTATGGATTTACGTGCCGCCTTGGTTTGTGTATCACCATGGACTCTGCACCGCATCGATTTGCGTGCATACGTCGACTTGTATGTCACATTGATTTACGTGCTTCCTTGAATCTTGCTCTGTCTCGATTTGCGTACATGCTTCGATTTACGTGTCGCATTGATTCGTGTGCCATCCCGATATTCATAATTTCCTCGATCTACGTGCACGTGTCGATTTACGTGCACGTTATGTCTCATGTTCATCTCTATCTTCGAGTTATCTCGATTCTCGTATGCATCTCGATATGCATGCACGTCTCGGTTTACGTATCCGTATCGATCTGCGTACCTCGGTTTCCGTACCCGATTCCTGCACTGCTTGCAGGACCCACACGGTATAGCCTTCTGCCATCTCTTGTGATTATTCTATTATTTTGTTATTTGATGCTGATGATTATTTATTGTGTGTTCTGAGGACCTCGATGGACGTGCTAGCCTGGATCGCGATCGCCGAAGACTTGCTTACCTAGCCGAGCCCTCTAGGCAAGTATCCCTTGCTCATCGATGGCTTTTGCCCTCTCTCCTGGACTTATTGCATTTAATTTATTGTAAATATGTACAACCATGATTAGTGTAGCTTAGCAGTAGAACTGCCATGATAACTTAGGATAGCTTGGTTCGATACCGGGATAGACCGTATCGAACAAACTCGGATGGGTCATCCACACCTCCGAGGACACGAGCACGACTCACGAGTATGGATTGTCCCCATATGCCCCGTGTCCGACTCGCGGTCGGGTGACGTATTGGCTAACTGTTTTTATGACTCTGCTTGTGGCTTGGATTGTGACTGTGGGTCTTGGTGCGCCCTGCGTGGCGATTCTTGTTGCATGTATTGGCTTGGCGCCCAGTACGCATCGTAGTGCTGCTGGAGGCTGAGACTTAGTGTTCTCGGCTATGGTTTGGTTTCCAGTACGCATGGTAGCGCTGCTGGAAGCTGAGACTTAGAGTTCTTAGCCTACAATTTTGCGGCGGGTTGCGCCGAGTGGATTTAGCCCCAATTCGCTGGGAGCTCCCGTGCAGAATACAAAGAAGATTCTGTCAGATTTTTCCAAAATTTCCGTCGAGAATTTGGTTCGAAGAATTAGGCAGAACCCTTCCTTTGGTTTGCTAATCTAGACTCGTGCTTACTTATTTTGGATATGGTGGCCTGATCCCATTTCCTGTTAGGTAGACTCCATACTAGATTAGTCGCCTAGCTCCTAACCTGTCTTATCCGTCGGATAGCGTAAGGAGGGCGGTTCCACTCGAGAGACGGTCTGCAACCCTGGTCCTTGTTTGGTTTAAGGGTTGTGGATTTGCTCCAGAGCGGTCCATGTAATCCTTGCCACTTCCGGCGGCATTTATTATCGGACTCTGGTTCCCTGACCCTCCATCCTAGGAGTTATCCTAGTCCAGCTAGATAGGGCTGACAGTTGTCCTATGTATCTGGATTGTGACCTTGGATATGTATGAGAATTGAGTAATATATGAAGTATGATCTCGGGATGTTCAGTTGGTAGACTCACATGGATACTTGGATAGTGCTATCGATTCCTTTAGATGATGTTCGATTTTGATCAGATATGTGGGTTCCTGGATTTTGATTAATTGTTCGAGTGCTTCGCGGAAAGAGGAGAATATCGAGGGTGTTATTATATGATTTTACTCGACTTCCCAAATGCCCAAAACCTGGTACCTTTGTGTATCCTGTTAGTTGGAAAACCTGGTTTGTTTGCTATACCTTGGTGGTGGTGAGACTTATTTACTGATAGCTTGTGATCATCGATTCGAAGGATTCTTGTGAGCCAGAGGGCCTAGTATTGTTATGGTGATGAGCTTGGTATTTGGTGGTTGTCTTTATTGACATGATATTCACTCCATTATGGATGGGAGACTCTTACTAGATTGATCTGGTGGATGGACCGACTTGATGATTGGAGCTCTAGGCTCCCATATATACTTGAAATGTTATTATAGTAGAGGTTCTGATCTTGTACTTGACCTGATATCCATGCCTCGATGTGGGCAGATGATTTCATGTGGTTGACATATTTGACCTTGTTCTGACATGACTACTTGTATCCGTGCTATAAGTCCAGCTTACCCTTTGAGGTACTGGCCCTGACCTTGTACTGTGGTGCCCCTTGTCTATTGGCACTTTGAGGTGCTACTTCCATGATTATATGGCATTGCGATGCCATCTTGATATTCTAGCTATATTATATGATTACCTGCACGGGTACCTTCGTAGTTGGCCCTTAGTCTTAGCGTGGTCAGGATTGCTTGCTTGCTTGTTGCATAACACTAAGGATGGATCACAACTGGGACTATAGGTGCCGAGGTTGAATCTTACTTAGCGTTCTCGTACTAAGGTACGACATCTAGGAGGATGATCATGTAACCACGGCATGTGATTTCGGATAAATGTATGGATAATCTAGGCAACTTAAAATGGTAGAAGCATTGGGAGGGAACGGAATCCCGAGATCGTGCATTACCAGCCTTATCCCAGACACTAGTCATGACCTGCAGGCTGGCCGCCACGGATATTGTTACCATTCGTACTAGTGGATGACAATATCCGGCTACTTTATGTACTATATTATATACATGGCATGCTCGGCACGGTGGCCTTACGAGGGACCGGTGGTGACATGCAGAGCCCGGTGGTCTTGCGAGGGATCGGCGCTCATCTAGTCTTGATATACTTGGCCCCGCTAGCCCTGCTGGAACGGCACGATCTGAGGATTCCTATATTACATTGTTGGGGTAACCCAACGTCCACATAGAGAGCCGTAGGCATTTTGAGTGGCCGCTTATTTATATAATTGTTTGGCTTGTTGCTTGCCCAGTCGACTGATATCGAGTTCCAGTTGGCGATGCAGGTATTATTGGATGTTAGGGAGATTGTTGGTTATGTAGCTACATTAGTTGTGGTTTGTTATCGTGCGTTGGTACCGTACGACCCCTACCCTCATTTACTGTTCTTATGTGCTATTCTTGTCACATTTTATCCTGCTGGTTTTCTTCGCCCGTCCTTGAGCCTTCCTTTCTGGTACTTGCTATGGTTGGCCTGACCAACCCTGGATTGTTCCCAGATTGCCTGAGACTGACCCTGTGGATCTTCCAGACTCGACTTGGAGGATGTGCTTCAGTTCCCGACCATGCTAGGAACTGTGGAAAGGTATACTAGTCTACATTATTATTCTGTACTGTGGATTTTTTGATTATCATATGAGTATTTCCTGTTTTCCATATGATTATCTCCCTTGATGTTGTTTCATTGTGATTTGCCTGTGGACATGAGATCGGATTTAGGCCATAGATTGATTGCATGCTAGGATACCCAGCAAGACTTGACAGCCGTCATCGCCGTATAGCGTATTCGTACCTTATACGGTGTAGCTGGCCTACGTCCGTCCCCGTATTTCAGTACTGGGGCGTGACATGGTTTTAGTGGTGGCCCATGCAGGTATCGTTTTAACAATTTTGTTGGATATCACATGATTATTGATCTCAGTCTACTTGTTGGGTATCACATGATTATTGATCTCAGTCTACTGTTCCTTGGTATTCCCACTTGTTACACTTGTCCTTCGCTCCCTTGAACCTGTGAATTGGTCCTCATCTCTACCTGGACCTATTTTGCTTTGTCCTGTCTTATTCATGTTATCTACCTCTGATCCTTGTTTGATAGATATGATCCTATAGTTGGTCATGTCGATCACCTTATTTGATGAGATGTTATCTTATCTCCATTATTTGGGTTACTTGATTATTTTTCTTGGGTTCTGCACTCTCTACCGGTATTTCGCCTTGGTTGATTTCTTGTTATCCCTTTCGTGCGTTGACTTCGTGTTGACTTAGTATCATTATCGCCCTCTTCGAGCGTTGGCTGGATTGCTGCGGAATGAAGATGTCATCAGGACTCTGAGATTGGATATTTTAACATTTGTTGAGTATCAGAGGGATATTCTCGTATCGATTCGGCTTTCTTGATTTCGGACAGTTCCGTACTCATGATTATCTGTTTCAGATATTATTTTTATAGATATACTTGCTATACATTATATTTTGATATGGATCCTTGGTTTGGAGTATTTTCCTATGGATATGGAGTATTATTCTAGAAACGCTATCTTGTGGTTATTATTAAAGATATTTTGGATGTGTGTTGTGATTCACCTGGATTTTGGATTTTGATTGTTTTTTTTTTCTAGTACTCTCGTTATATTGTTAGAGATTTTTGTGATTTTAGTGATTTGGATATGCGAGTTATGGATTTGATTCGTTTTTGGATATTTGTCGAGAGTACCCGGGTGACCCTAGTATACCTTGACGGCGTGGTAACGAAAGTTGCAGCCGCTCGATTATAGTGCCCTGATGCATCTTTTGTAGCCATTCCGGATGGCGCGGCAATGAATGATCATGACACACATTTTTCGGATAATAGGAACTACGGTCATCGGTTCGAGACAGATATCCTGTATTTTATGATTTGTCAGGATTTTATGCAGTTGGGATTTTACGTTTTCTGACATTGTTTTCGACATTCTATACTTGTTTTGATTTATGGGGTTATTTCGTGTATGCGAGACTTTGATTTTCGAGATTCTTTCGATGTTTTCGATTTACCTTGCGAGTTGATTTATCTAGACCTTGTTCTCTTTGATGTTTTCATATTCAGATTTTGTTTGTTTCTTATTGTATTACTTGATTTCTGTAAGGTGGGTAGAGTTTTCATGGCAGATATATATGTACTAGTTTTGAAAACCCTATTTTGATAATTCTGAAATTTTGAGGACAAAATTTTTGTAAGGTGGGTAGGATGTCAGATCCCTATTTTGAAAATAGGTATATGACTGTATTTTGACTGTATTTCGTATTTTGGAGGATTTTAATTTTTGGGGTATTCTTGAAATTTTTATTATTTTCTTGGAGGTAATTTTTTTCTCATTATTATTATTATTATTTTTAATTTTCTTGATCCCTATATCTACCCTCCCAAAAGAAAACCCAAACCCTAACCTAACTCTCACTCTCCACACTCTCAGCCGCCCCCCCTCATCTCTCTCTCTCTCTCTCTCTTCACTCTCTCTCCCGATCCCTCTTTCTTCCCCCCACTGGAGAGCTCCCCCTCTCTCCTCCCTCACTCACCCCTCTTCCCTGCTCTCCCTCTCGCACACCCCCTTGCTCCGACCGCCGACCGCCACTACTGCTCCCATCACCACTTCCATCTCTCCCTCTCCCGTTGTTCCCGGCGCCCGCCTCCGCCGCGACCAGCCCCTCCGGCCACTTCCCGCCACCATCACCCACCAGCACCGCCATTAGTCGCCACCACCGCTGCCCCCTTCTCCTCCGCCCCCTTTCAGCCGCCACCCGCCATGGCCTCCGGCCACCTTCGCCTGGCCGAGCCTCCAGCTCCGGCAAGCACCTCCTCCTTCCCCTCTTGTCGCCTCGAGCTCCTCCTCCCTCTCCCGACCTCTCGATTTCCTCTCCCGAGCCCCTCCGTCGCGGCCACCGCCTTCAGCCGCCACCACCAGCGCCGCGGCCACCACCTCTGCCATCTTCTTCGGCCGGCCTCCTCCGTGGGCCCCTGCCGCTGCTCCGTCCTCCTCCAGCCTCCCCTAGAAGCTCCGGCCGCCTTCCTCTCCGCCGGCAACCCCCTCCGGTGAGATCCTCCTCTGCCTCCTCTCTCCCTTTTTCTCGGTCTGCGCACCCTCGGGATACGTGCTGCCCCGTGCAGCGTGTCGTCTCGGGCATTGTACCCTCGGTTGGTGTACTTCCTCGTTCCTCGTATTTTTGGGGTCGTGTGCACCTTGGTGTACATGTCGCCTCGTTTTGTGTGTACCCCGGTCTACGTGCTGCCTAAGGCATCGGGACGCCTTGAGCCCCGTGCTGCCTCGGGCAACGTGCCATCTCGGTTTGCGCACCGCCTTGTTTTCGTATCTCGGCCATTGTGCCTACCTCGTGACCCGTGTCGCCTCAATTTACGTGCATGCACCGATTTGCGTGCCGTATCGAATTGCGTGTCACATTGTATCTTGTGTTGCCTCGGTTTGCGTGCTCGCTCCGAATTGCGTGCCGCATCGGTCCTTGTGCCATCTCGGTTTGCGTGCATGTACGAATTTACGTGCCACCTTGGTTTGTGTATCACCTTGGACTCTGTACCGTATCGATTTGCGTACATACGTCGACTTGTATGTCGCATTGATTTGCGTGCTTCCTTGAATCTCGCTCCGTCTCTATTTGCATATATGCCTCGATTTGTGTGTCGCGTTGATTCGTGTGCCATCCCGATATTCGTAATTTTCTCGATCTACGTGCACGTCTCAATTTACGTGCACGTTATGTCTCATGTTCATCTCGATCTTTGAGTCATCTCGATTCTCGTACGTGTCTCGATATACGTATACGTCTCGGTTTGCGTATCAGTATCGATCCGCGTACCTCGGTTTCTGTGCCCGATCCCTGTACTGCTTGCGGGACCCACACGGTATAGCCTTCTGCCATCTCTTGTGATTATTATATTATTTTATTATTTGATGCGGATGATTATTTATTGTGTATTCTGAGGACCTCGATGGACGTGCTAGCCTGGATCGCGATCGCCGAAGACTTGCTTACCTAGCCGAGCCCTCTAGGCAAGTATCCCTTGCTCATCGATGGCTCTTGCCCTTTCTCCTGGACTTATTGCATTTAATTTATTGTAAATATGTATAACCATGATTAGTGTAGCTTAGCAGTAGAACTGCCATGATAACTTAGGATAGCTTGGTTCGATACCGGGATAGACCGTATCGAACAAACTCGGATGGGTCATCCACACCTCCGAGGACACGAACACGACTCACGAGTATGGATTGTCCCCATATGCTCCGTGTCCGACTCGCGGTCGGGTGACGTATTGGCTAACTGTTTTTATGACTCTGCTTGTGGCTTGGATTGTGACTGTGGGTCTTGGTGCGCCCTGCGTGGCGATTCTTGTTGCATGTATTGGCTTGGCGCCCAGTACGCATCGTAGTGCTGCTGGAGGCCGAGACTTAGTGTTCTCGGCTATGGTTTGGTTTCCAGTACGCATGGTAGCGCTGCTGGAAGCTGAGACTTAGAGTTCTTAGCCTACAATTTTGCGGCGGGTTGCGCCGAGTGGATTTAGCCCCAATTCGCTGGGAGCTCCCGTGCAGAATACAAAGAAGATTCTGCCGAATTTTTCCAGAATTTTCGATCGAGAATTTAGTTCGAAGAATTAGGCAGAACCCTTCCTTTGGTTTGCTAATCTAGACTTGTGCTTACTTGTTTTGGATATGGTGGCCTGATCCCATTGCCTGCTAGGTAGACTCCATACTAGATTAGTCGCCTAGCTCCTGACCTGTCTTGTCCGTCGGATAGCATAAGGAGAGCGGTTCCACTCGGGAGACGGTCTGCAACCCTGGTCCTTGTTTGGTTTAAGGGTTGTGGATTTGCTCCAGAGCAGTCCATGTAATCCTTGCCACTTCCGACGGCATTTATTACCGAACTCTGGTTCCCTGACCCTCCATCCTAGGAGTTATCCTAGTCCAGCTAGATAGGGCTGACAGTTGTCCTATGTATCAGGATTGTGACCTTGGATATGTATGAGGATTGAGTAATATATGAAGTATGATCTCGGGATGTTCAGTTGGTAGACTCACGTGGATACTTGGATAGTGCTGTCGATTCCTTTAGATGATGTTCGATTTTGATCAGATATGTGGGTTCCTGGATTTTGATTATTTGTTCGAGTGCTTCACGGAAAGAGGAGAATATCGAGGGTATTATTATATGATTTTTACTCGACTTCCCAAACGCCCAAAACCTGGTACCTTTGTGTATCCCGGTAGTTGGGAAACCTGGTTTGTTTGCTATACCTTGGTGGTGGTGAGACTTATTTGCTGATAGCTTGTGATCATCGATTCGGAGGATTCTTGTGAGCCAGAGGGCCTAGTATTGTTATGGTGATGAGCTTGATATTTGGTGGTTGTCTTTATTGACGTAATATTCACTCCATCATGGATGGAAGACTCTTGCTAGATTGATCTGGTGGATGGACCGACTTGATGATTGGAGCTCTAGGCTCCCATATATGCTTGAGATGTTATTATAGTAGAGGTTCTGATCTTGTACTTGACCTGATATCCATGCCACGATGTGGGCAGATGATTTCATGTGGTTGACATATTTGTCCTTGTTCTGACATGACCACTTGTATCCGTACTATAAGTCCAGCTTACCCTTTGAGGTACTGGCCCTGACCTTGCACTGCGGTGCCCCTTGTCTATTGGCACTTTGAGGTGCTACTTCCATGATTATATGGCATTGCGATGCCATCTTGATATTCTAGCTATATTATATGATTACCTACACGGGTACCTTGGTAGTTGGCCCTTAGTCTTAGCATGGTCAGGATTGCTTGCTTGCTTGTTGCATAACACTAAGGATGGATCACAACTGGGACTATAGGTGCCGAGGTTGATTCTTACTTAGCGTTCTCATACTAAGGTACGACATCTAGGAGGATGATCATGTGACCACGGCATGTGATTCCGGATAAATGTATGGATAATCTAGGCAACTTAAAATGGTAGAAGCATTGGGAGGGAATGGAATCCCGAGATCGTGCATTACCAGCCTTATCCCAGACACTAGTCATGACCTGCAGGCTGGCCGCCACGGATATTGTTACCATTCGCACTAGTGGATGGCAATATCCGGCTACTTTATGTACTATATATTATATACATGGCATGCTCGGCACGGTAGCTTTACGAGGGACCGGTGGTGACATGCAGAGCCCGGTGGTCTTGCGAGGGACCGGCGCTCATCTAGTCTTGATATACTTGGCCCCGCTAGCCCTGCTGGGACGGCACGATATGAGGATTCCTATATTACATTGTTGGGGTAACCCAACATCCACATAGAGAGCCGTAGGCATTTTGAGTGGCCGCTTATTTATATAATTGTTTGGCTTGTTGCTTGCCCAGTCGACTGATATCGAGTTCCAGTTGGCGATGCAGGTATTATTGGATGTTAGGGAGATTGTGATGATTGTTGGTTATGTAGCTACATTAGTTGTGGTTTGTTATCGTGCGTTGGTACCGCACGACCCCTACCCTCATTTACTGTTCTTATGTGCTATTCCTGTCACATTTTATCCTGCTGGTTTTCTTCGCCCGTCCTTGAGCCTTCCTTTCTGGTACTTGCTACGGTTGGCCTGACCAACCCTGGATTGTTCCCAGATTGTCTGAGACCGAACCTATGGATCTTCCAGACTCGACTTGGAGGATGTGCTTCAGTTCCCGACCATGCTAGGAACTGTGGAAAGGTATACTAGTCTACATTATTATTCTGTACTGTGGATTTTCTGATTATCATATGAGTATTTCCTGTTTTCCATATGATTATCTCTCTTGATGTTGTTTCATTGTGATTTACCTGTGGACATGAGATCGGATTTAGGCCATAGATTGATTGCATGCTAGGATACCTAGCAAGACTTGACAGCCGTCATCGCCGTATAGCGTATTCGTACCTTATACGGTGTAGCTGGCCGACGTCCGTCCCCGTATTTCGGTACTGGGGCGTGACATCCGTCCACGGGGGGCGCGAGAAAGGAACACCGTCGCTATCGATTCGGTCGGGACCGATAGGTCGGGATCAATCGAATCGATCGAACGGGAACGGTTGAATTAAGATCCATTCCTCGTTATGAAATGTCTTCTTCGGAACCAAGTCCCATATTCAGCGGGTTGCGCTTCAAGGATTGACTCTGCGGCTGAGTCAGGAGAGACCTCCCGTTGCTCTGCTTTTCACGCCGCTCGTTGGTTTTGGCTTTATTTTCTGAATGCATTTTCGTGAATGTTTTCAATAGTTTTCATGGCTTGCATTTCGAACTCGCATTTTCTATCGAACTTCTTGAATAATACAGTGTTCTAATCGGTTGCTTGTGCGATTTCAGGTAATCGCGTACGCTACGTCTAGCGCGGCCAACAACTTCTCTCGTCCAAAGTAAACTCAAGGTGAGTGGCTGACCCTTCTCTTCTCGACCCCTTCTAGGTAAATCGATAGTGTTGTTGCGGATGAAAGAATGAATGCAAGGACACGGACACGGTAATATGATCAAGTTTCAAAGAGAATGTAGGCTAGACCTTAATACTAAATATTGTCTTAATTCGGTCATTGGACAACTTGTCGACAAGGTAGAGTTTCCCCGTAACGGCAACCCATGGCCATGTGACCGTTTCGGCCAAAAAAGGAAACACGGTGTATAGCTGTGCTGGATGATAGCACGGGTTAAGCGAGGACTTGCAGCGGGGCTCGCTACTTCGCGCTGCAAGGGCCTCGGCTAACAAAAGCTATAAAGTCCAGGATGGCTTGTTATGCCAGTGAACAATCACACGTAATATTGCACTT
>JANAVB010039130.1:0-91747 GCA_029216955.1 Iris pallida | reverse complement strand
CGCCTTCGCAAATAAGAATTGGTTATGACAAACAATTTATTTTCCGACAATGTGTTTTCGACAATATGTGTTTCTCGGAAATACTATACGATACAAGTTTTATTTGCGACCACGCAAAAAAAGAAGAATAACTTCTCGAAAAAAGATTGCAAGATTATTTCCGATAAAAGGAGATCCTCGAAAAAGTTTATAAGATTATTTTCGATGAAAGGAGATCATCGAAAATATTTTTTTGCAATTGCTAAAGTAGTCAAAAAAAATTTTGTAGTCGAAATTATGTTTTTCCGATCACAATAGCAATTGAAAAAAAAATGGACATAAAAAATGGTTATTTGTCATGATGATTACTAATTTCAATAGAATTAATTGTCGTAAAATAGAATCACTTTTCTCATAAGGTGTTAAATGGTAAAAAATGAATGCATTAACAACTTGAATAAAAGATAATGTTATAATCATTGATTGATATTAAAAAGAAACCAATGTATATTAAGTACAATAAACTTGTAATGTCAAATCTAAAGAAAATTTCAAGCCTACATATAACAAAGTCAATAATATTATGAAACTGGAGCTTCTTGAATTATTCTTCAAAGTCATTGCTAAGATTAGCATCCGAATCATTACTTCCAACATCATCCTGTTACAAGAAAAAAAATTCCAATAAGAACTCATGTAATTTAAATGGAATTACGATTTAAACTCACTCACAATTTATAAATTGTAAAGAAATGTACATACCACATTTGGTGATTGCCTCGCACTATGTTCAAATTTTGGATGGTGTTTAACAACATTTGAAATTGTTCTTGTAGAATGCTTAATTGACCTTTCATATCTTTCTCTCTTTTAATTGTTGATGATTTCTTCAAGTTCAACACATCTACGCTTCTTGCAATTTTGGCTAGATGAATACAAATCTTTACCATTCAAACCACCCCCCAATCCAAGTACACGACCATGACTAGGTACAATCACCTCTCTATATATGTCCCAATCATTCACATTCAGATTTTCCTCTTCAGCAGTACTTTTTTGTTTTCCATCATTTCCTACAACACAATAAAATGTACTATAATCTTAATAACATATCGATCGAATATCACAATCATACACAAAATCAACAGAGTATGGTATTCATTTAAAGAACACAATGAAGAGTGAAAAGATAGCTAACGTACATATATTTCTTTTGTCTTCTCACTTTTCCAGCTTTCTCCTTCGCCATCCTTTCCCTTACTTACATGAAACTTCTTGAAACAATCAATTGGACTGGGTTCAATTCCAGTTCGATCAAGCTGTTAAGAGAAAAAATATATTATTTTCTTATTATATTAAGCTGCCATATATATACAAGAAAATACAATATACAAAATAAATTTGGGAGCATTATGCTTTTATACCTCAACTTTTTTAACATTTGGCAAAGGAAACTGAACCAGTAGTGTGCACAATTGTTGATTTTTCTGTGTTAGTTTTGTTTGAATTGCTTTGATCCTGCAAAATAAAATAATTCCTCCTTTGGATTAATCTACCATTCAATAAATAATTCATAATAAGTCCAGAAAAAACTACTAGTCATGTCATGGAAATAATTCATGTGAATGATTAATATACCATTCAATATAAAAACTCTACATCTAATATGTGAAAGTCCATGCCATGCTATAAGAAATGACTTAAATTGATATGTGAAAGTTCAAGTTCATTTACCTGCCATTGGGAATTTAACCATTCATTAACCATTGCGTTACATACTGTAAGATCAGGTACATTTTTTGGACGATTAGCATATCTCTCTCCAGTGCTTTTATACTTTTCAAATATTGGTTTTCTCAAATTCTACATCCAGTCAGCATAATTTCTTTTAATATGGTCAGTGAATGCAGCCTTCAATTCTTCATTTGAGCATGTGTAAGTATAGCCAGATTCCTTAAACCTATCAAACAATACATCCAATTCCTCTTTTGGGTATTTAGAAAAGTATACCCATGGCCCTTTAATCTCTTGCTTGAACAATACACCAATATTCCTCACAGCTTCAGTTGTAATAATCCTAGGTATTAAATCACATGAGCATGTTATAAATTGAACAAATAACTAGTAGTAGAAATTTGACAAGCAGGGTTAAGAATGCAACAAGCATTAGGCTACATATGAAATACTAAGATCAATGAACAAGTAGCCAACTGAATCCTGCAATCCCAAAGGACATGTAGAAGCCCAACTAGTTTAGTCTATGATATACAAGCTTTGCAGGTTAATTTTTACCCAACCACAGGTGTTTCTTTTGTTTCTTTGTAACTTTTTGGAATATTTCTCTATATCTCTATCATGCACACAACCACACAGGCATATGTATTGTAATTTCTCAACGTTTTAAGACATATCTATTTCTGGGAATTCATCATGTTATAATTTGTATATATCACATTGATGAAAATTTGAAGTAGATAGTGGACACAAGAGAAGTTGTTTCATTTATATGTTTCAGGCCTGCCTTGTTTGCTTCTTTTTGTTGCTTTCATCTGTTGAATGGTTATCTCAGTATTTAGCTGATGGCAAAATGAATTGTAAACACAGCCCATATTTAGCTAATGGCAAAAGAGATGAATGCATTTCTTCCATCAATATGGGTTGATTTTGAATGCATTTCTTCCATCAATATGAGATGAAAAGCGAAAGAATTACAGTAAGAGAGAATAAAACAAAAGCGATGAATGCATTTTTTCAAAATTTCTGATTTCTCAATATGGAAACAGACAACCCATATTTAGATGTGGCAAAATGTAGGTAAGATGAGTTAAAGTATCATACATATGTTTGTAACCAGCAAAGGGGCATATTTAGAGTATAAGACAGAAAAGTATCAGTCATATTTAGAGTATAAGAGGAGTTAAAGTATCAGACATATTTAGAGTATAAGACAGAGTTAAAGTATCAGACATAAATATAGTATAAGGCAAAGGGGCATATGTTTGTAACCAGCAAGACAATGTTCAGTTTACCTCTTATATTCTCCTGTAGGCGTTCTTCCAAGCCAGACAAACTTGCATAAGTCATTCATTGGTTAGGCGTCTATCTTAGCCTAAGCATCTCACTTATAATTATGCAAGCATATTCCTGCTTGGCATGGTAGGTCCGCATTATTAGTAGCACTAACAGTCACGTACATGCAGCCTTCCTGAAAAGTAGATAGTAAGCTTGTTGCTCTTTATATCCACTAACAGTCGCACTAAAAGTCGCATACATGGCAGCGACTATCTAACTATAACCTCAACTATTACATTTAAGCTTGTTCCTCTCTATATCCACTCTTTAACTCAGTTTTTTTTACAATATTGTATACTAGACCAGACTGATCTTGATTTGCAAAAAAATATAGTTAGACAAGTAGATAGTAAGGACTTGTTTAGATAGTCGCATAACATTATATCAAGGTTCACTTCATAAAGAAACAAAAACATAGTTGAAATTAGATCTTCACATATCTTAAGATCTAGTAGCATAAAGAAAGTGGCCCTAGTTGCAAGAATAGTAATTTCCTATACAATTTACTTAGGAATAATGTCACACCATCAGGTCACTTCTTTCATGTTATTATATATCAATATGGGAACATATACTACAACAGAAAGAAAGAAAGAAAAAAAGATAAGAAAGGCCTTTAAAGACCATATAATTGTATATCGAACAATACTTCTGTCCCTTTCTCTACTTTTAGGGGTGTGTAGGTTGAGTGGTTGTGGGTAAGGTTTGACGCTAACCAATTCCAGCTAATGTATTGGGAGGTATAATTTCAAAATGGTATATACAAAATTGTATATAAACTCAACAAATGAGTTAGAGAATTTCAGAACATAATGAAAGGGTACTGCCATCAAAGAGGCTATACAATAGAAAATATGAGTTAATCTTTTTTACTTCATTAGGGGAAATCATGTTTTTGGAAATAAGAATCATAAGAGGTAGGCTATTTCGGTAATAAAATTTCAGATTCATCATTTTATATATTACATTTAGAAAATGACGAGATTACGTACAGGTTTATGCTTTTTCAGTATCAGCCATGAGTTTTAAGGCCGAGTTTCAGTCATATATGGTGGAAACGGATACATGAGCTTCAAGAATAAGCTTTCAGTAAGAATATGCTTTAATACTGTCTCACAACCAGTCATGTATGTTCAAGGCAAAGTATCAGTATCAGTATCAGTCATTAGTTTCAAGACAGGGTATCAGTATCAGTCATGTATGTTTATTGGAAATAGACGAAAAAGGCTTGGACTTGAAGCTGTCTTGAAACTCATGACTTGGGTATATGTATTAAAACTCATGACTGAAAAAGCTGTCTTGAAACTCATGACTTGAAGCTGATACTGAAGCTGATACCCTGTCTTGAAACTCATGTCTTGGACTGATACCCTGTCTTTAAACTCATGACTTGAAACTTACTGGAAACGGACTGAAAAAGGCTTGGACTTGAAGCTGATACCCTGTCTTAAAACGGATACATGAGTTTCAAGGCAAACTGAAAAGGCTTGGACTGAAAATGTTACGACCCGCACCCACTGTGAGGGTACGAGAACGTAACAACGCCCAGCCTACACCGCAGTGTCGGCGGTAGAACGCTATCCTAGGTCACAACATCTAACAATATAAGCTAAGCAGTTTATACTCCCCGAATGGGGGTGACATAGCAGAAAATAAACTCAAACACAACTAAGGAAGAAGAAGCACGATATGATAAAGAACTCATGGAAAATACAGATGGTCAAATAGTCTAAGATAACATCTCAGCAGATATCCAGAGTACAAGGTCACAGCTACTGAATATGAAAGAATATATACAACCCAAATCTCAAACATAGAAATAAAGTCTAACTACTAGTCTCAAGACAACATAAGTAAGATAAAGCCTAACTAAGCTAGTCTAGGCAGTAGGGTAAAGTCGTCAGCTAGAGCTGTCCAGTAGAAGGTATCCACACAGGCCTCCTCCTCGTCCTCTGTAATATTTTCAACAGGTCCAGTCAGGATAGGAGCGAGTACAATACATCTCAATAGTTCATAGCAGGTTAGAAAATATAATCATGCAGTAAAGTAAAATATAGATACTGAAGGAAATACAGTATGTAAACAGAGAGAGAGTTGTAATAGAAATATCTACTATAAATAGAGACTAACAGTGGCTAGTGAGTCAGAGTACAATATAGACATGTAAATGGCATAGGATGATTCTGATGCTACACTATGGAAGGATTCTGATGCTACACTACTTGGATATTATTCACATGTCTACTTCTACCTCTCCCGTACCCCCAATCAATACACAAGGATCCAACCAGGTTATGTTATGATTCTATGTAACGGCCCCCGAAGGGTGGTACATAGTAGTCCCATAAATGGGGATTCTGGGAAACCCAATAAATGGGATAAGGATTCAAGAAAAACTCTGTGATCATAAGAGTATATGTCACAAGTGATCAAAGAACCAACGAAGCATAGTGATACACCATGTAAGTGAAACACACAAAATATAGTACCCGATGCCCCCTGAAGGGATAACATCTCAAGAAGGGATCCATATAGTACTAATCCGTGTGACCAACGTGACAGTATCAAGTAAAGTAATTTAATGCAGGAAAATAATTCTAAGCAGGATATGAAATGATCAGAGAATGTATTCGCCTGTATCTGAGGGTCCGGATGAAATGTACTGTCCGAGAGAGGTGTCTGGCTCCTAATCAGAACAGCACAAGTCACAACAAGTCTAAAATGGTAAAATAAAGTTATACTATGCACTCTACATGCGTCTAGGTCAATCTAGGCCAAAGTCAACTCTTGGTCAACCCTAGAAGTCAAACCTAAGTCAACTATGGTCAAACTAGGTCAACAAGTCTAAATTAGGTCAAACTAGTCATTCTAGGTCTAACTAGTCCATTCTAGGTCTAACAGGGCAACACAAGTCCAATCCAGACTCTAAACTGACACACAGACACATCCATGGGCCATAGGCTATACCATGCCTATGAACCAACCATATTCACATAACACATGCCAATATATATCTAATATATATTACACATATTGATATAGCTATAATATAATATAGAAACACACATATAGGCTAACTATATACATATCACCCATACACTACATATATCCAAATTAATACATGATAGTACACACACATTAGCATATAGGTACCTATAGTATATCACATATATATAGGATACCTAAAAATGGAAAACTCACATACTCATAAGCATAGTGAAATAGGAAATGAAATGTGTTGTGTTCAAGTGTGGGTGTGTCACGCCCCAGAACCAGAATACTGGAGAGCGGGGGAATGACTCAGCCAGCTACGTATTACGGGTAGATGAATACCGTATAATACGATCAATGCTGTCTAACAAGACGAGGGGGTGCATACTACATGAAAGTCTCATATGGTCACTTCACATCTATTGTCTCAATCATTCAAACAAGAAACAGAAATAGAGAACATGTGAGATAAAGCAGTAAGGCGTCCCAAACGCTCAGTCAAAATGTTCTTGATATCTGGCTTTACAAAACACAGCCAGATGAGTAGTCAGTATACACAATTGTTATCAGCTGCAGCCTGACTTAGTTACAATTATGCAAAAGTAGGTACAAGACAATCCGACTAACATGTCGGTGCCAAACGGCAAAGTATAAAGTATTTAACAAAATGAGCGGAGAAGTAAGAAAACCCTCGAGCCCTCCTGCGATCATCCCTCTAGTGTTGACCATCGTGGAGGTAGAAGTAAGCTGGATCCTCGGAGACCGGCTCTAAATCTGGCCATGCAAAACCAGAGAGGTTAGACCTCTAACAGCAAGTACCGCAAGGAAGCACGATATGAGGGATTAAAACCAGTAGTGAGAAAATATGATAAATAGATCTCTGCTTTCTACTGGGATTCACATAGTATCACGACACTTCGAACCAACCTCCCAACCAAACAAGGACAGAAGTTGGCACGTCATGTCCTGACATTCTGATCATCTCAGTTAGGTAACAGAGGACATACAGTACACAAACAAATTAATTTAAACGGCCATTCAACTACTACGGCTTGCTACTGTGAGTTCCAAGTTATCCTGGAATTATGTAATAGAGATTCCTCAGTTCTTACTATGTGCAAGCAAGGATAGTTTACCCAGTCAATCAATTGCGCCAATCATGAATTAGACGAGTCCCAGCGGGACGCCCGTCATCAATATACAATATACAATAGATAATATAACCAGATACCGCTCCCTGCCCGTGTGGCAGATTTGTAGTATCTGTGGGGACCAACCGGCCTGTCGGGCACTACTAGTCCCAAGAGGGCTGCCATGTAAGAACTCGGGAATCCATTCTCTCCATGCAATAATTATTTTATTTAACTTAATAGTCTCTACGTTAAGTGAAATCCCATGCCGTGGGTCATGGTCATTCAAATGAGTACTTTCGTACGGGATACGATATGCACAACTCTACAACGATACCAGTGTGGTTAGGTTGCAGGTCTTACATAGCGTAATGCAACAATCAAAACTAACCACGGAGTAATCATACCTTGACCATAAAGTACACATGCTGCTTTTATAAAATAAGTAAATAAATAAATAAATAAATTGAAGCCTGCATATGCCTGTATGTCGATATTCGGGATCAGCCAGTCGATTACAATAGTTCATAATTAATATGAACGTGTCTCATTCATTCAATTTAATAAGACGACTAGCCAGTCTCTTAGTTCCAACTAGGAACGCATGATCAATTATTAGTCGAAGTAACAGTCGGATCAATTCGTGATAAGGCATGAAAGTCAACTAGTATTAAGCATGATCGAGTCTATAACTAGCATAAAATAGTTGGTAACATATTCTTGAAGCCAAGAAAAGATCTACAACTTTCATGTTGGAAGCTAGGAGAAATTCGGACAAGAAACAGTCAAAAAGAGCCTCAAACAATCAAAATCAGCCAAAATCAGCCTCATGCGGCTCAAAAAATTCTTATGCGGCTCAAAATGCTCATGCGGCTCCAAAAATCCTTATGCGGCTCAAAATGCTCATGCGGCTCCAAAAATCCTTATGCGGCTCAAAATGCTCATGCGGCTCAAAATGCTCATGCGGCCAGAAAAGCTTATGCGGCCAGGAATGGTCATGCGGCCAGAAAAGCTTATGCGACCAAAAATGGTCATGCGACCAGAAATACTTATGCGGCCAGAAATGGTCATGCGGCCAGAAAAGCTTATGCGGCCAGAAATGGTCATGCGGCCAGAAAAGCTTAATGCGGCCAGGAATGGTCATGCGGCCAGAAAAGCTTATGCGTCCAGGAATGATCATGCGGCCAGAAAAGCTTATGCGGCCAGGAATGGTCATGCGGCCAGAAAAGCTTATGCGGCCAGAAATGGTCATGCGGCCAGAAAAGCTTAATGCGGCCAGGAATGGTCATGCGGCCAGAAAAGCTTATGCGACCAGAAATGGTCATGCGGCCAGAAAAGCTTATGCGGTCAGGAATGGTCATGCGGCCAGGTACTATTCATCGTTCCTGCCAAAATCAGGACAGATGAACATAGAAGTTTGACCAAAATTATTTTGGCCATAACTTCCTCAAATCAAGTCGAAATCTAACTTTTCAAAAGTCAAAATTGGGTAGAATTGAATTCTCTACAACATAGAACAATCAAAACATGGAAATGATGAAGTTTGATAGATCAAAAACCAAGAAAATCAAAAAGGGGGAAAACTTAGATCTACACAAAACTAACCATGGAAAACAAAAACTACAAGACCTAAACATATAGAGAAAGAAGAGACAAGCACAATAGACTAAAAATAAATAGGGATGCATGAAATCTCCATGATGTGCAAGATGTACTTGCCTCTCACAAGTGGGTTAGGGTTTGGTAGAGGAGTAAATGTGAATGAATGAAGAGAGAGAATAAAAGAAAGTTTTATATCAATGTCAAGTGGATCTCCACCATTCATTCTCTCCACCAAATCCAAGCCATCAATTCCTTTCCATGTTGAACCAAACCACACCAAGTTGGTTTACCATGAACCGAAATGAACCAAGAGCCAAGAAAAAGCAGAAAATAAAATACAGAAAAATAATTAGCATGAAATTAAAAGAAATAAATATAAATAAATACATGACAGATACTAAATAAATTCGGGCAAGCGGTATACTTATAAAAATATGCATTCCGGGAACGGAGAGTGACATCTCTACCCACCTTAGATAAATTCCGTCCTCGAAATTTCAAATCCAAGCAGATAGGAAAAACCGAGCTGATCTAGGTACAAGAAACTTGAGCAAGCAATCATTCTTCAATGTTTAACTAGCAGATAACATATCTATATTAACAATCTACGATATCAAGTAGTTCTATCTATGAGGTGACAAGCATGAGGGGTTAAGGCAATCAAGGTACACGGGAAGAAATATACCTTGTGAGTCAAACAGATGTGGATACCGTGATCGGATATCATCCTCACGTTCCCACGTTGACTCTCCTAATGAGTGATGACCCCAAGCAACCCGGATAAGGCTAATTGTTCGGTTCTTGAGTATCTTCTCTGTCCGGTCCAAAATGGACACCGGCTGCTCCTCGTAAGACAAGTTGTACCAACAACCAACTCAGAATGATCAAGGATATGGCTGGAGTTCGATACATCCTTCGCATTGAGATACATGACACCATGCACCTCTCGTAACAAGTGGAAGGGATATAACCGATAAGCAACATCGCCTACCCTATCAAGGCTAACGAATGGTCCTACGTATCGCGGACTCAACTTTCCGCGAACGCCAAATCTAGCCCCACGGGTAGGTGAGATCCGCAGAAACACTGGTCCCCAACAGAAAACTCGCGGTCTACGATGCTGGTCCGCCCAATGACGATGCCGGTCCTGTGCAACTCGAGTCGCTCTCTAATTCCTTTGACCAATTCAACTGTCTGAACAATCATTTCTGGGCCTAACATCTTCCTCTCCCGATATCATCCCATGCTAGTGGCGATCTACACTTCTTACCATATAGTGCTTCGAATGGCGCCATCTGGATACTGGCTTGATAACTGTTGTTGTATGAAAACTCAACTAAGTGCAGGTGGCTCTTCCAAGATCCTCCAAAATCTAGGGTACAAGCTCGCAACATATCTTCTAAAGTCTAAATTGTTCTTTCTGATTGCCCGTCCGTCTGTGGATGGTAAGCCGTGCTAAATCTTAACTTGGTGCCCAGACTATGATGTAAGCTCTTCTAGAAATATGATGTAAAAACGGGTATCTCTGTCGGACACAATACTGACAGGGACTCCATGCTGTCTGACTATCTGTTGCATATACAACTCTGCCAACTTTTCTGTAGATTGCCCTACTCTGAAAGGGAGAAAGTGTGCCACCTTTGTAAGCCGATCTACTATCACCCAAATAGCATCTTTACCACTTGGTGATCTCGGTAAATCGGTCACAAAGTCCATTGTGATGTGCTCCCACTTCCATTCCGGGATAGGAAGTGGCTGTAATAACCCAGCTGGCCTTTGCTGTTCTGCCTTCACTTGCTGACATACCAAGCAACGAGAAACGAATCTAGCTATCTCCCTCTTCATCCCGTTCCACCAGAAGTGCTGCTTGATATCTTGGTACATCTTGGTCCCTCCAGGGTGTATAGAATATTGGGAACTATGAGCCTCTGCCATAACCTCCTGTCTGATATCTCCTGGGCACACATAGGCGTGATCCAAACCTAAGCGTACCATCTTCATGAATTCTCATCTCCTTCCTGAGTCCTGACTCACATTCTGCTCTAAGCTTCTGAATCCTTGGGTCCTGTGCCTGAGCTGCCTTGATCCTATCTACCAAGTCGGATTGAACTCGTAGACTCGCCAGAATTCCTACATCACTAGAAAGTATAACCTCGATGCCCATCTCCTGAAGGTCTTCTAAAATGGCTTCTGTGTTGTCAACATAAATGCGCCGCCTCTCCTGCTAAGAGCGTCTGCTACCATAGCCTTGCCTGGATGATACTGAAGCTCCACGTCATAATCCTTGATCAACTCCAACCATCTTCTCTGTCTCATGTTCAGCTCCTTCTGAGTAAAGATGTACTTCAGACTTTTATGGTCCGTGTACATATCCACTCGATCACCATATAAGTAATGCCTCCATAGCTTCAAAGTAAATACTACTGCCGCCAACTCCAAGTCATGAGTTGGATAATTCTTCTTGTGGTCCCAAAGCTGCCTAGATGCATACGCTATCACCTTCCCATGCTGCATGAGGACACATCCAAGTCCTTACCTGATGCATCACAATATACTATAAAATCTCCGGGTCCAACTGGCAATGTAAGAATAGGCGCTGATATCAACTTCTGCTTCAAGGTGTCAAATGATGCCTGGCACTCTGCCGACCAGATAAATGACACATCCTTCCGTGTCAAGCGGGTCATGGGTGCTGAAAGTCTTGCAAAATCTG
The DNA here is from genome assembly GCA_029216955.1 of Iris pallida. Classification (NCBI taxonomy): domain Eukaryota; kingdom Viridiplantae; phylum Streptophyta; class Magnoliopsida; order Asparagales; family Iridaceae; genus Iris; species Iris pallida. The sequence goes on along the minus strand of JANAVB010039130.1, from coordinate 80,260 downwards.
ATACGAATCTCCTGTAATATCCTGCCAATCCCAAGAAACTTCGTACATCAGCTACGGTCTTAGGTACTGGCCAGCTCTCTACTGCTTCTACCTTCTTGGGATCTACTGCTACTTCAGCTCCTGATATGATATGACCCAAAAATGAAATATGATCCGTCCAGAACTCATACTTGCTGAGCTTGGCATACAACTGGTTCTCCCTCAGAACCTGTAACACTGTCCTGACGTGGTCTTCATGCTCCTCTTCACTGGCAGAGTACACAAGAATGTTATCGAGAAACACCACGGCAAACTGATCTAGGTATGGCATAAAGATGCGGTTCATCAAGTCCTAAATATTGCTGGAGCATTGGTCAAACCAAACGACATTACCAAGAATTTATAATGCCCATACTTCAACCTGAATGCTGTCTTGGGAATATCCTCCTTCCGAACCCTCACCTGATGGTACCCTGAACGAAGATCTATCTTGGAGAAAACTTTAGTCCTGCTCAACTGATCAAATAAGTCGTCGATCCTGGGTAATGGGTACTTATTCTTTACTGTTGCCGCGTTAAGCTTCCTGTAGTCAATGCACAATCTGGATGACCCATCCTTCTTCTCCATAAGTACCACTGGTGCTGCCCACGGTGATACGCTAGCTTGGATGAACTTTTTCTCCTTCAGTTCCTCTATGTGCTGGTATACCTTGGCCTGCTCTGAATCCGCCATTCTGTAAACTCGATCTGATATCGGTTTAGTTCCAGGTGCCAATTCTATACTGAACTCAATATCCCTAACCGTGGTAGACCTGGAAGTTCTTCAGGAAATCATCCAGAAACTCTTCAACTACCTTCGGAACTTGAACTTCTTCCATTGCCGTTATTACTCCCTGCTCTTGCTGATTGCTTCTGATCTGACTAAGGTGAATCTCTCCATGCCTGGAATATCAAAATACACTCCTACTACGATAATCTATTGTCGCATGACTGTCTTTCAGCCAGTCCATGCCTAAGATAACGTTAAAATTTCCAACATAAAATTCTATCAACTGGGCGGTAAGGAATGCCCACAAACTACAATGCTACATGCTAGAATAACTCTACTAACTCCTACGAGCCCATTGCCAGCGAGTATATTCAACCTTCCTGGCAATGCCTCGAACTCCATTCTTAGCCGTGTCGTAAATTGTGCAGATATAAATGAATGTGATGCTCCTGAATCAAACAATGCTACTGCGGGATATGAAGCGACGAGAATGTTACCTGCCACAACATCTCCCGATGCTAATGCCTCTTCCAAGGACAGAGTGAATGCCTGCCCTCGACCTCCTTGTTGGTTTCCATGCTGTGTCCTAGCCTGGTGCTGCTGCTGGCCCTTCCCTGATGATGCTGGGGTGGTCTATACTGGTGTTGCTGCATCGGCGGTCCCTGCTGCCGAAATATCTGAGCCTGTGGCATTAACGGACGCTGGGCCAATGGTCTCACTGCCACTGCTGGTCCTCGATACTGTCCTGCCCCTGGTGCTGGCAGAGCAGGAAACTGCTGAGCTGGTCCTCCTGACCTTGAATTCATGGAACATGTGGTAACCCGATGATCTGGATTTCCACATATCAAATACAGCCCGTTCAATGTCTGACACACATCTCTAGTGTATCCTACCTTCCCACAATAAGTGCAGCCTGCCGGGGGTTGATGGTTCTTCTTTGTTGCTGTTGTTGCTGTCTGGATGGTGGTGCTGGCCCTCGTATCGCCACATCGTGGATACGAATGCCAGGGGGTGGTGCTGTTGTCCGGGCACTGCTCCCCCTCCTCCTTCAATCTGACTGTGAGATCTCTTCTGACCCCCAGTCCTTGCCGTGATCCTCTGAATGGTGATCTCATGCCTTCGGGTTGCCGTTAACACTTCGTCGAAAGTCTGATAGTTGTGCCCCTCTATCAATTGCAAGAGCTCAAGATGAAACCCTTGCTGGAACCTCATCGCCCTCTGGCGCTCCGTTACTACCATCTCTGGGGCGAACCTGCTCAATCTGCAGAACTCCGCTGCATAAGCATCTACCGTCTTGCCGGCCTGCTTGAGGTTGATAAACTTCTGCTGTAGCTCAAACTGAGCCACAACTCCAGTCTTGAATCTTGCTGTGAAATTGTCCCAAGCAACGGGACGTCTGATACCTACTTCCTCTGATTCCCACCAATCACGTGCGAGATCCTGAAGTAACAACTTCACTTGATCCACACGTTCTTCTGGCGGCACCTTAGCTGCTGTCAGAACCTCAATATCCTTAAGCCATGCATCTGCTGAGATGGCATCTTCCGTGCCCTCGAAACGACGGGGATTGTACTTATAAAACCTGGCTGATGCTCCTGAATCTGGCCTCGCCCCTCTTTCTAATGCCGTCTGCAATCCTTGGTTGAGTAGTACGTTCTGCTCCTGCAACTGAGCGTGCATGCGCTGCTGGGCTAACATCTGATATTGTTGGGTAGCCATCATTCCTCTTATGATCTCCAGAAGGGCTGGTGTGTCCACTTCCACAGGGGTAGGTGGAACTGTTGGTGGTGGTGGAACATCCGGATACTGCGGTCCAGCTGCTGCTTCCACTATTACTTCTTCTTGGATGGTCTCTTGAGTTAATACCGGCCCTTGTTGCTGACCAACATGGTCAGGTTGTCCGTGTTGCTCTTGTTGTTGTTGCCCAGTCCTGACAGATGCGGACGAGGTGCCCCTAAGAAAAGGGACAAGAGAACAATCAAACGACCGGACAGAAAATCAATGAAGTCAAAGGATACTGGAATGTCAATCTAGGGTTGATAACAATGAATCATGAGATCAAGGGGGAACATGTGTGATTGAGACATCCTATAATCAAAATACCCCACAAGTCTGAAACCAGACCTGCATGGGCCACCACTAAAACCTTGTCACGCCCCAGAACCAGAATACTGGAGAGCGGGGAAATGACTCAGCCAGCTACGTATTACGGGTAGATGAATACCGTATAATACGATCAATGCTGTCTAACAAGACGAGGGGGTGCATACTACATGAAAGTCTCCTATGGTCACTTCACATCTATTGTCTCAATCATTCAAACAAGAAACAGAAATAGAGAACATGTGAGATAAAGCAGTAAGGCGTCCCAAATGCTCAGTCAAAATGTTCTTGATATCTGGCTTTACAAAACACAGCCAGATGATGTAGTCAGTATACACAATTGTTATCAGCTGCAGCCTGACTTAGTTACAATTATGCAAAAGTAGGTACAAGACAATCCGACTAACATGTCGGTGCCAAACGGCAAAGTATAAAGTATTTAACAAAACGAGCGAGGAAGTAAGAAAACCCACTCGAGCCCTCCTGCGATCATCCCTCTAGTGTTGACCATCGTGGAGGTAGAAGTAAGCTGGATCCTCGGGGACCGGCTAAATCTGGCCATGCAAAACCAGAGAGGTTAGACCTCTAACAGCAAGTACTGCAAGGAAGCACATATGAGGGATTAAAACCAGTAATGAGAAAATATGATAAATAGATCTCTGCTTTCTACTGGGATTCACATAGTATCACGACACTTCGAACCAACCTTCCAACCAAACAAGGACAGAAGTTGGCACGTCATGTCCTGACATTCTGATCATCTCAGTTAGGTAACAGAGGACATACAGTACACAAACAAATTAATTTAAACGGCCACTCAACTACTACGACTTGCTACTGTGAGTTCCAAGTTATCCTGGAATTATGCAATAGAGATTCCTCAGTTCTTACTATGTGCAAGCAAGACTAGTTTATCCAGTCAATCAATTGTGCCAATCATGAATTAGACGAGTCCCAGCGGGACGCCCGTCATCAATATACATATACAATAGATAATATAACCAGATACCGCTCCCTGCTCATGTGGCAGATTTGTAGTATCTGTGGGGACCAACCGGCCTGTCGGGCACTACTAGTCCCAAGAGGGCTGCCATGTAAGAACTCGGGAATCCATTCTCTCCATGCAGTAATTATTTTATTTAACTTAATAGTCTACGTTAAGTGAAATCCCATGCCGTGGGTCATGGTCATTCAAATGAGTACTTTCGTACGGGATACGATATGCACAACTCTACAACGATACCAGTGCGGTTAGGTTGCAGGTCTTACATAGCGTAATACAACAATCAAAACTAACCACGAAGTAATCATGCCTTGACCATAAAGTACACATGCTGCTTTTGTAAAATAAGTAAATAAAAAATAAAAAATTGAAGCATGCATGTGCCTGTATGTCGATATTCGGGATCAGCCAGTCGATTACAATAGTTCATAATTAATATGAACGTGTCTCATTCATTCAATTTAATAAGACGACTAGCCAGTCTCTTAGTTCCAACTAGGAACGCATGATCAATTATTAGTCGAAGTAACAGTCGGATCAATTCGTGACAAGGCATGAAAGTCAACTAGTATTAAGCATGATCGAGTCTATAACTAGCATAAAATAGTTGGTAACATATTCTTGAAGCCAAGAAAAAGATCTACAACTTTCATGTTGGAAGCTAGGAGAAATTCGGGCCAGAAAACAGTCAAAAAGAGCCTCAAACAATCAAAATCAGCCAAAATCAGCCTCATGCGGCTCAAAAAATCCTTATGCGGCTCAAAATGCTCATGCGGCTCCAAAAATCCTTATGCGGCTCAAATGCTCATGCGGCTCCAAAAATCCTTATGCGGCTCAAAATGCTCATGCGGCTCAAATGCTCATGCGGCCAGAAAAGCTTATGCGGCCAGGAATGGTCATGCGGCCAGAAAAGCTTATGCGGCCAGAAATGGTCATGCGGCCAGAAAAGCTTATACGGCCAGAAATGATCATGCGGCCAGAAAAGCTTATGCGGCCAGGAATGGTCATGCGGCCAGGTACTATTCATCGTCCCTGCCAAAATCAGGACAGATAACATAAAAGTTTGACCAAAATTATTTTGGCCATAACTTCCTCAAATCAAGTCGAAATCTAACTTTTCAAAAGCCAAAATTGGGTAGAATTGAATTCTCTACAACATAGAACAATCAAAACATGGAAATGATGAAGTTTGATAGATCAAAACCCAAGAAAACCAAAAAAGGGGAAAACTTAGATCTACACAAAGCTAACCATGGAAAACAAAAACTACAAGACCTAAATATAGAAAGAAGAGACAAGCACAATAGACTAAAAATAAATGGGGATGCATGAAATCCTCCATGATGTGCACGATGTACTTGCCTCTCACAAGTGGGTTAGGGTTTGGTGGAGGAAATGTGAATGAATGAAGGAGAGAATGAAAGAAGAAGTTTTATATCAATGTCAAGTGGATCTCCACCATTCATTCTCTCCACCAAATCCAAGCCATCCATTCCTTTCCATGTTGAACCAAACCACACCAAGTTGGTTTACCATGAACCGAAATGAACCAAGAGCCAAAAAAAAGCAGAAAATAAAATACAGAAAAATAATTAGCATGAAATTAAAAGAATTAAATATAAAATAAATACATGACAGATACTAAATAAATTCGGGCAAGCGGTATACGTATAAAAATACGCATTCCGGGAACGGAGAGTGACAGGGTGTGAGGCACTTGTGTGAACTATGGCATGTGTGTGTGTGTGTTAGACATAGACATGTGAGTGCAAATTCTTGGTTAATACATGTGTGTGTTCACAGTTTTGTAATGTGTGTGTGGATGAGAGTGACAGGAATTAGAGTGATAGGAAAAATGTGTGTAAGTAATGTGTGTATGTGTGTGTGTGTGTGTGTGTGTGTGTGTGTGTCATGAGAATGAGGGTGTGATATGAGAGTGTGGTGTCAAATGAGTGTCACATAGTGTCAAGGGTGTATGTGTGTGTCTAAATTAGTGAGTCATGAGTGTTAGGATTCCTGGAATCAGGAAAAAGTATACAATTAGCAAGAAATCAGTGTAGATGATAGTGGCAATACATTATAAAAATTAGTGTGCTATATAAACAATATGAAATCTGGAACTTAACAGTTGACAATAAGGAAATCAGTGATTCATTCTCAGTTAAGGAAGGGAGAACAACTCAGGAACTAACAATTGTATCAATACCATTCAGTTTAAAAAAAGAAACATGAAACCAATCTACCATTCTCATCAAAACCAATTCAATGTAACTTGAACAATTCTCAGTTTAAAGAATTAAACCATTTCAAATACAGTGTAATGAAAAGGGAAGGAACTCAGTTCACAAACTCAGTTTAACAGTCCCCAAACTCAGTTTTCAGTCCATACTTTGCATTCTCATATTTTGAATCCAACAAACACCAAAACAGCCCCAAATTCAACACACAGCTAGTGAACATATAAGTGTACCACTTTAGGGTTTAAATCCATGCAAATAACAGTATTAGATAGGTTAAAATTGATGTCAAATTTCGAAATTGAAAACTAGAAATACACAGAAAATGAGGCTGATATAATAGGTATCAGGAAAATGGGTAAATTGAGAATTCAACATCGAAATTAAACTAAAACATCAAACAAAAGGTTGGTAATGCAAGTACATATAGTGTACGTGTCATGTAGTGTGATTGTGTCCAAGCAAGAGGACACAAACGTGTCCAACCCAATTAAAATACGAAAACAGTGCAAATTGGAAATCCTTGTGCACGTGTTCACAGTGTTTGTGCACACGACACGACACGACACGACACGACACAGACCTCGTGGTCATGTCCCAGTGTCGACTAGGTCTAGGGCTAGGACTAGGATACCCTGCCACGTGTCTACGATACGCGTGCGTGCGATACGACACGCATATCAGTGCTCGAAATCGACAGCCGCCAACGCAGTGTAATCCCCGTACACGTGTTCGTGCGTGTCCGATACGACACGAGAGGGTCTGAGACTCGACACACATGGTGACAGACAGTGCCCTTCACTGTGTGTCAAATCTCACATGTCGACGTGTCGTGTCCGTGGTACAATCGCACCCGTGTAGCCGGACAGCAACCTGTCCGTGCACGCGTGCGCGATAGCCTGTTCACGTGTCTTTGGTGACTCGACACGACACGAAAACCACACAAAGACAAAAGAAACACGTAAGCGAGAGTAAAACCTAATTTTCTATTCAAAAACATTCCTAAAAATCAATCGAAATGCCCATTGGGGCATTTCATCAAACACTTGCACCATGACACTGATACGTGTCCAAATAGGACATGAAAAGGACACGAAAGTACACGAAATCTAGGGTTACCTATTCCTACAGTTAGGTTAGGCCTAGGGCTTTCTAAATATGCAAGAAAATCAAAATTTCATGGTGTAGAATGAAAGTTACCTATATGTATCAAAATCCTCAAAAAGCTCCAAAGTGAGGTGTTCCTCTTGATAGTCAAACTTCTCCAAATTGGTTTGAATCTGAGACACTACTAAAATATGTTCTATTAGCGATGTTATTTAGCTTTATTCCGTCGCTAAACATATAATATAGCGACTCCCTTCTATTGTTGTCGCAAACCGTCGCTGGCTAGCGACGTTCCGCGACACTATATAAACTACGTTGCTGAATAGCGACGTCCAGCGACATATTATTAAAATATATCGCTTATATTAAAATTATTGCGACGGTTAGCGACGTCTACTGGTGACGTCGCTAAATATTTTGCTTAGGGCACGCTGTGCTCTTTTCCCCCCACTCGAAATTTTTTCCCCCTCTCCCAATTTTTCCCCTCCTCGATCTCCTCCGGCGACTCCCCCCCCCCCGTCCGCGCGATTTCCTCCGACGACTCCCCCCCCCCGCGATTTCCTCCGGCAACTCCCCCCCGGCGACCCCTACCCCGTCGTGCTCCTCCCCTTCGTCAGGTAAACCCTAACTCCTCCTCCTCCTCCTCTCCCACGGACACACACACACACGGACACACACGGACACGGACACACACACACACACACACACGGACACACACGGAAACGGACACACACACACACACACACAGACACACACACATACACACACGGACACAAACGGACACGGACACACACACACACACACAAACACAGATACAGACACAGACACAGACACACACACACACACACACAAACACATACACACACACATAGGGATTAATTAGGACAAGATGAGAAATATACTTAACTTACCAATTCCAATATAGAAATGCCACCTAATATTCCAAGTTGACAAGTCATCAGCTACGGATCACAAGAATGTTTCAAAAGAAAAACCAACATATCATTTATCAGTCTGACATTAACCCTCCCCGTGTCTACTTCTTTTCTCCCAAATTCCTAATCAATATAGCTACAAGTACGTACGAACTCGAGAGAGGGTCGTGTCATAAAACCTAGACGGCCGTTCTGTATTAAACAAATAAAGAAAATCAACAATGAGAATCAAACAATCTGAATTCTCACAAGTAATCAAAACTACAACCGCCGACAGTTCGGGATGTCCCTGTCAATAATACTCATTCCAGTATAGAAATGCCACCTAATATTCCAAGTTGACAAGTCAGCACAAGAAAGTTCCATAGGAAGAACTTATATATCATCTATCAACATGACATTAACCCTTGTGTCCTTTTTTCCCCTAATTCCTAATCAATGTAGCTCGAGAGAGTCATGTCATAAAACCTAGACGACCTGTCTTTATTTTATTTGTTGCGCATAGCAAACTCAATTAACATCTAAACACATTAAGCCAAAAGAAGCATCTAACATTCACTAAACCCCAACCAAAAATGTTGAACCCCCACCCCTCTCCAAAAAAATAAATAAACAACATAATCTCCCCTCAAAATCAATAGAGAAAAAAATCAATGAAGAAAGAACATATTCCCCCCTCCAAATCAATGACAAAACAACATATTCCACACCCCCGCCTTCGACTCCCCATTCCTCCTACTATTCTATTCTTTTAAATTTTGTTTATCGCATGTTATAGAACAAGTGTTAGCTCTTATTTTCTGGAAATGTTTCTAGTCGCCTTGACAACATGGCTATGTACATTTGATACTATCTTTTATGTTTAATACTCTCTTTGATTCTAGACTTTATAGTATTGAATTGCGTTTGGGGATGCTTTAGTGTATTCGTTATAAATTACTTGTGTTCTTTGTGTTGATTTTGGATTGAGATTAATGTTTGTCTACAAACCAATATATTGATTGTTAGATTGCTAGAGTCATCCCCAAATCTAATTGTACAATAGCGACTGTGCTTATTCAGGTTATTGATGTATTATGTTCGTGTAACCGTCGGTATCTGTTTTTTTTCTTCTTCAGTATTTTGGTTCTGGAACGTAACAGTTTTTTACAATGGCCGTGATTACTGCAGACCGCCATCGAATCTCCCCAATGGGGTCGAGACGTCCTGTCATCGCCCTCGAGTCCCCATGTTAAATACTTTCCTTCTTCCATTTGTCTACTATGGTTAGGATTTTTGATGAAGCAAATTCATCTCCCCAATGGGTTTAACTCGTTTAAATTCAGGTTCACCTTGGTTGTTTCCATTTGTCTACTATGGTTAAGCAAATTCATGTTTGATAATTCATTTAATAAGTAGTTGTGAAAGGTTTTTACAAAAATAAAATTATATACATGTCCATACATAAACAAAAGCTCTTTCAAAGTTTTATTTCTAATATCGAAATCTTCTTAACCCAAAATTCTTGACAAACTCATTATTTAAACGAATATCATAAAATTTGTAGAAGGATACATTTAAATTGTATAGAGCTAGCCATATGGATTTTGCGTCTTCTAGTGTCTCATTTCTTTTAGTTTAGGAAACAAAATGAGCTAGGTGTACACATGGATGAAGACTTGGATTTGACCTTGTTTGACCAAGACTATTTATTAGTTGGGATAGAGATTTATTAGTTATTTTTATAAACCTTGTCAAAGACCCTTAATGTACCAACCATGTTACTGCGGTATTGGTATTGGGATACCAATAACGATAAGGTAAAGGGTACCAATAGCGATAAGGTAAAGGGTACCAACTTAAGGTATTGGTATTGGGATACCAATAGCGATAAGGTAAACGGTACCTTGGTAGGTAATGACTAGAAATAGGATATTTGACTTAGATTGGACTAAGAGTTGACAAAGTCAACTATAGGTCAACCCTTGACCTACTTTGACCTTGTTTGACTTAGGTTGACCTTGTTTGACTTTGTTTGACTTAGTACAACCTAGTTTGACCTAGATTGCATATCATTGTTATTAACAACTGTCCGCTACTAATGTGTGTCCCTAATAAGACATAATATACGAATTTGTGCCTGTTGGATAATGTGTGTCCATCTTTGCAGAATTATTTCCAAATGGATATGAATTACTACTTGCGAAATCGTTCATGGATGTACAATCGTCGTCCTGATGATATGTGTGGTGTACAGAATGAATACATCGCGGGAGTAGAGCAGTTCCTGCAGTTTGCTAAGGCGTTCCCTCAGTACATGGACGGCACCAAAATTAAGTGTCCGTGTGTGAAATATCATAACGTGAAATATTATCCAGAAGTAGAAGTGACATATCATTTGTACTCGAAGGGTTTTACGCCTAATTACTATCAGTGGACCGTACACGGAGAACTTGTGTCTTTAGCATCAGAGCCGGAGCCTTATGTTGAGTCATATATGCATGCGGGACCTAATTTTGTTTCCGATAATCATGCATACGACGACGGGTGCGTGAACATGGTTTTCGACGCTGCGGGGCCTAGTTTCGTTCATGATGCACCTGAGGAGGCACCGAACGTCGATGCTGCACAGTTCATGGAGTTGCTGGAGAATGCAAGGACTCTATTGTATCCTGGTTGTGAGGATCATTCACCGTTGGAGGTGGTTACAAGACTGTTGAGCATTAAGTCAGATTTTAACATATCGTAAGAATGCTACAACCGAGTGTTGGAGTTGATTATAGAGATCTTGCCGGCGGGTGCTAAGTTGCCTAAAGACTTCTACCGGTCTAAGAGGATGGTGAGATCGCTCTGGATGGGTTACGAGAAAATCGATTCCTGTCGCAATGGGTGCATGCTGTACTACAAAGACGATAAGGATGCAGATGTGTGCAGATTTTGTGATGCTGATCGCTATAAGATAACTAGTACATAAAGGTCTACCGGTACAAGAAGACCGACCGATTCAATGCACTACTTGCCTTTAACGCCGCGGTTGCAAAGATTATTTATGGTGAAAGAAACGGCCGAAAATATGAGTTGGCACATGCGAGAACAGATTGAAGGAGTGTTAGATCACCCATCCGATGGAGAAGCGTGGAAGCACTTTGATCGAGTGTATCCTAATTTTGCTTCAGATCCGCGTAATATCAGGTTGGGACTATCTTCTGATGGTTTTACTCCTTTTGGTCTTTCGGGATCCCAGTATTCGTGCTGGCCTGTGATTGTCACTCCGTATAACCTACCGCCTTGGATGTGCATGAAGACTCAGTACATGTTTCTAACCGTTATAATTCCTGGTCCGAACAATCCCAAGAGGAACATTGACGTGTACTTACAGCCTTTGATAGATGAGTTGAATCAGTTATGGGAAGTAGGCGCTAACACGTATGATATTTCCAGGAAGCATAATTTTCAGATGAAGGCAACCCTTATGTGGACCATCAACGACTTTTCGGTCTATGGAATGTTATCTGGATGGAGCACTCATGGCCGTCTCTCATGTCCGTATTGCATGGACCGTAGTAAGGCTTTCCGCTTGAAATACGGAGGAAAATTGTACTTCTTTGATTGTCATCAGCAATTTCTGCCAAAAGATCATCTGTTCCGAAGGAACAGGAATGCATTCCGTGCCAGCGTTGTAGAGAAGGGTGATCCACCGCCAAGGTGGTACGGAGCCACGGTATGGGAGGAGGTTAAAGATTTTCCAAGTGCTATCGAAGATCCTACAACTGGGCACAAGTGTGATGGATTTGGTAGAGATCATAACTGGACAAAGAGGAGCATACTCTGGGAACTGCCATACTGGAGTACCAATCTGATCAGACATAATCTTGATGTCATGCATATTGAGAAAAATGTGTTTGATAACATAATTAATACTGTGATGGACGTAAAGGGAAAAACGAAAGATAATCCCAAGGCCAGGTTGGACTTAGAAGAAATATGCAAACGTCCTGCGTTGCATTTGATACAGCAGAATGGAAAACAGTTTCTGCCGAAGTCAATTTTCTCGCTGGACAAGGAAGATAAAGTGAGACTTTGTCGGTGGATCCAGGGCCTAAAATTTCCAGACGGATATGTGTCAAATCTGAGAAAATGTGTCGATCCGAAGGAAAACAAATTGACAGGTATGAAGAGCCACGACTGTCACGTATTCATGGAGAGGTTAATTCCGATTGCATTTCGAGAATTCTTACCGCAGGCAGTTTGGTATTCATTGACGGAGCTTAGCATATTCTTCAGGGATCTTTGTTCCAAGAAATTGTTCGTTGATCGTCTAGAAAAGCAAGAGAAGGACATTGTGGTAATACTATGCAAGCTAGAGAGGGTGTTTCCTCCTGGATTCTTCGACTCTATGGAGCATTTGCCGATTCATCTATCCTATGAGGCACGTGTTGGTGGACCCGTCGAATATCGATGGATGTACCCGTTCGAGCGATATTTGAATCACCTAAAAAGAAAGGTAAAAAATAAGGCACGGGTCGAGGGTTCTATTTGTGAAGCCTATGTTCTCGAGGAGATTACAAACTTTTGTTCGATGTATTTCAAGCCTCATGTTGCAACTAATAGAACGAGAGCTTCCAGAAATGACGACGGAGATCATGAAAGTAATGATACAATACTGAAGGTATTCAATGCTCCAGGAAAGCCATCGGGTAAAATGAAGAAAAGATATCTGAACGATGATGAGCTAAGGGCTGCTCAGGTGTATGTATTACTCAACTGCGACGAGGAGGAAGTAGAGAAACTGGAGGGGTAAGTAAATAATACGTCTACATTATTTTAATAGTGTTGAGAATGATACTATTATATTAATTGTACGATGTTGTTTTCAGCATATTTAATGATGATGTGAGGTCAGGTAGGCCACACATAACAGAAGAAGAATGTTTAGAACAAAAAATGAGGCATTATTTTCCATCATGGTTGAGTGCATATGTAAGACTTGAGAACTCTATAATTACCTTTCTGTATATGCACTTGATTTAGAATGAGCTTAATTGCTTCTTTCGTGGTATTTAGGTCGATCGTCCATACGCAAGACTTGAGAATGAGTCTATTAGAACGCTAGCCAAGGGACCAATTTATGCTGCAAAAATATGGCCAAGCTACTGTGTTAATGGGTTTAGGTTCAAGTCAACAACTTGCCCGATCAGAGACAACTTTGTGGATCTCGACTCCACCAAAAACAGCTATTTGTGTATCAGATCTTCGAACTACAAAGATGTTGATGCGGGCAACGATTTCTATGGCGTGCTACGAGAGATCGTGGAGCTGACATATAGTTATGGAATAGAGCCTGCTAAGATTGTGTTATTCAGGTGTGATTGGTTCGATCCGATTGAAGGTCAGGGTTGGAAAGTAGACAAGCACAGTCTTGTTGATATAAACTATCGGCGTCGATATCAAGCCTATGAACCATTTGTCCTATCAAGTCAGGCTCAGCTCGTGTACTTCACAATTTATCCTAAACGGGGAACAACAAGGTCGGACTGGTGGGCAGTATGCAAGACCAAAGCTAGAAATACCTTTGAGGTTGACGATATAGCTTATCAACAAGATGAACTACCTCTTGTAACAAATATTATAGAAGTGGACACGACGGAAGTTCCTCATTACACATCTAATTGTGTAGAAGAAGTAGAATTATCTGAAGAGGAAGATGGAGATGAAAGTGAAGATGTAGAGGAGGAAGAAGAAGAAGAAGATGAACTAAATGAACTAGATGAATTTTCAGAAGAGGATTAAAATCTGTGATGTCTATCATATAAATATGTATTTTTGTAATAATAAATCTGTGACACTTTAGTGACACTTTTTATCTGTGACCATGATATTTTTTAAAAATCTGTGATGTCTATCATATAAATATGTATTTTTGTTTTATTGTCATATGTTATTATCAGGTATGACTAGACCAGGAGGACGACGCGGAGGATTTTATATTAGCCAGTCCCGTCAGCCTCGGGCTGGGGATGGAGAGGGCAGTTCCGTACCCTCATTCTCATCTCCGAGTGCGCCATTGTACCGTTCTGTTCCAGGTCCATTACCGGGATAGGGCAGTTCCAGCAGGTTGTCGACTCCTCCCTCGTCGTCCTGTCTTCCTGATCCCTCGTCCAGCATCCCTGATCCCCGTCCAGCATCCCTGATCCCCCGTCCAGTATTCCTCCTGTCGACGGCTCTATGGGGGGAGCCGACGCCGAGCATATGGAGGACGGCGATCAGACTGATCCTGCCCAGGCAGGAGGTGAGAGCGACCCTCCATGCGCTCCCCCGGGCGAGACACGTATAGAGATTTGGACGGACGGGCCTATGAAGTAAGTTAATTAATTAATATATATTTCTCAAATGATTATATGTACATATATATTGATAAAAAATTATTATTGTATAGATATCGGCCTTCTGCTGTACAGAGACAGCTGGGGACATTTCTGAGGCAGAACTATGGTGGGCCTTGGATTAACTACTCAGATGCTCCCGCAGATAGGAAGGCCTTTTGGTTCGCCGACTTCAAGGTAAAAAAATTTGTTTATTTTTAAATTTTAATAATCATTTGTGTATATTATACAACTTTTGTATTTTACTTCTTGTAGAGGACCTATTTCTATCCACCACACTGGACGGCGAGGATCGATGGCCAATTTTCTGCCGTCGCAGCCAAGCTCATCCGTGATGCGATCGACGACCAGAAGCGTCGTGATCGCTCCGGACAGCCAATCTAGGGTTGGATTACGCCAGAGCAGTAGACTGTAATGAAGGCTAGATTCAGCGAGTGCATGTACCAGGAGCGGTCTGAGAAGGCCAAGGTGGCGCGGTCGAGCGTCGGAAAGTGGTGTGATGGCTCCATTCCGATGACAGAGCATTTTCGTCGTCTAGTACGTTTCCTATGACGGACATTAATTTATATATAGTTCGATAGAATGTTTAATACTAATAATAGATAATATATTTTAACAGGTAAAAAAGGGCGAGGATCCGAACATGGTGACCGTCTTCTTGGTCACCCATCGGAGGGCTGGGGAGTTCATTGACGAGAGGGCGACGCAGGCATATGTACGTTCTATTATTTATATTAATTTACTATAATTTAGAAAATAGAAAAATAGATATCAATATAGACTTTAGCAAATACTTACACGTTAGCAAACATGTTCTAGGCCGAGTTTGTTCGGCTACAGGAGGAGACGACTGCTGCTGCTGCTGTTGCTAGTACGCAAGCAGAGGGAGGGGCTGGTACTTCCTCCTAGCCGCCTACAGCTCCATCGCCGGACGAGCTCTGGATGACCGCCGTTGGCGGTCTTCTGAAGGGTACGTACTACGGTACGGGATCCTACGACGCGTATTTGGCTTCGGAGTCATCCCGGCCCCCCTCTGTCAGTGCGCAGTCTCCGGCTACGTAGGCGTCGTCACGAGCTGAGGATGTTCGTCGTTAGATCGAGGAGCTGCATCGCGAGTTACAGCAGCAGATTTCTGATGCGGTCGAGCGACGATCCGACCCTCCGATCGTCACCGAACGATTTGATGCGGTCGAGCGCAGTATACAGGAGCTGATGAGCCTGTATCAGGCTACAGCTGCCAGCTTGCAGACCCTCACCGAGTCTACGCAGAGCACAGAGCGTAGACAGGTCGAACTGGAGGGATCGCAGAGGAGCATGTCTTCCTCACTCACTTAGTATACTGAGAGGGTGGTGAGTACCCTTGCTGCGCAGGTGAGCGACTGCGAGAGCTGGAGCAGATACGTCCTCCCGATCCATCGACGGTGCCGACTCCAGACACTGTACTGCCTCCGGCGTCGACTCCAGACATTGTACTGCCTCCTACTGCCCCTACGGTAAAGCTCACCCAGGAGCAGTATGACTACATTCTATCCTAGTTGTGCGGCAGGGATCCGCAGTGATTTTATTAGTTTTTTTATGACTTGTATGTATCGGCCCTATGGGCAAATTGTTTATTGGTACACTGTTGTTTATACACTTGGTGGAAGACTTTTTATCATCTTCCATTTTTATTTGACTCTATTGGATGTTTATGAGGATGTGTGTCTGTGATATTTACTTTGCACTGCCTCCTATTTTTATTGTGATATTTACTTTGTGATATCTGCGACGGGGATGACAAATATACCTACGCTGGGTTATAAGCGATGATCTGATATACAAAGGAGGTGCTGCCGAAATTTAAAAAAAATATATTGTGTATTTTTGTTATGATGTGTGTCTGTGTTTACAGTGAATGTGAAATATAGTGTTCGAAACCATCGACAGTTTTGATTACTGTTGTATGTGTTATCTTGGATAGAAATAGCAACAGTTCAGGGTGCACTTCTGAGAGCTTCATTTTCACGTCCTTCACTTTCTCGGGACGTCGTAAAGGTTTCCGAGAAGGTGAAGGACGTGAAGAGGAAGCTCTGAGAAGTGCACCCTGAACTGTTACTCTTTCTATCCAAGATAAAACATAGAACAGTAAGCAAAACTGTCGATGGTTCGAACACTGCACTTCACACACACTGTAAACACAGACACGCAACATAACAAAAATATCAATTATATTTTTTTAAATTTTTTTGTAATATCTGCGACGTATAGCGACGTTCTGTGACGGAACGTTGACGTCGCTATACGTCGCTAAATAGCGACGTAACATCGCTAGACGTCACTAATATGCTGACGTGGGCTGAGGGTGTACGTCGCTAAATCTGTCGGTAGGCGTCGCTAAGTTGCCCACGTGGCTGCCATGCCATGTCATTATATATAAAGTTTATAGCGTCGCAAGTGGTCGCTTTACGTCGACGTCTAGCGACAATGAACGTCGTGTCGCAAATAGCGACGTTCGATGACTAAAGTGTCATCTGCGACTTGCCTATAAGCGACGTCCGGTTTCGTCGCTAAATACGTCGCAAATTGGTTTTAGCGACATATTTTTCTTATTTAGCGACGTCTCCTGACGTCGCTAAAATAGGTTATTTTAGTAGTGATAATAACATATAACAACAGCAAGAACACTTCATTTAAAACCTATTGCAATTTGTTTGAGGAAAAAAAGAGCTAAAATGGAATTTCTATGGATTATTGAAGTTGAGAAAATACCTCTTTCTAAAACTTGTTCTTCCTAAAGAGGCCAGCCCTAATTTCTAGGAGAATATTTATAGGGGGGAATCCCTAGGAATAGGTTAAGTAGCCGGCCAGCTATGGGTTAGGCTAGGTTAGGTTAGGTTCACATGGCTAATGGGTTAGGCTTTGGGCTCCTTTGTGCCATGTTAATAATCATTGGTTCAACCATAAGTCATGGCTTATGACTTAATATCCTAACTTGAGTCAAATAACTAAACTATAGGTCAACTCTAGTCTAACTAGGGTTACATGACCTAACCAAGTCCAAACTTAACTAGGGTTAGCTCCTAGGTTAGCCTACCAAGTCAAAGCTAGTCAAAATCAACCTAGTCAACCTTCGTTCAAACAATTCTAAAGTAAATTCTAAAAATTCCCATAAATTCAAATAAATTCTAATAAATTCAAATAATCCCAAAAATGATAAGAATACCCTCAAACTAGAAATAATAAACAAAATACCCTAATTACAAGGCTAAGCTCTAGGTCAACCAGTCTCCAAGGTTACACTATCAAAACACCAAAATCATAAGTCATGATTTAAATAGTTTAAAAAAGATTAAAAAAAATCACCAAGAATCATGATAGGAATTAAATGTAATAAATAATAATTATAATAACAAAATTTCAAAATTACCCTCATCTGGAAAACTGGGTGTTACAAAAAAGCTTTTGCATTTGTATGAAGAAACGAATACATATACTAAAATAAACCTGAAAAAGCTTTTGACAGTACAGTCACGTCTGTTCAAGGCAAAGTCAGTACAGTCACGTAGGTTAATGCCTACTTTTTTTACAGTAGTTCGTACAATAGTATCAGTACAGTCACATAAGGTTCATGGTAGGGCTACAATTCTATTATACTTTAATACTGTCAAGGAATGACAGTATCAGAATCATTCATGTATATATATGTTTAATGCAATATAACAGTCACGAGATTTAAGGTAGAGTATCAGTTATATAAGAATCAGTCGTATATATGTATATGCATTTCGAGTATTCTATAATACTGTCAAGGAACGACAGTATGTGAATCGGTATCAATATCATATGAACCAACAGTCACTAAATAACAAAGCCCACAAGCATAGAAGACAAATCCATAAAGTTTAAATGGTTTACCTTCCTTCATATATTTCAATGGTCATGCCTTGTCCTTTATCACCCTTAGCCTTTCCTCTGCCTTTTTTCTTTCCAACAGTTGAACCTATTCAAATAGAGTAGAACAATTAGAAAATTAGTACATTTTGAATCATTAAAGTCAAATATCATAGGCTCTACCTTCTGCATTGGTTGGTTGTGTCTCATGAACTGGCTCTTGATTGTCATGTGTTTCTTGTACTACATTTTGATTAGATGATCGAATGGGATTAAGTTGTCCTGGAGATGATCTAGATGACTCTCTTTGATAATTGGTGGATGTTCTATTGGTACTCCTTGTTTTTCTTGTCATGACTGAACAACGTGACAATTAATATATAATTGTAAACACAGAGAAACAACATAAATATGAATGAGTTAGATAAAAATGCAATTATATTCAAATCAATAATCAAAAGATCCTTCAATCAAAAAAGTTTTTGATTTGCAATCATAGCGTCCTACTATTATTGAAAAGAACTAAATAGGTAAACTACAAGCATCGGAAAAAAAAATATCATTCCAAATTTATATGACCAACTTCTTCATCGTCCACCCGGTTGGTTTCATCTTCCACTAGGTTGGCTTCATCTTCCAACTCGTTGGATGTCATGCTATGCCTTTGAGTCACTTCTTCTTGGTATGGTTCCAGCTCATCATCATTCATTTCATAAACATTTTTAGGCTTTGTTTCTTTCACAACACTCCAACCCTTGTTTTTAATGCCTCTGACATAGAAAACTTGTGTTGCTTGGCAAGCTAACACAAATGGTTCCTTAGTATGAAACTTTCGTGTTGTGTTAACACTTAGTATCCCATAGCGATCAATCTTGTAACCTCTTCCATTTTGAGTTGTATCATACCAATTGCAATTGAACAATACAATCCTCTTCTTGTCAACATAACAGAGTTCAATAATTAATTTCTATCAAGTTTTTGTACCATCCAATATCATCTTTTCCGTTCTCCTCTTGAACCATCACACCACTATTTTGAGTCTTTTTATTCTTATCGCGTTCCAGCGTATGAAACCTAAAACCACTCATATTGAAACTAGGGTAATAAGTTGCTCGCCTCTCAGGACCACGAGCCAAAACAAGCATTTCCCTACTAGCTTTTCCATCCTTGTGCAGTTGTTCAACCTATAAGACGATTTAAAAAATGAGCATTTTATCACAACTCAGTAAAATAGATAAATTGACATATTTCGTACTCTTTTTTTTAAACCATTTGGCAAAATGAAGTCTATGCGACCCCTCTGCGTCCTGATCACCCAATTCAAGTAAAATTTCCTTATGCTCTCTGAAACATGATTTAAATAAATTAATAAAAGATATAGTTATGTATAATATGAAATTTAAAATGATAAATAATAATCTTACTGAACAAAAGGCTCCAGGTCATCACTATTCGTTAAGACATAAACATGACAGCCTTGTGTTCTTCAATACTCATCTCTCTTGTTTTGCCTTTTCCAAAAACTTTACCAGTAGGTATAAATATGGACAGGCCTTGTGAAGTAGACGTAGTTGGTTGCCCTCCGTCATCATTTCTATCTGTGCGATTAAATCTAGTTTCAAATGAATTTAAATATCGAGAGCAAAATGTTGTGCATTCATCTGCCAAGCACCCTTCTGCCATAGATCCTTCTGGATGAGCCCTATTACGAACATATCGCTTTAACTTGTGTAAATATCTACAAATGTATTGTCAAATTATATTTGGTTAGATGACAAACAAGAATCAAATAAATAAAAATAAATTTATAAGGTACATAAGACTGGACTACCTCTCGACTGGATACATCCACCTAAACTGTACTGGGCCGGCGACTTTTGCTTCCCATGCTAGGTGATAGGATAGGTGAACCATTACATCAAAAAACGAAGGAGGAAATATGTTCTCCAATTTGCAAAGAGTTAGGACAATCTGAGTCTCCAAAATTTCCAAATCCTCTATTTTTAATACTTTAGCACATAATCCCTTAAAGTAGTAGCTAAGCTCTATCAAAGCTTCACATACATCTTTAGGCAATAATTCTCGCGCCACAAGTGGAAGTAACCTCTAAACAAATACATGACAATCATGAGTTTTCATGCCTAAAATACTACATTCTCCTACATTGACGCACCTAGCTAAATTAGCAGAGTATCCATCCGGAGCATTCAGGTCCAACATCCATAGAAACACAATTTTTTTTATCTTCATTTGTTAATTCATAATCTGCTTTTTCCCAAATAGTCTTCTCCCCGTCTTCTCTAGGATGAAGTGTCGGCCTTATACCCATTTTTTGGAGATCCCTATGAGCATTTAATGTGTCTTTTGTCTTACCATCGATGTTCATCATTGTGCCAAACACATTATCAAATATATTCTTCTCAATGTGCATGACATCTAAATTATGGCGCAGCAAAAGTGTTTTCCAATAAGGAAATTTGAAAAAATACTATGTTTTTTCCAATTATGGTTTACACCAAACCCAAGTATTTTTTGCTTAGGTCCATGCTTACCACGAGTAATTTCTATGAGCTCGCTAAGCTCATTTACAATATCAATACCTGATGGGCGAGTGGGGGCCACCCTCATCTCCTTCGTATTATCAAATAGTCTCTTTTGCATACGCCATGGGTGATCTAACGGTAAAAACCGTCGATGACCCATATAACATCGCTTTTTTTTCCAGTTCTTAAACTACGCCATACAGTATCTTTGGCACAACAAGGGCAAGCTAATTTTCCTTGTGTACTCCAACTTGACATATATGCATATGCAGGATTATGGTCCACATTATTGAAGCTCTCATCTGAAAATTCTGCTTTGTAGATATGTCGTATGTATCAACCCCAACTTCCCACAACATAAGCAATTCATCAATCAACGGCCTCATGTATACATCAATATCATGACCAGGTCCCTTTCGTCCTGGTATCAGTAATGTCAAGAAAATATAAGGCTCTTTCATTAACAACCATGGAGGAAGGTTGTATGGAAATAAAATAATCGGCCATATGCTATAACTCAAACTCATATTGCCAAAAGGGTTGAATCCATCGGTAGCCAAGGCAAGTCTGACATTTCATGCTTCATTACTGAAAGACTCGTGTCTTCTATCAAAGTCCCTCCAAGCTTCCGAATCTACTGGATGCCTAAGGACCCCATCTTTCGGTCGGTGCTCATGATGCCATCGCATATCTCCGGCTGTCTTAGAAGACATGTATAATCTTTGAAGTCTTTGAGTGATTGGAAAATACCGCAAAACCTTCTTTCTTGCCTTTTTTTACCAATTGTACCATGTGACTTCTATCTAGACAGATTACATGTCGGACATTGCGAAGCATTGGCCAACTCTTTATAATAAATTACACAGTTATTCTTGCATGCATCAGTCTTCTCATAATGAAGACCGAGATCTTTAACGATCTTCTTAGCACCGTAATTGGATGTAGGCAACTTCTCACAAAAAGAAAATGTTTTTTAAGCACTTCTAGCAACATGTCGAAAGATTTATTGCTCCATAAATTGATGCATTTGATGTGCATCAAGGTGACAATAAAAGATAGGTTGAAAAATGTCTCGCAGCCTTGGTATAATGGTTCTTTTGCTTCTCCCAACAAATTGTAAAACTTTTCTGCTTCTCCATTTGGGTCTTGTTGCATAACCTCTTCTATTAAGCCTTGTATGTCATCAATTGGCTCTAGAGTATCAACCTCATCACCAACATTGTGGCTACTATCAGTTTCACGACTGTCATCACTACTAGAATCATCGTCCTCCACATGTAAATGCCATTTTGTATAATGAGACTTTATTCCATTATAAAGAAGATGTTGGTGCACTTCATTCCGAATTAATCTAACCCTATTGCTACATTTATTGCAAGGGCAATAAATTTTCATGTCATCGTACTTCATATGATTATAAGCATAATCGATAAAATATGCAACTCCATCAAAATACTTTTGTGTTGACCTCCCTGATAGCATCCAAGTTTTATCTACTGGCATATTTCTACAAATTAAGATAAAAGAAAACATAAATGCAAATAGAACTAACTCTAAAATATTTTAAAGAACAAACATAAGTTCTGACATATTATCATTCATAAACCATAAAAGTTAGTGGAATTATCACAACCATAAGTATCCCTGTATATAATACATCCATACCTCACTTGAAACTTGATTACCTACTTGGTATGATTTTGGACATTATGACGTTTATCAAAATATATTACTTTAGATTCAGGTCTTTATTAAATCTGATCGAACATACCGATCTTTTACTTATTTCTCACTCGAAATCAAATCTATCTGCACTAGAAAGATTGTCGGAGTGTAGTTTTTTATTTTGTGTCCCATCTTGATGTGAAAACCTTGGCTGTTAATGATGCCCAAGTGGATTGATGCATGTCCTAACTGTTACCAGCTTCACTAATCTTCCATGAATTTTTGTTTATCTTCTAAATTAATAATTCTCATAGAATATATTGGTTGTAATTAAGTTCCTTTGTACTATAATCATTTGATGTTTCACATTTATAATTTGTAGCCATATTCAGCAGGTATGGTTGCACAAACTAATATATGATCAGTCAAGTAATCGTTGTCTCTATCATGAAGAGATGAAATGTTCTCTCTTGGTACATGTCAATGCTTGTGGAGTATAGTTTTTAACTTTTTGCAAAGTAGTTTAAGCTTATTACCGCTAACTATATAAAGGTCTGAATTTGATCAGACTTTAGATTTGATACCCAACAATATTGATATGGGCCTCATTTTGTCTACATGTTAACACTTTTACTAGTTTGCTTGCGGCACCTTCATTTTTGTTGTACTTTTTCCTGCTTATGGTTAAAAACTTTTCTCGAAACTCATTAGTATATGACCTTGCTATCACATATGAATCACTAATTACCGATTATCATTTTGAATAATATATGTTACCCCATCTTGGACATTGGAATTTTGGTGGATAAAAGTTTTAGTGAAAATCCTTGGTCTAGACCCATTGTGTATATAAGGAACTGACCTGGATGTACGTCTTTGTTGATTTCAATGCAGTATTGATCTTCCATTTTTTCTTTTAATGCCACCTTGTTTTCATTATATGCTCTCTCTAAACTATGGCTTTAAATTCTCGATGAAACCAACTTATTAACATTTGTTTTCGATTTTAGTAGGCTGATCTAATATTTGGCAAAACTCTCAGTTTCTTCTACTATCCTTAAGCAAGAAATTAATCGTTAAAAGCCATTATTCTGTTAATGTCAACTCATAACATAAATTTATAGTTTTTTTTTATTTTCGTGAGGCTTAACATGATACATAAATAGATGCAGAGCTTTGAGATATTTTTTCAAACATGTTATGTGCCCCTAAAAACAATGTATAAATTATAGAACTTTCACAACATATATACAACTTTAACATCATTAATGCTATGCCTATAAACACAGTACTAGTTCCAACCTAAAGTTCACAACAAAAATAAAAATAATTGGCTAAAATTATAAATGGCAACTTATTTACAAGGAAAAAAAGCACAAACTTGGTCATCATATATAGTACAACTGATCGGGTGATCGACCCGATCGTAGTGCATGTAATAACTTTGCTATTTTTTCAATCAGAAGAAGAAAGAAAAAGGGAAACCTAACAAAAAAGCAAACTATAGATTTGATCTAGAATATGAAAAACAAACGGGAACAACAGAAAAGTGAGAATAATACATGCGTTTCTTCCTGCAGTAGGAATGGATGGACGTAGAGGCAGCAGATGGAGGCTGCGGATGGAGGCGGAGCAGAAATGGATGCAGAGCTATGGCTTTTAGGAGGAGAGCGGTTTTAATTAGGAGGAGCAGATGATACATGTTCCGGTTGGAGGAGATTTTACTAAGAAGGATATTACCTAATATGGGGGAGAAATATGGGGGAGGGCGGGATTAAGCCAAAAAAGTTTGGGGAAAGGCGGGATTTAAAACTGAAAGTTTTAGTCCTTCAAATCTTTTGAAATCTTATTAAGAAAAGTATATATTTAACCGGATTTATCTTTCCATAATTTTGGAGAAAAAAAGTTTAATGATAATTTGTTTATATAGATTCATTATAAATTATTTTATTATTTGGAGAAATATTTTAAATTATTTTATTGTTTAGAGAAATCTTTTTAATTTATTTGGTCCATTATTTGATTATTTAGATAAATCTTTTTAATTAATTTTGTGCATTAGTTGATTATTTGGAGATTTGTTTTAAAATTATTTGGAAAAATTATTTTAACTATTTGATTATTATTCCTTTTTAACCATGACTATTTCCTTCTTTTAATTCATGACTTTTAAATAATTATTTTAACTATTTGATTATTATTTTCGGCACAGTCTAATTGGCACCGGAATAGGATACTACTTTCGATGACATATCAAAACCCTAAAAAAATCTATATTTTTTGACAATATCTATGTTTCCTCGTAAATACAAGTTTATTTTCGACAACATCAATTTT
Organism: Iris pallida; assembly: GCA_029216955.1. Classification (NCBI taxonomy): domain Eukaryota; kingdom Viridiplantae; phylum Streptophyta; class Magnoliopsida; order Asparagales; family Iridaceae; genus Iris; species Iris pallida. Next base: position 55,351 of record JANAVB010039130.1, on the reverse strand, counting down.
TTTTCATAAATAAAGCATTATTTATGATTAGTTGCAACTGCCCTCGCAATTACACACCAATTTGCGACGGGTCCAATTTGCCCTCATAAAAAATAATACCCTTTTTCGAGAAAAAATAATTCGGTCAAAAATAGTGTTGGCGCCAACAACTCCCGCCAATTATTGAGTAATTACGACAAAAAATAAGTCCTTTTACGAGCGCGATTTATGCGTCGAAATTAATATGGACTTTCATGAGATACTTCTGACGGAACGATTATTTTGTTCGCAAAAAGTACTTTTTTCGAGCACCATCGTAAATGTTTGTCGCAAATGAGGATTTTTTTTGTAGCTAGTTATGTATCTCTTGATTTTGTACCAGTATTTCAATTTATTTCTGCTTATTGCTTTCATGTATATGCTATACCATGTTTCTTGCTATGTACCACCACGTTGATTCTTATCTTGTCTAGCTTGATATAATAATCTGTACATGTCTACCTTGATGTAGTGGCCTGCTGTGGCGCACTCTTGATTCTTGTCTTGTCTAGCTTGATATAATGGCTCGACATAGCGCACTACTATTTTGATACATGTATTTCCAGTTGTGGCTTATTGCAGTGCACTCTTGCTTGTCTTATCCAGTTTGACATGTCTCATGTCTAGGTTGGATTCTTTGAAATGCCACATTCGAAATCTTGAATGAAAATTCACTACCAAAATAAGTCATATTACCGACGAAATTTGCGACGCCCAAGGAAAACGTCGCTAAAACAAAAGAATTTAGCGACGCATAGAAAAAAACGTCGCAGGACGTCACTGTTAGCGACGATCAGCGACATCCTGCGACGTCTCTTAAGTTAAAAAAATAACGTTGCTGATAAGTCGGTAAATGTCGCTGCTTAGCGACGCTTACCGACGATTTAGATTTACGTTGCTAAGTTTTTTTGATCTAGCGACACTTAGCGACGTCTTTATTGGACGTCGCTAAGAAATTTTATTTAGGTCAGCCGATCAAGTTCTTTTTCATTCTCAAAATTTCAACCCAAATTCAAACCATTCCCTCTCCCCAATCCGACCCCCCACTCCCTCCTCCGGTGACCGTCGACCCCCGGCCCCTCCTCCGGTGACCGCCGACCGCCGACCCCCCTGTCACGCCCCGATTCCGTCGAATCGATAGTCGTCCCCCGGGCGTGATGCCGTACGAACCTAATTTGCGATCGCACAAGGCCTAGTCATAAGGTAATCCGAGACACGAGATCTAAGAGAGTACGCAGACAAATTGATACACACAATAAGTAAAAGAAACTTGATCTTTATTGATAATGAACATCTTTTACAGACTTCTATATACGACTCATTGCCGCACGGGCTACAACATGACTCGATTACAAAAGAGTGTCGATGAGATAGCCGTTCCATACATTGCACACATCCCTCAATATACACAAGTACTCCAACGACCTGGATGGAAGGGACGCTGAGTCATTTTCCTTGGACTGTCGAGAGCCTTCAAAAGTGGAGTCGCAGAGTAAGTCTTCGACGCACGACCGAAGCTTCAAAAGTCACGAACGCCACCGAGCAAGCTGGCGCGTCCTTCCTGGTTCGCGGGACCTGCAAAGAGCGAGGATCAGCACGAAACACATGTACTGGCGAATGGCAAATTAAATCCAAGCTCTGTATTTGATTCAAGAAGTTTCGTAAACATGTTAGCTAGCTATTTCAACGATCTTTCTAACCATCCTGTTCGATTTGCATGTTAACATGTTTTGAGGCAAGAATATAAAATTGAATATCATTAAGCAACTATCATATTCCTTCCGTGTCCCATGCACCTATTAAGCAGTAAAGGGGGTATAAAGGCCACTGGCAATATCAAGCCATCGCGGACTATAGCATTTGGTTAGACGATGCCCCTTTCGTGTCGGGTAGCGAGCCCTGTGCGAAAGTGCCCGCATAACTCGTGCCGATGAAGGGTTGGCGCTGCTACACTCGTTCCTCCCAGGCCAAATCGGTCCCTTGGCCTAGGCAACCGTTCGAGGAAACTTTACCTTGTCGACAAGTTGTCCAATGACCGTTTTCCTTTGGACTTAGTTGATTTGCTTACTTGACCGTATCGTTGCGATAAACGTTAATCGATTCATTCATTGTTTTGCATAGGCTAAGTAGATTTGTGTAAGAAACACATTTTCTATTTTTCAAAACCGGCAGTTTGATAGCAACTGTTTCGTGAAGAATCGTGCCACGATTTCTTTGATTCTACACTATTATGACAAGCATTCATTTACTTCACATATTGAGTTTTGAAGTAGAGGGACGAGACGAAGGAGGTCAGCCACTCGCCTTAGCCTTGTTTCAAGTGAGCGACCGGTTGGCTGCGCTGACGTCGCCTATTCGACCACCTGCAATCGCATAAGCAACTGATTAGAACACTGTATAATTCAAGGATATTCGATATGAATGCGAAGCTAGAAAATGCGTCACGAAAACCCATCGAAAACATTTACAAAAAATGCATTCACGAAAACCAAAGCCAAAGCCAAATCAAGTACGACATGAAAACCAGAGCAACGGAAGGTCTCTCCCGACTCAGCCGCAGAGCCAATCCTCGAGGCGCAACCCGCTGAATATGGGACTTGGTTCCGAAGAAGCCATTCCATAATGTGGAATGGATCTTAATTCAACCGTTCCCGTTCGATCGACTCGGCCGATTCCGACCTATCGGTCCCGACCGAATCGATAGCGACAGTGTTCCTTTCTCGCGCACCCTGTGGACGAAGACGGGGCATGATGTAGGAACGGGGCACTACACCATAACCAACTAATAAAAAGTTTTGTCCTTGAAACTTAAAGATAGAACCTACCTCTACGAGAATAACAAAGGAAATTTTTCCTTCATTTTCGATTCAAGCTCCCACGTTGACTCTTCGACCGAATGGTTCCTCCAGAGGACGCGGACGAGAGGGATCGCTCGATTGCACAGTAGCTTATCCTTGCGTTCTATGATTTGAACTGGCTCTTCGACGTAGGATAAGTCGGACTTTAGCTCCAGCTGGCCAAAATCTACCACGTGGCTCGGGTCGTGCACATACTTCCGTAGTTGAGAGACATAGAAGACATTGTGTACACTTTCAAGTGCCGACGGTAAGGCAATTTTATAGGCCACTGGGGCGACCCGCTAGAGTATTTCGAACGGCCCAACGAATCTTGGACTCAATTTTCCCTTCGCGCAGAACCGAGTAACTCCCCACATGGGCGACACTTTAAGAAATATGTGATCGCCTACTTGAAACTCGAGGAGGCGACGATGAACGTCCGTATAGCTTTTCTGACGACTCTTTGCGGTCTTTAATCTTTCCCGAATGAGCCGATTCTTCTGGACGGTCTGTTCAACCAGTTTCGGACCGAGAATCTGCCGCTCTCCAACTTCGTCCCAGCAAATGGGTGATCGGCACTTGCGCCCGTACAAGGCTTCATACGGCGCCATTTGAATGCTGGATTGATAGCTATTATTGTATGCAAATTCGGCCAGCGGTAGATGATTGTCCCAGCTTGATTTGAAATCAATTGCGCAGAGCCGTAGCATGTCTTCGAGAATCTAATTGACGTGCTCCGTTTGGCCGTCGGTCTGAGGATGGTAAGATGTGCTGAACCGCAACTTGGTACCCTGCGCTGACTGAAGGCTACTCCAGAATCGTGACATGAACCATGAATCCCGATCAGAGACGATGGATACTGGAACTCCGTGCAGCCGTACTATCTTATTAAGATATATCTGCGCCAGACGATCAACGCTTCAAGTAACTTTGATGGCAATAAAATGCGCTGACTTGGTTAATCGATCGACGATGACCCAGAGAGCATCATTTCCTCGCGGCGTCTTCGGCAGACCAATAATGAAATCCATGCACACGTGCTGCCACTTCCATTCTGGAATCGCCAGATTCTGCATCTCTCCACCCGATCTTTGGTGCTCAGCTTTCACCTGCTGACAGGCCATGCATTGCGACACGAAGAGTGCCACATCTCTTTTCATCCCGTGCCACCAGAAGTTTGTGCGGAGGTCCTTGTGCATCTTCGTGCTACCGGGATACAAGGTGTATTTCGTATAGTGCGCCTCCGACAGGATCTCCTTTCTCAGTTCTGAATTGTTCGGAACGCATAGCCTACCTTTCAATCGAAGCATGCCGGTTTCGTTTTCCGCAAAGTCGGTCGTCCTGCCCGTCGAGATTAGCTCTCGCACTTTCTTCAGGTATTGATCGTCCGTCTGAGCGGTCTTGATCTTATCAAGCAAGCTCGGCTCTAACTATAACTTTGCCAACTACACATTCTGGAATCTGACTCGGAGCTCGATGCCCATCTCTTTTAGGTCACGTAGTAGTCTGAGGTCGATGGATAACGAGGCAATGTACTTCCGACTCAAGGCGTTCGCCACAACAATTCCCTTTTCTGGCGTATAGTCGATAGTCAAGTCGTAATCCTTGATCAGTTCAAGCCAGCGCCTCTGCCGCAAGTTCAGTTTCTTCTGCGTGAATAGATACTTGAGGCTCTTGTGATCGGTGTAGATCGTGCACGCCACGCCATAGAGGTAGTGACGCCACAATTTCAACGCAAACACAATTGTCGCTAACTCCAGGTCGTGTGTGGGATAATTTTTCTTGTGCGGCTTTAGCTGTCGGGAAGCAAAAGATATCACCTTGTTCCGCTGCATCAGCACACACCCCAAGCCCTGACCGGACGCGTCGCTGAATATCTGGAAACCCTCAGTCCCTTCTGGAAGTGCGAGTATCGGGGCCGAGACGAGCCGTTGCTTTAATTCTTGGAATGAAGCTTCGCAGTCGTCTGACCAGTCAAATACGACTCATTTCTGGGTGAGACGAGTCAGAGGCGATACGATCTTTGCGAAGTCTTTCACGAAGCGTCGGTAGTATCCCGCTAAGCCAAGGAAACTTCGAATCTTGCCGACGGACGCTGGCCGTTTCCAATCGACAACGGCTTCAACTTTCTTTGGGTCGACCGCAATACCTTCAGCAGAAATGATGTGTCCGAGGAATGAGATGCTGCTAAGCCAAAATTCACATTTACCTCGCTTCGCGTATAGTTGATTTTCTCGAAGGGTCTGAAGCACGGTCCGTGGATGCTCAGTGTGTTGCTGTCTATTCTTTGAGTAGACGAGTATATCGTCGATAAAGACTACTACCAACTTGTCGAGGAATGGTCGGAACACCCGATCCATTAAATCCATGAAAGCGACAAGGGCATTTGTTAGGCTGAACGGCATTACCAGGAACTCGTAATAGCCGTATCGAGTACAGAAGGCAGACTTTGGTACATCGTCTGGCTTGATCTTGAGTTGATGGTAACCCAAACGCAGATCAATTTTAGAGAACACCGTGGCTCCTTGAAGCTGATCAAACAGATCGTCTATGCGGGGCATGGGGTATTTGTTCCGGACGGTGGCTTTGTTCAGCTTGCGGTAGTCGATACAAAGATGCATAGATCCATCCTTCTTCTTGACAAACAGCACGGGCGCTCCCCAGGGCGAGACGCTGGGTCGGATGAATCCTTTGTCGAGCAGTTCTTGTAACTGCACTTTGAGTTCTTTAAGCTCTGTAGGGGCCATTCTGTACAGGGTTTTCGAGATCGGTCGAGTGTCAGGAAAGGTATCGATAGTGAACTCAATCTCTCGATCGGGCAGCATGTCGGACAGCTCGTCCGGGAACACATCGAGGAATTCTGCCACAACGTCGGTCTGACCCACGTTTGCACCATCCTGTTGCTTGTCTCGAACGGAAGCTAGATAGCCTTCGCACCCGAAATGCGGCATCCGTCGAACCGGTATTGCGGAGATCACCATGCAGGTCGGCGACGCCTCACCACACAAGTAGCAAAATTCAGGCACTCCAGGTATGCGGAATGTGACCTTCTTTTCAGTGCAGTCTATGGTTGCGTTGCACGGACCGAGCCAATCCATCCCCAGAATGATATCGTAGTCCTTAATATTTAGAACTATCGCATCGAGACTGACCTTTTGACCACCTATACAGATGATTCCGTCTCCGCAGACTAAGTTTGCAAGTAGTGGCATGCCCGACGGTACATTAACAGTGAGGTCGAGGCCCAGTGGTGTCAAGGTAAATTTGTGCTCGACGGCAAAGTTCGCCGATATAAAACTATGCGTGGTACCTGAATCAAATAATACACGAGCAGGTTTATTATTGAATTACAGTATACCTGTCATGATTGTATCAGATACAAATGCTTCATCCCGAGTCATGGCGTAGACGCGGTCCTGAGCATTAGGGCGACGATCCTGGCCATTTTGTTGTGCGGTCGGTGGAGCCCAAGGTGCTTGGCCTCGGTTTTATTGATGTTGCGGGGGGCGCTGGCTCGACGTAGCTTCCGGGTAGTCCCTTACGAGGTGATCTCTTTTGCCGTACGCGAAACATACTCTGTGCTTGAGTCGGCACTCAGAATATAGGTGCCCGTCCTTGTGGCAGAAATTGCAGAACATTCGTTCCTTCGCCTGGTTGCCGCGATATTGATGCTGATGTGCGTTGTTGCCTCCCGCATTACTATGGCATTTGTTATTAAGGTGAACAGCGTCGGTAGTAGTAGGAGGATACTCGGACTCCACGCGGATGGCGTGGTTGAGTGCCTCGTCTACAGTTTTGTATTTCGGCACCGAGACATGAGCACGGATAGTAGAACGCAGGCCCACTATAAATCGTTTTGCTCGACTTGTAGTTGTAGGTAAATAGTCTCCAGCAAACTTGGCCAGTTTGTTGAATTTGGCCGCATATTGTTATACAGTCATATTCCCTTGCGTCAACTGCATAAACTTATTTTCTTTCTCCTGTTGTACGGCTGCAAAAAGATATTCATTCTCGAACGCATTTCTGAATGTCGCCCATGAGATCGCGGCCGTCTCGTCTTCACGTCGAATAGCCCGCTTCTGCACAGCCCACCAATCGTGCGCGTTCATTCGAAGTAAAAGTTGAGCACACGCGACTTTCTTCGAGTCCTCGATACCCAGAAGCTCGAACTTGTCTTCCAGCTCCTCCAACCAGTCGATCGCCACGGAGGGATCTTCTGTGCCGTTGAAGGAAGTGCGACAGCTTTTCGTGAATTTTGACACGTCGAAGTTAGAACTTCTCGGTGCTGCAGGTGAGAGCATGGGCGCCTCTGGTTCGGCTTCGTTGGATCGAACCGCAGGCTGGGTCACGGTAGGCGTCATCGTTGAATTGTTGTTATTGCCCACGACCGACTGTAAGATCTGCTGGAGGGTATTCAGCTGCTGCTGCTGCTTGAATTGAGCCTCGAACCGATTCTCAAATGGAATCTGACGAGCCTCCGCTTGCTGACGATGGAGCTCATTTTGACGTTGCTGCATTTCAAGCATCTGCAGCATACGTTGCATCGGGTCGCCGGAAGGTCCGGCTACAGTAGGCGTCATTCCCGTTGGGTTGACAGAATGCTCGGATCTAGAAGCACTCGAGCCGCTGGAAGCGCTCGTCTCGTCTTTCGCCTGAGCTCCCGTAACTGCAGGGAAAAAGGAAAGACAACTCTCGTTAGTTTCAGAAAATGTCCTGGGTCCAGCGTATGGAACAACTCTTCTCATCGACACGAGGTCAACGGTTGGAGACTAGAACTCGACACTGGAGGCCAAGGACGTAAAGTCGTGCTCTGATACCGTTATGTCACGCCCCGATTTCGTCGAATCGATAGTCGTCCTCCGGGCGTGATGCCGTGCGAACCTAATTTGCGATCGCATAAGGCCTAGTCATAAGGTAATCCGAGACACGAGATCTAAGAGAGTACGCAGATAAATTGATACACATAATAAGTAATGAAAACTTGATCTTTATTGATAATGAACATATTTTACAGACTCTGATACACGACTCATTGTTGCACGGGCTACCACATGACTCGATTACAAAAGAGTGCCGATGAGATAGCCGTTCCATACATTGCACACATCCCTCAATATATAAAAGTACTCCATTGACCTGGATGAGAGGGACGCTGAGTCATTTTCCTTGGACTATCGAGAGCCTTCAAAAGTGGAGTTGTAGAGTAAGTCTTCGACGCACGACCGAAGCTTCAAAAGTCATGAACGCTGCCGAGCTAGCTGGCACGTCCTTCCTGGTTTGCGGGACCTGCAAAGAGCGAGGATCAGCACGAAACACATGTACTGGCGAATGGCTAATTAAATCCAAGCTCTGCATTTGATTCAAGAAGTTTCGTAAATATGTTAGCTAGCTATTTCAATGATCTTTCTAACCATCCTGTTCGATTTACATATTAACATGTTTTGAGGCAAGCATATGAAATTGAATATCATTAAGCAACTATCATGTTCCTTCCGTGTCCCGGGTACCTGTTAAGCAGTGAAGGGGGTATGAAGGCCACTGGCAATGTCAAGCCATCGCGAACTATAGCATTTGGTTAGACGACGCCCCTTTCGCGTCGGATAGCGAGCCCTGTGCGAAAGTGCCCGCATAACTCGTGCCGATGAAGGGTTAGCGCTGCTACACTCGTTCCTCCCAGGCCAAATCGGTCCCTTGGCCTAGGCAATCGTTCGAAAAAACTTCACCTTGTCGACAAGTTGTCCAATGACCGTTTTTCTTTGGACTTAGTTGATTTGCTTACTTGACCGTATCAATGCGATAAACGTTAATCGATTCATTCATTATTTTGCATAGGCTAAGTGGATTTGCGTAAGAAACACATTTTCTATTTTTCAAAACCGACAGTTTGTTAGCAACTGTTTCGTGAAGAATCGTGCCACGATTTCTTTGATTCTATAATATTATGACAAGCATTCATTTACTTCACATATTAAGTTTTGAAGTAGAGGGACGAGACGAAGGAGGTCAGTCACTCGCCTTAGCCTTGTTTCAAGCGAGCGACCGGTTGGTTGCGCTGACGTCGCCAACGCGATCACCTGCAATCGCATAAGCAACTGATTAGAACATTGTATAATTCAAGAATATTCGATATGAATGCGAAGCTCAAAAATGTGTCACGAAAACCCATCGAGAATATTCACGAAAAACACATTCATGAAAACCAAAGCCAAATCAAGTACGGCATGAAAACCAGAGCAATGGAAGGTCTCTTCCGACTCAGCCGCAGAGCCAATCCTCGAGGCGCAACCCGCTGAATATGGGACTTGGTTCCGAAGGATCCATTCCATAACGTGGAATGGATCTTAATTCAACCGTTCCCGTTCGATCGACTAGGCCGATTCCGACCTATCGATCCCGACCGAATCGATAGCGACAGTGTTCCTTTCTCGCGCACCCCGTGTACAGCGACGGGGCACGATGTAGGGACGGGGCACTACACCATAACCAACTAATAAAAAGTTTCGTCCTCGAAACTTAAAGATAGAACCTACCTCTACGAGAATAACGAAGGAAATTTCTCCTTCATTTTTGATTCAAGCTCCCACGTCGACTCTTCGACCGAATCGTTCCTCCAGAGGACACGGACGAGAGGGATCGCTCGATTGTGCAGTAGCTTATCCTTGCGTTCTATGATTTGAACTGGCTCTTCGACATAGGATAAGTCGGACTTTAGCTCCAGCTGGCCAAAATCTACCACGTGGCTCGGGTCGTGCACATACTTCCGTAGTTGAGAGACATAGAAGACATTGTGTACACCTTCAAGCGCCGGTGGTAAGGAAATTTTATAGGCCACTGGGGCGACCCGCTCGAGTATTTCGAACGGCCCAACGAATCTTGGACTCAATTTTCCCTTCGCGCCGAACCGAGTAACTCTCCGTATGGGCGACACTTTAAGAAATACGTGATCGCCTTCTTGAAACTCGAGGGGGCGACGATGAACGTCCGCATAGCTTTTCTGACGACTATGTGCGGTCTTTAATCTTTTCCGAATGAGCCGAATCTTCTGTACGGTCTGTTCAACCAGTTCTGGACCGAGAATCTTCCGCTCTCCGACTTCGTCCCAGCAAATGGGTGATCGGCACTTGCGCCCGTACAAGGCTTCATACGACGCCATTTGAATACTGGATTGATAGCTATTGTTGTATGCAAATTCGATCCCACTTTTTCGAAGATGTTGCTTCATGGTATCATTGAGCGTATGCGTGAGCTGCGTGGTCGTCATTAGTATAGTTTTATGGATATATTTTGTGTTGTACTATTAGAACTTATTACCAGATTTACTTGTTTTATGGAGATGAGTTTATGGACTTAATTATGGACTTATTACCAGCTATACTTGTTTTATGGAGATTAATTATGGAGATTAATTACGGACTTATTTCTACTTGTTTATGGAGATTAATTAGGCTAAGTCTTTTGTGTGATCAATTCTGATACACTATGGTTATATGGTCATGTCATGTGATACACTATTACCACTTGTTGTATCATGATTACTTGGGATTCTATTTCAATGTTTAGGATGTCATGATTAATGCGCCTATTACTTTTACAAGTGTTTCAATGAGTGCATGTATCTATCTTACAGAATTATTCTCAAATAGATATGGATCTGAATTACTATCGGCGGAATCGTTCTTGGATGTACAACCGTCATCCTGATGACATGTGCGGTGTGCAGAATGAATTCGTAGAGCGTGTACAGCAGTTCATGCAGTTTGCCAAGGCGTTCCCTCAGTATATGGACGGTACCAAAATTAAGTGTATGTGTGTGAGATGTCGCAACTTAAAATATCATCCAGAAGTGGAAGTCACGTATCTGAAGGAACCCTCGAGGGGGGGTGAATAGGGTCAAGCTAGCTAATCAAGCACTTAGCACGAGCTAATTGGCAATTTAAAAATATAAGTGCAAGAAAAGAAGCAATAACAATACCGACACCCGATATATCCTGATATCCTTTCTAGAGGCAATCCAGTCCCGGAACTCTCTACGAATTTAATCCACTATTTGAGCAAATAGTTGCACACGAGTTTGGATCTGAAAAACTCGCCAACTTCTTACACGAGAGCTTTAATCTGAAGGCCTCTCCGACTTCAACCGAGAGTTTGGATACGAAGACTCTCCAACTTCAACCGAGAGTTTGGATACGAAGACTCTCCAACTTCAACCTTTCACAATAGGTTTTGATCTCCTTACAATAGGATGAAGATCTTACTTTTCAACTCAATAACTCTAACACAATTTGTGGATGGCAAATGAAAGCTTTGTAGAGTTGTATGTGGATAAGCTTTGGTAGTTTAGGAATTTTTAGGCTCAAAGCATCAACCTTGAATGAAGGGGTTCTAGGCTATTTATAACCAAAGCAAAGAAAAGTGCAATAGTGCAACTTTTACAGGCTGACGGATCATCTGCTGGATTTCTACGGAAATCTGCTGGATCATCCGCCTGTATAGTCCAACGGCTATAAACAGAGCCGTTGGGATCAATCATTCGTAAAATCCAACCGTTGGAATGCAAACGGTCATATGGCAAAAAATCTGCCAAAATTTCGCGATTTTTCGTCGGATAATTCGAACACTCACAGAAGGTATTCTGTGAGACCATTCGGATCTTCCGTCGGATTTCCGTGAAGATCCGTCGGATAATCCGCTAGGATTCCGAAGATTGTCCTGGGTTATTTTCTACCATAGCTTTCGATTTTGCCATCTATTTCTTGTGTTTACAATGATTCCTAAGACTCATTATAGACTCTAAATATGCTGTTGTAGGAGCAGGCTTCTGCAGAGTCTTGAAATAATGATGGCTTGGCTTGACTTCTTCCTTTGATAGGTGCTGTCTTTTTTCCTTGACGGTAGCTGTCCAAAGATATCCAGAGAAATCTTGTGGAATCCGTCGTCTTTGGCCCACCATGATTTCTTCAATGCATATGTCCACATTGATCTTGCTTATTGCTTTTCTGCATGTACATGTTAGGCGAACAAAGCAATATACATAGTAGCAAGTATGATAAGTTAAATGCACATTAGGACAATGCTGAGTTTAAGTATAAGTTCTAAGGTGATAGCATAAATGTTAGTGATATCATAATGATTAAACTTAATTGAATGATCACAATCAAAAACATAGTTTTGATTTTGGCAACCCGATTAAATTTAAGATAGATAAGCTCATATCACTAATATGTAAACCAATAGGCACATATCACCAAAGGTATAAGTATAAGTAGAAATGCTATAGCGATAGTATGAAGACTAGTGATAATAAAATGCTAAACTTAACATATTAACCATATTCAAAAACATGATACAATCATTGGGCCAAGAGTATCATTTATACTCGAAGGGTTTCACGTCGAATTACTATCAGTGGAGCACGCATGGAGAACTTGTGTCTTTAGCATTAGAGTATGAGCCTTATGTGGATGTCCACAACCACGCTGCTTATGACGATGGGTTGGTGAACATGGTTTTTGACGCGGCGGGGCCTAGTTTCGATCTAGACAATCATGATGCACCTGAGGAGGCACCGAACGCCGATGCTGCAAAGTTTATAGAGTTGTTGGAGAATGCAAGGACTCCATTATATCCTGGTTGTAAGGATCATTCACCGTTGGAGGTGGTTACAAGATTGTTGAGCATCCAGTCCGATTTTAATATGTCGTAAGATTGCTACAACCAATTTATGGAGTTGATTATAGAAATATTGCCTGAGGGTGCTTAGTTGCCTAAAGACTTTTACTGGTCTAAGAGGATGGTGAGATCGCTCTGGATGGGATACGAGAAAATTGATGCATGTCGCAACGGGTGTATGTTGTACTACAAAAATGACAAGGATGAAGATGCCTGCAGATTTTGTGGTGCTGATCGCTACAAGGGCAGTGGTAGAGGAAAGTTTGTCGGTGAAAGGAAGCCTACCGATTTGATGCACTACTTGTCGTTGACGCCGCGATTGCAGCGGTTGTTTATGGTGAAGGAAACTGCAGAAAACATGAGTTGGCATAAGCGAGAACAGACCGAAGGAGTGTTTGATCACCCATCTGATGGAGAAGCATGGAAGTACTTTGATTGAGAGTATCCAGATTTTGTTTCTGATCCGCGTAATGTCAGATTGGGTCTCTGCTCCGGCGGTTTTACCCCATTTGGACTTTCGGGATCCCAGTATTCATGTTGGCATGTGATCGTCACTCCGTACAATCTACCTCCTTGGATGTGCATGAAGAATCCGTATATGTTCCTCACCGTTATTATCCTAGGTCCGAACAATCCGAAAAGGAACATCAATGTATATTTATAGCCATTTATTGATGAGTTGAATCAGCTGTGGGAAGTAGGTTCCAACACGTATGATGTATCTAGAAAACAAATTTTTCAGATGCGGACAGCACATATGTGGACCATCAACGACTTTTCGGACTATGGTATGTTATCTGGATGGAGCACGCATGGTCGTCTTTCATGTCCGTATTGCATTGACCGTACTAAGGCTTTCCGTTTGAAATACGGAGACAAACTGTGCTTCTTCGATTGTCATCGACAATTCCTGCCGAAGGATCATCCGTACCGAAGGAACATGAACACTTTTCGTGCTGGGATACACAATATGGAAAGAGGTAAAAGATTTACCAAGAGCTATTGAAGAGCCTGCTACGGGCTACAAGTGTGACGGATTTGGTCGTACTCATAACTGGACGAAGAGGAGTATATTCTAGGATCTGCCATATTGGAGTACCAATCTGATTAGACATAACCTTGATGTCATGCATATCGAGAAGAATATATTTGACAATATAATTAATACTGTAATGGACGTAAAGGGGAAGAAGAAAGACAATCCAAAGGCTAGATTGGACTTGGAAGAAAGATGTAGACGTCCTGCATTGCATTTGATAGAGGAGGGGAATGGGAAGTTGAAGCAGCCTAAGGCAATTTTTTTACTGGAGAAGGAGGACAATGTCAGACTTTGTAGGTGGATTCAAGGTCTGAAATTTTACAGATGGGTATATTTCGAACTTGAGAAGATGCGTCGACCTCAAGGAGAACAAACTGAAAGGTATGAAGAGCCATGATTGTCACGTATTTATGGAGAGGTTAATTTTGATTGCATTTCAGAAATTCTTACCCCAGATTGTTTGGCATCCATTGACCGAGCTTAGCATATTCTTCAGAGATCTTTGTTCTACTAAGTTGCTCGTCGATCGTCTAAAAAAGCAGGAGAACGATATTGCGGTAATATTGTGCAAGCTCGAGAAGGTATTTTCTTCTGGATTCTTCGACTCCATGGAGCATTTGCCAATTCATCTTTCCTACGAGGCACGTATTGGTGGGCCCATCGGTTATCGGTGGATGTACCCGTTTGTGCGGTATTTGAACCACCTAAAGAGGAAGGTGAAAAATAAGGCTCGGGTCGAGGGTTCTATTTGTGAATCCTATATTCTCGAGGAGATTACAAATTTCTGCTCGATGTATTTCAAATCTCATGTTGCTACGAATAGAACAAGGGTTCCGAGAAACGATGACGGATATCAAGAATCTAATGATGGAATACTGAAAGTATTCAATACGTACGGAAAGCCTTTGGGAAAAATGAAGAAGAGATATTTGAATGACGAAGAGCTAAGGACTGCTCAGTTGTATATATTACTCAATTGCGATGAGGATGAAGTGGAGAAGCTAGAGGGGTATGTAATTAATGATAAGTTTACGTCATCTCAATGTAATAGTATAAGCTAATATTATTGTACTAATCGGCGGTTGCTTCGTTGTTTTTCAGCACATATAATGATGAGTTGAGGTCGGTTAGACCCTACCTAACAGACGAATAATTAGAACAAGAAATAAGACGTCATTTTCCTTCTTGGTTGAGCGAATATGTAAGCAACTCGATAATTACTGGCATCTTCTAATGCAACTGCACAATAAATAACTTACTATCTCTTCTTTGGTATTCAGGTCGATCGTCTAATTTCACCAGAGATTGAATTAATTAGAACCTTACCAAGGGACCAATTACTTTTGTTAAAATATGGCCAAGTTACTGTGTCAATGGCTTTAGGTTCAAGTCAACAAATGCTCCGATCAGAGACAGCTTCCTGGATCTTGATTCTACGAAAAATAGTTGTTTGTGTATCAAATCTTTGAACTACAAAGATGTCGATCCAGGAAATGATTTCTTTGGCATCTTGTGAGAGATTATGGAGTTGACATATAATTATGGCAGAGAACCAGCAAAGATCGTGTTGTTCAAGTGTGAATGGTTCAATCCGATTGAAAATCAAGGTTGAAAAATTGACAAGCATGGTCTTGTGGATATAAACTACAAGCGTAGATATCAAGGCTACAAACCATTTGTCCTATCAACTCATGCTCAGCTCGTGTACTTCACAGCTTATCCGAGACGGGGAGCAACGAAGTCTGACTGGGGGGCAGTATGCAAGACTAAAGCTAGAGATACTTTTGATGTTGACGAAAAAGCTTATCAGGAGGATGACCTACCTCTTTAACCAATATTGTTGATGTGGACTCCACGAAAGTTACGCATTACATGACTAATGTAGAAGATGTAGAATTATCCGAAGAGGAAAGTGAAGCCGACGGAGGTGAAGATGAAACTGAAGATGAAGAGGAGGAGGAAGAGGAAGATGAGGTCGAGGAAGACGAACAAGATGAATATTCTGAAGATGATTGAGACAGATGTACTTTTATTTTTTAGATGTTTCTTTTAGAATGTACTATCTGGACTTAGATGTTTCTTGTAGAATGTACTATCTGAACTTAGATATTTCTTGTAGAATATACTATATGGACTTAGATGTTTCTTGTAAAATGTATCATCATATGTTGTCTAGGTTATTATCTTGTCTTTGTTGTACTTTATATTTCTAATGTACTATTATTTGTTGTACCTCATCATATGTTGTTATCAGGTATAACAGGTCATCGCGGATCGTTCTACATGTCCCGACGTAGGGCACGGGGTACTGGTACTGGCAGAGGACATGGTACTCATTCGGTACCTCCTACTGGTACCGGCTCTGGATCCTCGTCGCCCAGTACTCCTGTGTATCGGACAGTACCTTCGCCTGCCCCGACGCAACGTGGCATATCTCCTGAGACGAGTAGTTCCAGGCCTGAGACTGCTCCGTCATCTAGAGTTCCTCCGACTGATACGACGATGGAGACAGATGAGCAGATGGAGGAGGCTGAGCCGACCCGACCAGTATCAGACAGATGATGTATGCGCACCTCCGGAGAAACGAGGACGGAGATCTGGGCCGACGATACAAAGTAAGTGTTTTGGTTTATCAATTTTTTCCTGTGTTTATCATAAATTAACTTTTCTCATGAATATAATATATCTGTATAGATATCGTCCCCCATCGGTAGGGAGACGCCTAGGCCACTTCTTGAGGACTAATTATGGTAGTCCTTGGATAAACTACTCTGATGCTTCGGACGAGAGGAAGGCCTACTGGTTTGCGCAATTAAAGGTTAAAATATATTTGCTTTTAACATAAATCATATAATTTTTTCGTATTATATAACTGATAAATATTTGGTTTGCACTCTTCTAGGATATATTTTTCTGTCCACCACACCGGGCCGAGATGATCGAGGAGATGTTTTCTGCCGTCTCTGCTAAGCTGATCCGCGACGCTATTATGATCAGAAGACTCGTGGTCATATCGAAAAGCCGATCCAAGATTGGATCATGTTGGCCCATTCCATGGTCACACCCGATTTCGATAATCGACTTACACTTTAGTCCATATACAAAATATAGACAATGCTGCTAACTATTTCAGGATACATGAAATCTTATTCAACGGACGATGTACTGCATAAATCCAAGCGTCAAAGTCATCAAAATTTCTGAAGACTCTTTTCTACTTTTATTCTGTATTTTTACATTTTATTGAGTCTAGGAATTTCTTTGTAAAATCAATTATGGTAATACTGGCTTAGGGTTAAAATTGTTCTCTTTCTCAAAACCTACTTTTACCCTTCATATTTTCGATTACAAATATTCAAAATATATTTCGAAAATTTCTTTTCAAATGATTTTACAAATAACCAAAAACATGTTTGAAAACTGTTTTACAAAAGATTTTTAAAATATCTCCTGACAGAACTCACAGCCGAGTTCGGCCCGAGTTCGGTCCGAACTCTGACCGAGTTCGGTCAGTTTGTATTCAAACTTTAGTTGCCTCCAAATCTGCGAGCAACGTCTATTTTGCGAGATATTGGCATCCGAACTCTGTCCGAGTTCTGCCCGAGTTCGGTTGGTGAAAACACCTATAAATAGAGAAGAATTTCTCACTTCAAACATCAATCCATTCTTCACTCTCTTCTCTATTCATTCAAGTGTTTTCTAGTGATCTAAAAATTTCAAATCTCACCTATACTTCTCTTAGCCAAAAGCCAGTACTATCAGATTGATTTAGAAGTCTTTTGGTTATTCAGAGTTGTAAAGAGGTCGTCAAGTTTCAACAACAAGTTCTCGTTGTGGAGCTGGTCGTGGCGCTCGTCACCAAGCACGGTGTATGTTGGAGTTGGTCGTGCACTCGTCAACAAGCACGGTGGTGTAAGAGTTGCAAGCACTCAGTTAAAGCTTGTGCCTTTAGTGGATTAACATCGAGCAAGAGTACTCGAGACTGGATTAGTCCTCTCAGAGGGATACCAGTATACATCGCTGTGTTACTGAGTTTGAATCTCCCATCTTATTTACTGCTCTTACATCATTGCCATAGTTTAATTTTTAATTGGTGATTTTATTTCCGCTGCACACACGCACTCTATTCACCCCCCCTCTAGAGGTGCTCAACGATCCTACAATTGGTATCAGAGCAGGTTATATTCTTATATAACATATCCTAGAGAGTATATATATGGCAGCCGTGAAATCTATATTCAACGGTGAAGGGCAATCCACAAATAGACCTCCCCTATTTGATGGAACAAACTATACATACTGGAAAACACGTATGACTTTCTTTCTAAAGTCTCTAGATTTTGATTTATGGTCAATAGTCATTGATGGGTATAAGAAACCACCACCTACTGTGGTTGAAGGTATTCTTATGGAAAAGCCGCATGACAAGTACACCGATGCTGAAAAAGCAAAGGCTAGTCTTGATGCTCGAGCCATCAATGCACTATTCTGTGCAATTGACAAACCGAGTTCAATAGAGTTTCTACCTGTAAGACGTCTCATGAAATTTGGAAACTCCTTGAGGTAACCCATGAAGGGACTTCCCAAGTCAAGGAATCCAAAATCAGTAGACTGACTCAGGAATATGAATCTTTTAAAATGAAACCTGGTGAGTCAATTACACAGATGTTTACTCGTTTCCTTGATATAACTAATCCCCTTCAATCTCTTGGTAAAGATTACAGCAACCATGAGAAAATGGAAAGTGCTGCGGGCTCTAACAAAAACTGGAATCCAAAAGCCACAGCAATCATTGAAGGAAACGATCTCACCACGATGACTCTAGAAACACTGATGGGCAAGTTAATGACGCATGAGCTCGACTTGCAAGACTTTGAAGAGGCCACTCCAAAAGAAAAGACCATCGCCTTCAAAGCTCAAGCAAGAAAATCAACATGCAACGACTCAGATGAAGAATCATCAAGTGGTGATGAACGTGCCTTACTTGTGAAGAACTTCAAGAAATATCTAAAGTTCACAAGCAGAAAGAAGAAAGACATTCAAGAAAGCAATGAAGACGAGACTATATGCTTCGGATGTAAGAAATCAGGGCACATGAAGAAGGACTGTCCAGCTACCAAGAAGAGCAGTCCGTATGATCGGTCAAGATCAAACAGAAGATCCACATCTGGCCGAAAGTATGCCAACACAAGCATCTGGCACGAGAGTGATGCCAGTGACTCAGAAGAAGAAGACAGACCCTGCAGCAATGCAAATGTTTGTCTTATGGCATTCGAAAAGGTATCATCTAATCCTCTGTTTGATGATTTTACTTTTGATGAACTAGAGACTGCCTTTAGCGATTTACTTGAAGATCACAAAATTGTGCTCGACAAGTATAAGCAATCTCGAAAAGAGATTAAGGCACACACAGCCGAGATAGCTAGATTGTCTAATTTACTTGAAGACATTAAAGAGACATCTACTACCGGTAACACGGAAGAGATAGCCAAACTTAAAGTAGACTATCATGAGGCTATCCTCAACATTGAGAAGAAAGAAGAGGACTATGTCAAAATACACAAACTTTATGACATAGAGAAGAAGTTGCACCTAGTAACTGAACAAAGACTCCTTGATATGACTGCAAGATACGAAGAGTCTGTAGCGATTTCTAAAAAATTAGAAATCAAGTTGGGCAAACAGGCAATACCTGTGACACAGCCCAAGATTAGTCCTAATGCAAAGCATACACCAAAGAGGACTAAAAAAGAAAGCACAGAGGAAACACGAACACAATTATGCTTTCACTTATAGGTTTTCCAAACAGAACAAGCCTACAAACACAGTTTATTCCACTAAACTGACTTGCACATATTGTGGTACACACGGTCATATATCACAATATTGTATGGCAAGAAAGCTTGTTGATAACCATACTCTAGTTTGGAAACCTAAAGCTAATCTGAGTGGACCCTTCAGAAAATGGGTACCAAAGGATTCATCTACTTGTTTTGTAGGTGGACCCTCAACCCTCTCATGCTAGAAGCAAGTGGATTCTCGATAGCGGATGTTCGCGACACATGACTGGTGATGCATCTTTATTCGCTACGCTATCGATGAAGAAAGAAGGATACGTCTCCTTCGGAAATAACTTGAGAGGTAATATTATAGGTAATGGTACTGTAGGTATTTCTCCTTACCCAATAATAAAGATGTTTGTCTAGTAACTGAATTGAAACATAACCTATTAAGTATAAGTCACTTGGCTGATAATGGTTATGGTATCAATTTTGTGAAAGATAAATGTACTATATATGATATGTCATCTGGTGATCCCATATATAAAGGGATTAGAGAAGACAATATTTATGTTTTCTTTTTGGAGAATACTAATAATGCAGGAAGGTGCCTAGTAGCCAATCAAGATGAAAGCTGGCTATGGCACATGAGACTAGGACATGCAAACATGGACACTATCTCACGTCTGAACACAAAGAAGTTGGTAAAAGGACTCCCAGAAATTCCATTCAAGAGAGACATGGTATGTGCTGACTGTGAAAAGAACAAAGCACATAGGTCTTCTTTTAAATCCATCAACGCTGTAAGTACTTCAAGACCTTTGCAGTTGATTCATATGGATTTATTTGGTCCTAGTAGAGTCGCTAGTCTTGGCGGTAAACTCTATGCTTTTGTCATTGTTGATGATTTCTCTCGTTTTACATGGGTTTACTTTTTATCAAACAAAAGTGATGCTATTTTTGAATTTCAGATATTTTGTAAAAAGGTACAAAAAAAAGGCTTCATGATTACTCATATCCGAAGTGATCATGGCGGCGAATTCGAAAATTCTGATTTCAAAAAGTTTTGTGATGATAGTGGATATTACCACGAATTTTCCTGTCCTAGAACTCCCCAACAGAATGGTGTTGTGGAGCGGAAGAATCGTACTCTAAGCGAAATGGCTAGAGTCATGCTTAATCAGTATAATCTTCCTAAATATTTTTGGGCAGAAGCTGTTAGTACAGCCTGTCATATTTTAAATAGGGTGTTGATTCGACCTATCTCGAAGAAAACACCATATGAGCTTTGGTTTGGAAGAATTCCAAACATTTCTTATTTTAAGGTTTTTGGTTGTCGCTGTTTCATCCTGAACACCAAGGATAACTTGGGTAAGTTCGACTCGAAAGCAGATGACGGGATATTTCTCGGATATGCTGCTAAGAGTAAAGGATATAGAATTTTTAATAAAAGATCTTTGATTGTTGAAGAAAGCATTAATGTTACCTTCGATGAGTTAAATAGTCATAGATCAAGCGACAGTGATGAAGATGCACCTACAAAGACAAAGAAGAGTTCTGAAAAAGATCCTACCCAAGAGGCAAGAACTGATAAAAGTTCCGAAGATGCAGGAACTGAGAAGAGCATTGTGAAAGGTATGGCCCAAAGATTTGAATCATTAAGATTCAAACCGGATCATCCAGAAACTCTCATAATAGGTGATGTATCCAAAGGTGTAAGTACTCGTTCATCTCTTAGAGATTCTGAAGTAGCAGCTAATGTAGCATTTATTTCTCAAATAGAACCTAAGAATGTTGATGAGGCTTTTTCTGATGAATTTTGGATTTTGCCATGCAAGAGGAACTTAATCAATTTGAGAGAAACCAAGTTTGGGAACTCGTTCCTAAACCTATTGGTCAATCGATAATTGGTACCAAATGGGTGTTCCGAAATAAACTTAGTGAAGATGGTCAAGTTCTACGCAAAGCACGTCTAGTGGCACAAGGTTATAATCAAGAAGAAGGAATTGATTATGATGAGACCTATGCTCCTGTTGCTAGACTAGAAGCCATCCGCATGTTTTGCGCTTTTGCTTGTTTTAATGATTTCAAACTTTTTCAAATGGACGTGAAAAGCGCATTTTTAAATGGTTTTTTGAAAGAAGAAGTTTTTGTGAAACAACCCCCTGGTTTTGAAGATTTTCAAAAACCTGATCACGTCTTCAAGCTTAAGAAAGCACTTTATGGACTCAAACAAGCACCTCGTGCTTGGTATGAACGCCTAAGCGCCTTCTTACTTGATAATGGATTTTCAAAGGGCAAGATTGATACCACTCTTTTTATTAAATCTATGAACAATGATATTCTTTTAGTGCAAATTTATGTAGATGACATCATCTTTGGTTCTACTAATGAACAACTCTGTCAAGAATTTGCCAAGTGTATGCAGAGTGAATTTGAAATGAGCATGATGGGAGAGCTAAACTTCTTCCTAGGATTGCAAATCAAACAACACTCGAATGGAACATTCATCAACCAAGCCAAGTACACGAAGGATATACTGAAGAAGTATGATTTCGAGAATGTCAAGCCAATTGGGACTCCTATGGCTACATCTACAAAGCTTGATGCTGATGAAAGCGGCAAACCTGTTGATCAGCGTAAGTATCGAGGTATGATTGGTAGTTTATTATATTTAACTGCTAGTCGTCCTGATATTATGTTTAGTGTTTGCATATGTGCACGATATCAGGCAAACCCTAAGGAATCACATCTTAGTGCCGTTAAGCGTATCTTCCGATACCTTAAAGGAACTTCTACAGTTGGCTTATGGTATCCCAAAACCAAATCCTTTGACCTTATAGGTTACTCGGATGCGGATTTTGCTGGATGCAAAGTGGACCGTAAAAGTACCAGTGGTACATGTCATTTCTTGGGAAAGGCCTTAGTCTCTTGGTTTAGCAAGAAACAAAATTCAGTAGCATTATCAACAACTGAGGCTGAGTATATCGCCGCAGGACGTTGTTGTGCCCAAATTTTGTGGATGAAGCAAACCTTAGAGGACTACAATCTGCACTATTCAAATGTTCCTATATATTGTGATAACACTAGTGCAATTAATTTAACTAAGAACCCTATCTGTCATTCACGCACAAAGCACATAGAAGTTAGACATCATTTTCTGCGTGATCATCAACAACACGGGGATATTTGCTTAGAATTTATTGATACTGTACATCAGCAGACATTTTCACTAAACCATTGGCTGAAGACCGTTTTAACATCTTGAGGCGTGAGCTCGGCATTCTTGAATTCTCGGATTCTTAGAACATATGGTAATTAAATACTGTATTTATGACTTGATAATTTATTATCTAATGAAAATTATTTTTGGGGACAAACTTACAAAGGGTATGTCTGTCACCACGGCTACGGTCGAAGCGAAGCGGTACTTAAGAGTTCCCCGGTGAACCACCGTTAGCTGGGACAACCCCTACAGTTAACCCGAAAATAAACAGCAGTTAGTTAATAAACCAGTCAAACATCATTAACTACAAATATTTATTTACCTGACTGCTTTAACTGTCTCGGGAATGCAAGTGGCCGAACTCGGCCCGAACTCTGACCGAGTTCGGACCGAATTCGGACCGAGTTCGGTCGGCGCTGTGATGGTTCCAGAACCGAACAGCCGGCCCTAGCACCTATAAATTCCACCTTTTCTTCCACTATTTCTCCACACCAAAACGAGAAATAGCTCTACCTCCTTCTAGAAGACTTTCCTCCTCCTCCTCCGTGCAAGGCTTCGACGATCTTCTCCATCTCCACATGGCTCCGAAGCGTCAGCGAGGAAATTCTTCCCAAGGGGCTTCCTCCTCTTCCGACTACACTCCAGCTAGCCTGTTCAGTCCAGCCAAACCTAGAGATCCCGAGGAATTTGACGGCACTTTGTTCCCCAACAAAGACTTCGCCGATCTCTGGTTTGATTCTTTCTCCTTACGTCGTATTTGTGCTGGAGCCTTTGTCAATTTTAACCCTTTTTGAATATGCTCCTACTTTTGAACAACTTGGATTTCGCGACTTTTTCGAGGTCCAAGACAGCATTTACGACAATGCAGTCCGTATGTTTTACTGTAATTTGCAAGTAAAACAAAACGGAAACTTCTATTCCTGCATTGCCGGGCAGGAACTAGAATTTAGCGCCACCGATATCAGTGAATATTTTCACGTTCCTGATCTTGGTGATGCACTTGTTGACATCCATCATGTTCAGTTCCCTGCCGATGTCACTTTAGCTTCTTTTAGGGAATTGATTTGTCACCCCACTCCTCCCCTCGGAGAATATTTTCTCGACATCTTAACCAAAATTTCTACGAACTTCATCGCATGATTTTCTCAGCCCTTCTTCCGAAGAAAGGCTCTACCGATGAGGTCACATTTTTGGAACTCTCTGCTATGTATCACATTCATTTTGGCATTCCTTTCTCCGTTCCAAAAACCGTGATGTCTTGGATGCTCAACTGCAAGAATGCAGGTAGGAACCTCGTCTTTCCTATGCACCTTGCTAGTATCTTTCGACGTTTCGAGATTGATCTTGAAACGTGTGCCATTTCTTCTCCACCTGTTGAGTTGACCCGCTCTCGTCGGTTTCCTCAACCTCCTGGTGCTGCTCCTGCTGTCCCAGCTGCTGATGCTGAGGCACCTCCAGCAGATGCTCCTCCTGCTCCGGCACCTGCTCCAGGATTCGATCCAGCATTCTACCAGCGGTTTGATGATTTCGTTGCAGTCTCCACGCAACGTCATCAGGATTCAGAGTTTCGGCACATTTCTCAGGCCCAGGTGCTGAGAAACAGTATTGCCGATCTCCACTACAGTCTGATGCATGATCCAGCCCATCCACTCACTATCCTTCCACACCCTGCTTTCCCTGGTCCCCGTTTTACTGATGAGGCTACTTTTCAGTATTTCGACCCGACCACTGCCTATTTTCCTCATGATCCTCCCGGTGCAGATGACGCAGAGATGTGATATGGATTCAGCCATAGGATAGTGGATTTTGATGCAGTTTATGTACTTTTATTTTTTGTCTAAACTCTTTCAGTTAGACATTTATCAGATGTACCAGTTGATTTTTTAGTGGAACATTTATGCTATTTCAGTTTATTTGCATTTCACTCTATGTTGTGATTACTGTGATTACTATGTTTTCTTTCACTTTGTCTTCTTTATTGTTGGCTTCATGATTTACGGGGGAGCCGATTCATTTTCCTACTTGACAAAGGGGGAGAAAATTGAGTATATCCCAAAATCAAAAACAAAACATTTCAGGTATTTTGATTTATAATTTTTTATATAGATATATTTTGGTATAGACTCAAGTTTTGTCAATTATCAAAATGGGGGAGATTGTTGGCCCATTCCATGGTCACACCCGATTTCGATAATCGACTTACACTTTAGTCCATATACAAAATATAGACAATGCTGCTAACTATTTCAGGATACATGAAATCTTATTCAACGGACGATGTACTGCATAAATCCAAGCGTCAAAGTCATCAAAATTTCTGAAGACTCTTTTCTACTTTTATTCTGTATTTTTACATTTTATTGAGTCTAGGAATTTCTTTGTAAAATCAATTATGGTAATACTGGCTTAGGGTTAAAATTGTTCTCTTTCTCAAAACCTACTTTTACCCTTCATATTTTCGATTACAAATATTCAAAAATATTTCGAAAATATTTCTTTTCAAATGATTTTACAAATAACCAAAAACATGTTTGAAAACTGTTTTACAAAAGATTTTTAAAATATCTCCTGACAGAACTCACAGTCGAGTTCGGCCCGAGTTCGGTCCGAACTCTGACCGAGTTCGGTCAGTTTGTATTCAAACTTTAGTTGCCTCCAAATCTGCGAGCAACGTCTATTTTGCGAGATATTGGCATCCGAACTCTGTCCGAGTTCTGCCCGAGTTCGGTTGGTGAAAACACCTATAAATAGAGAAGAATTTCTCACTTCAAACATCAATCCATTCTTCACTCTCTTCTCTATTCATTCAAGTGTTTTCTAGTGATCTAAAAATTTTAAATCTCACCTATACTTCTCTTAGCCAAAAGCCAGTACTATCAGATTGATTTAGAAGTCTTTTGGTTATTCAGAGTTGTAAAGAGGTCGTCAAGTTTCAACAACAAGTTCTCGTTGTGGAGCTGGTCGTGCGCTCGTCACCAAGCACGGTGTATGTTGGAGTTGGTCGTGCACTCGTCAACAAGCACGGTGGTGTAAGAGTTGCAAGCACTCAGTTAAAGCTTGTGCCTTTAGTGGATTAACATCGAGCAAGAGTACTCGAGACTGGATTAGTCCTCTCAGAGGGATACCAGTATACATCGCTGTGTTACTGAGTTTGAATCTCCTATCTTTATTTACTGCTCTTACATCATTGCCGTAGTTTAATTTTTAATTGGTGATTTATTTCCGCTGCACACACGCACTCTATTCACCCCCCCTCTAGAGGTGCTCAACGATCCTACAGATCACCCCTGAGCAGTGGACTGCGATGAAGGCTTGATTCGACGAGCCAAGGTACAAAGAAAAGTTTGAGAAGGCCAAGGCAGCTAGGAAGCAGGGATCAAAGTGGTGCGGTGGGTCGATTCTGATGACGGAACATTTTTATCGTTTGGTATGTCTTTTTTTTTCAGAAATATTATTTTAATGCAAGTCCGATAAATTAGTAAAAGATGATATATTTAATTATAGGTAAGGAGGGGTGATGACGCCAATATAGTGACTGTCTTCCTGGCCACACATCGGAAGGGCGGGAAGCTTATTGACGAAAGGGCGGAGCAGGCCTATGTAAGTATTACAATTCTATTTATTAATTTTAATACTTCGTGTTAGTTTTGATATAAGTTAGTAAATATGCATGCAAATAGATATTCATGTAGTTAGTAATAATAAGTACATTAGACATTAGAAGTTAGAGTATCCATGCTTTCTAGGCTGAGTTTCAACGGCTTAAGGAGCGGACGGCTGCTAGTGCACTTGCTGTGGGAGAGGCCAGTACTTCCTCGCAGCCCGCCCCAGCTCCGTCGGAGGAGGAGCTGTGGGTGACTGCTGCTGGTGGTCTCCACAGGGGTAAGTAATACGGTACAAGATCCTATAACGTCCTAGTTGCGACACAGTCCTCTAGGGCCTCCCATGCTAGTGTGCATAGCCCACAGCCCTCCCAGGAGTCTGCCCGAGTCCAGCAGATGGTGGATTCTGTCCGTGACGAACTGCTACAACGGATCCAGGAGCAGCACCAGATGGACGATGTTGCGCTCATAGCACGATTGGATACGCTCGACCGCAGCATTATGGAGCTCAGGGATGTGACTGAGAGGACAGAGCGGGGCGTCACTGATCTTAGAGCGTCGATAGAGCGCAGCGTGACAGATCTGCAGGCATCACAGCTGTCCATGGGCGAGAGGGTCACGTTGATGCAGGATTGGATGGTTGATAGCAGTACGAGGCTGTTATCTACCATGGATTCCTACTACTAGCGACTAGCAGCGTTGGAGCATTATTGTCCTCCGAGTGCGCCTTCATCGTCGTCGACTCAGCCAGCGTCACTACCTCTGACTCCACCGACGTCACTACCTTCTTCATCGGTGATGATTTCACGAGAGGAGTACGAGATGTTCCTATCCTTGAGGCACGGCGGTGCCCCTCCTCCTCCAGATCCACAATAGTCCGAGTTAGGACTATTTTACGAGATTGTAGTATTTTTTTAGTGTTTTTTATGTTGTTTCAGTATTGGTTGTGGATTATTTGTTTGTGTAGACTTTCATTATTAGTTGTGGATTCATGTGAATATTGGTTGTATACTTTGGATATTCGTTTACCGACTTTGAATATTTTAGTATACATTGTGTTGGTATCTCATCATATGTTGGTTGTAGACTTTTACTCTTGTTTGCGTTGATACATATGTATATTGTGATGTACCGGTGTTGAGTGTTCTACCGAAGGGGTCGACGAACCCAGGAAGAAAATGTGCTTGTGGTTTTTTTGTTATTTATTGAACTGCAGGTAGAAAATATGATTCTGTAGGCATTCTGTAATTTATTTATTTTTTTTTTGTAAGTTAGCGACGTTTACCGACATTTAGCGACGCAGCTAAACGTTGGTAAACGTCGGTAAATCACCAGGTATACCGACGTTTACCGATGTTTAGCGTCCCAATATTTCCTACGTCTACAGAGTCGGTGAACGTCGGTAACAACTAGCATACATCGCTAAATTCATCGACGTTGACCGAAGTTTATTGACGTCGGTAAGCGTCGGTAATGGCGACGATTACCGACGTTTTGCCTGTTAGCGACATGGCTTTCCACGACCATAGGAAAACGTCGCTAAATACGTCGGTAAACTGTTGTAGCGACATTTTTTTTGTCATTTTAGCGACGTGTTCTGGCGTCGCTAATATGACTTACTCTGGTAGTGTATTAAGGAATAAACAACTAGCTTGATTATATAGATGCATGGGGAGAAGAGAATTTTTTGGTTGATTGCAAGCCCTTTGTTCCGGCCTTTATAAGATGGATTTGGATCTATCTGTCATGATGAGCACATTTCTAGTGCACTGTCGATTGTTGCACCTTTTTACATGTCTTTAGGATACACGTCTCTTGGACGGTGTATCCACTATATATTCTCTTTGTCATCTGCTTGGATAAGTCGGGCAGCCTGCAATATGGACAACCAGATTAGATTTTTCAAAGTGCATATGTTAGTATTTAGGATTGTGATAACCCTATTTAGCTAATGGATTAAGTTGTACTCATTACTTGGCCGTGATTGATGGATGGGGTCCATTTCTTGTCTTGTCTAGTCTAGTCTTGCTCCAGCTTGTTTTATTTCAGCACTTAGATTCCATCTATTCTTGCTACATGTTCGAGTTCACTACATGCTTACACGCCTGATTTTACTACTTGCCTTACATGCTTAGCTACACTTACATGTTTACTTGCTCGACTCTACCTTACATGATCACATGCTTGGTTTTACTTAATATTCCCATATGCCCGATTTACTACTTGTTTTCAGTTTTATTTCATACTTTCTGTGTTACCTTTACATTATTCCAACTTGTTTTTATTGCTTTGTTTAGTGTTGTTACGATTTGCATGCTAGTTTAGTTCATAATTTGGCTTTCTTTGTGGTATGGTTCGACCCCATTGGTTTTTTGACCAAATTTGGTTGAGTAGTTCGAGGATCTTCCGGATCTCCTATTCGATGGTGACCAACCGAAGTACCAGGATGCCTGTATGTGTTTGCCATTGATTGTAAAAGTACAAAACAATTATCGGAGGACTGAACTTAGACTCACAATACAAACTCGCTTGTACAAGGAAAGCCTAGGGACGAAAACCTAGGTACAGCAATCTAAGTACAATTGTTTATTTTTGATTCTGGGGGGTGACGATAGAGGCTTGGGAAGGCGACGGCAGCCCTGTCTTACTCCTTAGACGATCGGTATGCGGCCTTGGCTCCTGTGACGAGATGGTTGGCGTTGATGAAGAAATGCTCCTCATGTTCTCCTCGTATTGCTCTTCTGGATTCTCTCTCTCTCTAGATTGATCTCTGTGGATTCTTTTCTCTGACTATCGGGGGAGCCTCTCTGTATGTGCGTATCTCTCTCCGATAGTGTATATCTTCACAAGGGAATGGCACCTTGCTATTTATAATAGTGGGATGTGATCATTAGGGTTGCCAATGATTACCTCTTGGAGATGGCGGCGGCCTGTGGATTGGTCAATCTAGGCCGTTCATTTTTGATTGTGACGAATTCGAGCCATTGAGTGTAGATTACACCAAATTCTATCAGCAATTAATGCTGATTGGAATAAATCTTCCTCATAATGATCTTCTGATGTCTGCGAATAAATTAGATTTATTCTCTTACCACGTGTCCTAGATTATTGGGATTTGACCCAATCTTTGATTGCAGTAAATCTGAGAAATTGAACGGCTTAGGACACGTGTCCTAGGAGCCACTGGAGGATCTGAACCACATGACGAGTGAGCCGCATATGATTTTGGGCCGCATATGGTTAGGGCCACGTGTCAGGGCTGCCTGGGTAGTGGCCCTCCCTCGAGCCTTTGAACCACATGGAGGTGATCATTGCGAGCCACATAGGGATACATCCGCCTGAGCCACAGGAAATGGTCCTCTTGAACCGCATGAGAAGTCTTTGCTCGAGCCGCATGAGGCTGTCTCGGCCTGAGCCGCATAGACGGCTTTATTCTGAACCGCATGAGAAGTCTTTGCTCGAGCCTCATGAGGCTGTCTCGACCTGGGCCGCATAGGACGGCTTCATTCTGAACCGCATGGGAAGTCTTTGCTCGAGCCGCATACGAACGCCCACGTGGCAAGGCCACGTGGCATTTTTATGGCTCTCGGGGATTTGTGTCAGAGATATCTCTCTCTTTCCTAGAAGTCTGTCATCATGACAGAGTCATAATTACTTCTTTTTGTGTCAGGGCTGTCACTTTTTCAGAGTTGTCAGCCGTCAAACAATTAATACGAGGGGGAAGAAGAGGACTGTCCCGCCACGTGTCTTCGAAGCCGCATGGGATGTCTTGGGCCGCATAGTCCCTTATGCCGCATGACTCTTTGAGCCGCATGGGCTTCTGAGCCGTATGGGGTTCTTTGGCCGCATGGTCATTTTCTTTAATATTTTCCATGCTTCTACAAGACCCCCTTCAAAGTTTTCAATTTGCAAAATTGAAATACTTTGAATAAGAAGCATGGTCGTATTCTTCTGGCCGCATATGAAACCCGACCGCATAGAGATCTTGGCCGCATAGATTGTTCAGCCGCAGGAGTGTCTCATCCGCATAGCTCTTTGCTACGTCATTATTTGCCACGTATGGCAATCTTTTGCATTTAAATGTTGTTGATTTTGTCAGCTTTAAAGGCCACTTTTTGGTGCGGGATCCGAGGAGCTTGGCTTCCATTTTCGGCGCTTATTTTGATAACCGAAGAGTCGGTCTGTGTGTACGCACGGGGATCGAAACGCTTCACTTTTGTTTATAAATATGGATGACTTTGGCCGGAGGGACTTCTTTACCTTCTCCTTCGTTCGCTCTTTTTGCTGTCTCCTCTTTCTGATCTTCTTTGTCCGCCCGTCGAAGCAAATGGCTCCTAAGTCTTCCAAAGTCATCTCTGCCGCCGCGAAGGGAAGAGGGTGACGTCTTCGTCGGCCGTCGAGCCCGAAGCGCCCGAAGTGCCCTCTGATGTTCGTCCTGCTTTCAATGGTAAGGGTTGTATTTGAATCTTGAGAACCCATGGCTCTTGCATATTTATGCACAAGCCTCCACCAAGTTGATGGCAGAGCCGCATATGCTGTATGGGCCGCATGACCTTCTCATACCCGAGCCGCATAGAAAATCCCATGTTTGAACCATGAGAAGGATTTAAGTCTCTAGATAAAAAAACCGCATAAAGTCTCCTCTGAACGGAGCCGCATATGTTTCTAGAGGCTGAACCGCATGGCATTTTGCCGCATGAGCTCTTCTGTTAGAACTGCGTATATTCATCTGATCCGCATAAGCTATCGAGCTAGAGTCATATGAACTCCCGTCTATTTGGGCCGCATGAGAATGTGTTGACTCGAACCGCATAGGCTTCCTCGAAACTGCACTCTTGAGACCCAATTGGAATGGAGCCGCATAAGGCTTTGTTGACCCGAACCGCATAGGCTCGGGCTTCTTTATTCAGTGATTTTTTTGCTTTAACCATCTTTTAATCCTGTTTCTCTTTGTCCTTTTTCAGTGAACCTCCCAACCAACCCAGCGGAGAGCTTCTTGTGGGTTCAGCTCAGTTCGCCGTGGGCGTGCGGCTTGATGACTTAATCCGTCGTATAGTGGATCAGCTTCCCACTAATGAACCTAGGGAGAGGGTGGCTGCCATTAATAACCAACCTTTCCGCTTTCTTTGTTCAATGATGAATTCGGAGAAGTGGATGGAGAATATCTGAAACCGGCCTTTTTCTTTGGGGATGCCTTTTCCATAAAGAACTCCCGATTGCTGGATGTCTCAGAGCACTGGGATTTTTCTGTAGACGGAGTAGAGATTCATATCCCCGAGATGGAGCGCATTATCCTCTCTCATGGTTTAACATGGTACCGTTGGACAGGACAATGGTGGGATCCCGACTCCTACCCAACAGGAATGTTTGTGAGCAACATCCACTACAACAGCGTACGGGTTTAGTATGTGCGGACAAGGAATCCGTGAGTCGGACTGTGATGGGGCTGCTCCCTAGCACTTTTGTAAACATGACTGGCCCTAATTTTACCTTCACTCTAGCTGATACTTTTCTGAATCAGCTCGCTCGCAAGGGGTCTTATCCCGTAGGCAGGTTGTCGCTGCTGAACTGGATCAACCCCATTCCCACATGGACTAATCTTACCTCGTGGATCTTGAGGAAGTATAGAATTCCTTCGGGAAATTGACCTCTACTACGCCGTCAGGGGTACCTGCTACGGGTTGCCCATTAACAAGCCTTTGTTTATGGCTCTTTTGGAGCTGTATAATCGGCGTACAGGGACTTTCTTTGCCCCCGAGGAGAGCTGGGGCTTGCTCTCCATGAGATGAACGCTGTTTCTAGATTGCCGTGGGGTGAAGCTTTTGAAGATATACACGACGAACGAAGTTTGAAGACCTGGATCGACGATTTCCTGGTTTTGTCGCCGTGTACCAAGAACTGTTGTGTCATCATAGCGCCTGCCACCAGATGGCTATCAGAAAGAAAATAGCTCAGAAGGGAGCGCCCCTCACACCACGGCTGGGTTTTGTATCTTTTCAAGTTGCGTCCTTTCGGCCAAGTTTCGTCTCGAACTCCTCGAACCCGGAGGAGGTGAAGGACATGATGTTGAAGGTCAAAAGGTCGAGGTCTACCCGTGACCGGTTTGGGAGTCGCACTGACTCCCTCAGTTACTTCTACTATGGTACCTGGAAGATGTCTGATAAAGCGATCTTAGCTGGGTTCTTGATGGTGTGGCTACGCAATTGTGTAGTCTCGGGCGGCGCAGGTTCTATGGAAAGGATCAGCCGCCATTTCATTCTTCCTGCTGTGAAATTGGTCTTCATGGTAAGACTGGCGCTCCTCCCGGCCATGGTGTGTAGCATACACCACGGCCTTCGTGCCTTTTCATCCAAAGTCATTGCTCGTGATGTGTCGATGGACTTTGAACGGATAGAACTACCATACCACTACCTCATGGGGTAGTTATTGATGCACTATCGGTCATTGATGAGGCCAGGAACTGATGAAAACGTCACCGATGATGATGCCTTCCTTTTTCGGTATCGTCATCAGCTTTGGGAGCATGATATCATGCCGGCCTGCCGGAGGGCGTTGGCAAGAGTTGATGGGCCCGAATTCTTCGTATCTCTCCCTGAATTCACCCCTGGAGAAGTGAGGAGGGTACATTGACGGCGTTGATCCTCCCCAACTTTTATCTGAGAAGATGCTTCTTTGGTTACGCAACATCCGCCCCGCGCACCTGGTGTATCGTTACCGGAATAGAGTATACCTGGAGCCTTATCTGTCCAGTAGATTTTTCCGTCAATTCGGGTATAGTCAATTGTTCCTGGATCGTCCTAGCGCTTGCTTGAGCTTTGAGGGCAGTGTACTCGATGGCGTCCGGGCTTGGCATTATTATAATGCGGCCTATACCGGGGCCAGCTTCTCAGTCCCTGACGCCAAGGTGGCAGGGGATATCTTGTATATAGCGGCCGTTTATCATGTTGCAGCGAGCAAGCCTCCCGTCGATTTTGACATGAATACTAGCTTCATCGCTGGCACCGGTTTGGCTGAGAAGCCAGAGGGGTCCAAGAAGAGGAAGAGGGGGGCGAACAGGGTTCCTGTGCCGGACTCAGAGTCCACTAGGGCGGATGAGGAAGATGACGAACAAGATGCTGATGACTCCTCTCATTCTTCAGACGAGGAAGTTGGGAATCAACCCCCTGTCGTGCCGGCCGAAAGGGCTGCGGGTCAACCGTCTACTTGGTCTGACGAGGTGGTGGAGGATCAACCATCCGCGGTACCTGGCCCTTCGCGTAAACGAAGCAGGCGTGCGTGACTACTGCTGATGACCGATCCTATTCCACGAAGCACGCTGCGGTAAGACGTCGCAGGCTGTTTATTGATGATGTGGATGTTGTTCCTGAGGTGATTTGGGCTTCAGCTGTTTCCTTTCTTCTTCTTCTATGTTATGGCCTAATCATTTGTTTCTTTTGCTCTTTATAGGCGTCGGATGAGCTCGCTCCTCAGGACCCGATTACCGAGGCTGACCCGGTCCTGTCTTATTTAGTTAGTGATGTGTGCACCGCTATCATTGCTGCTGGGGTGCGTCCGATTGCGGCCGAGGATTCCCACCTTGCTGGGAGCTTAACTCAGGGGGATGGGGGCTTTACCGTACCCATTCCTGAGACATCCGAACCCCAACATGATGACTTTGTGGGGGAGAAACTATACCGGCTGTGAACGAGCCGTCGCCCCCACGCTCTTTCCCTGCTAATAAAAATCAAACCATAGCTCGTGAATAAGCCTATGTATTCTGTCATCTTATCTTTCAGATTATGTCGACTAATGGTTACTTTGGATGTTCAGATCCCAACCCTTTATTGCCAGTGATGGATATTGCTGGATTGAACCCTACCGGAGAGGACCTGACGGAACCTCCCCGTATCGAGGGACCTTCGTCTGGGTCGAGCTCGGGGTCCCAGGTAGCAGTACAGCTGGGACAAGGGAAGATGCTTCCTGTGTCCTCCTCTGCGAATGTAGTTTCGGGGGTCAACCTTTCCTCCCTGCCGAGCATCCAGGCTCTTCGGGCGGCGGAAGAGGAGTTAGCCGCCATTCAAGCATCTTTTCGTACGGAATTTGCTTCCTTGGTGGCGGGTACAGTAACTTCTGAAGCTGCTCCTCCGGTACCGTCTGCCACTCACCCTCTGACGCCGTCCTCTACAGGGGTCTTGGATGACGCGTTACAGGACATGGTTGCCAGTTTCCATCGCCACCTGCAGAGGAGGATCGACGAGGCAGCAGTAGAAAGGGGACTCCCTTTACTCTGGCCCGTCGATGTGCCAGTGGCCAGATTAATATCCTTAAGACACTCCCTGGAGGAGGAGAACTGGCTGCGCTTTTGGAGCCTAAGCTATTAGAAGATGATCGTCTCGTGGCCCAATTTCGCTTGTTACAACAGACTGATTTACCCGCAGTCATAAATCAAGAGCGCAACTTCCTCATTATCGCGGTGGAGAAGGTGATGGCTGCCCGGGAATCGCTCAAGCCGGCTATATTGAAGGACCGCCGGGATCTGACTCGGTTGTACGACCAATGGAGCCGTCGGGCTGAAGATTGCACAACTCGGGAAGTGGATGCTTCCCGCGGGGTAACTGATGCCCGGGAACAGATCCTCGAGCTCGAGAAAAAGCTAGCCTTCCTGGAGTCAGAGCTTGAGGCTGCTCGTATTGAGAAAGGGATTGATATTCAGGAGGCTGACAAGTACAGTAGGGCTTCTGCTAATCTAGAGCTTGCCCTAAAGAAGATGGAGAACAACTGGCAGGCGTATATGCATTTGAATGACGCAGAGCAGTTGTCCCAAGAGGCTGAGCGTCGAGCTAAACAGAGGCTTGATCGGGGGACTGCCTTGGTAAAAAACCGTCTCTTGGAGTTGTGTAATGCCGAACTATAGTCGGCCTTTTCTTCTTGTTTTGTTCCTGTTTTCTTTCTTTCTGAAGGGGACATGATCCCGAAATATATAATACTTTTTCTTCTTTCAAATAAAGAGTGCTTTCAATTCTACCCTTCATTTGTATTGCCTGCTGCGCCTGTGATATTGTGGTGATATTCTCCTCCGCGTAGGAGATATTTGTGGACCTGTTATCCATGGTGTACCCTGGTTTTAGGTACAGATAACAAGTTTTGGTCAGGATACCTGAAGCAGCCATGGCAAAGTGGTCATGGGTGCTCTTGGTATTGGGAAAAGGAATACCGTAGAGCAGCTGGGCTCCTGGGGCATGATGAGATGGCAGGTTTGTGTTAAGAAACTTAGCTGAGGATATTTGTGGGCCTACTATCCTTGGCGTATCCTGGTTTAGGATACGGATAATAGGATGAAGGGGAACCGACATACTTGC
Source organism: Iris pallida (assembly GCA_029216955.1). NCBI lineage: Eukaryota > Viridiplantae > Streptophyta > Magnoliopsida > Asparagales > Iridaceae > Iris > Iris pallida. The sequence goes on along the minus strand of JANAVB010039130.1, from coordinate 19,842 downwards.
TCAGAGGTAACGAGGATATGGCAAGTAGGAAAGTTTTTTAAACGTAGAGTCTTCCTACTCAGAGGTAATGAGTACATGGCAGGAGTGAACTCGACGGAGGGTATTGGTGGTCAACAGAGGACATTTGTGGTCAACAGAGGACATTTGTGGTCAACAGAGGACGTTTGTGGTCAACAGGGGACATTTGTGGACCCATTACCCTTGGCATACTCCGGTTGTGGGTACAGATAATAGGTCGAAAGGGGATCATCATACTTACTCAGAGGTAATGAGGACATGGCAAGTATGAAGGTTTCTTCGACGGAGCCTTCCCATTCAGAGGTAATGAGGACATGACAGGAGTGGGCTCAATGAAGGAGGGCACATAGAACGACTCAGAGGTAATGAGGACATGGAAGTTCTATGTAAGGGGTAATTTGTTTTTGGTGGAAATGGGACGACTCAGAGGTAATGAGGACCTGACCGTCTTGGAAGTTTGTGGACCCGTTACCCTTTTTGTGCACTGGAAGTGCAGGTAGTGGATCATGAGGGAGGATCTCTTGTAGGAAGAAAGTTCAGTGGTACGGTTATACATGACTTTCTTTCAAAAGAGTGACCGGGATGTAAGTTCAGGGGTACCAACGGGTACATAACTCGATAATCCATGAATGTTGGAATCAAAGTGTAAGTTCAGAGGTACCAGCGGGTACATGACTTAGTAATTTGGAGAATGGTGAGTGTGAGTTCAGCGGTACCAGCGGGCACATGACTCGATGACCTGGAAAATTGTGAGGGTGAGTTCAGCTGGTACCAGCGGGTACATGACTCAATAATCTGGAAAATGTTATTTAGACATAATATTTCTTCAGGAACTTGCCGTTGACGGGCAACATGAACAAGTCTCCATTTTGCTTAGCGAGGCGGTAAGCACCGTTGGAGAACACAGCCTCAATGACAAATGGACCTTTCCATTTTGGCTGGAACTTGCCGGCGGTCTTGTGAGTCATGACCATTGGCCTCCGGACTGCCAGAACAAGATCACCCACCAGGAATGTTCGGATTTTGACCTTCTTGTTGAAGGTTCCTGAGATGCGTGCTTGGTATAGCTCGATCCTTTGCTGAGCTAGGAGGCGCTTTTCATCTAAGGCCTCCAACTCTTGTAGTAGACGTCGGTAGTTGTCATCCGTTGTCAATTGATACGTAAGGGTGACGCGGAGTAAAGGTATTCGAGTCTCTAATGGGAGAACTGCCTCATTCCCGTATACTAGAGAGAATGGTGTGTTCCCGGTAGCTGTTCGGACTGTAGTACGGTACGCCCATAAACACTCGTCGAGTTTCTCATTCCAGTCGCGTTTGTTGGAGGAGACAAACTTCTTGAGGAGTTTGATGATTGTTTTGTTGAATGCCTCTGCCAACCCGTTCGCTGCCGGGTTGTACGGTGTCGAAGCGATATTCTGAATACGGTGCTTATCGCAAAACCGATAGAAAGCGTGGCTTGCAAACTGCGGACCATTATCATGGATGATCCTTCGGGGCAGTCTAAAGCGGTAGATGACGTGATGCTTAAGGAAGCTGATCACGTTTGAAGTCTTGACTTATGCGAGTGGATAGCCTCTGTCTATTTGGAGAAGTAATCAGTGATCGCAAGTATGAAGCGATGTCCTCGGGAGGAAGGTGGGGTGATTGGACCAATGATATCCATTCCCCATGCTTCGAATGGCCAGGATGCCACTGTCGGATGTAGAAATTCGGATGGTTGGTGAATGAAGTCCGCGTGGACTTGGCAGGCTTTGCATTTTCTAGCATAGTCTATCGCATCTACCACCATTGTGGGCCAGTAGTAGCCCATTCGGCGGAGACGGTCTTACAATTTAGGGCCAGGCTGATGGGTCCCGCAGACACCGTCATGAACTTCTCGTACGGCTTCTTTGGCTTCTGCGTTTGACAGACATCGGAGCAGTAATCCTTCATAGGAGCAACGATACAGCATTTTCGTCTCTGTATCGTAGAAGAATCTGAGAGAACGCCGTCTGATGGAAGTGGCTTCCTTTGGGTTCTCGGGCAGGATGTCGTAGACGACGAAATCGTTGAATGGTTGTCTCCAGTCTGGGGCATCATCGATCGTCTGGGCGGAATAACTCGCCATAAATTGTACATTATTCTTGGGACAGACCAGTTCGTGGCCTATCACATCCACTGACTGACGATCATAATTCGGAACTGCTAGGGAAGCGACAAGACCTGCTAGGGCATCAGCTTCGATATTTCGGAGTCTGGGGACATGTTCGATGAAGAACTCCTCGAACGACGAGATAATGTCAATCGCTATTTGGTGATAAGGGATCATGTCTTCGTGGCGGACCTCGTATGAGCCCCGGATCTGATTGACGATTAGTTAGGAATCGCCGTATGCTTCAAGGTATTCTACCCCCAACTCTTTCGCAAGTTGGAGGCCAATGACCAGAGCGTTGTACTCAGCCATATTGTTAGAGCAGGGCTCTGTGAGGGAATAAGCACGATTAATCACCAATCCGGAAGGGGAGACCAGTACTACCCCGACTCTGACGACTATATTGCCTTTAGGTCCGGTCCTCGAAGCACCGTCGAAGAACATTCGCCATATATTATCATGAGAGGTTGCATGCGAGTCGACGACCTCATCTGGGATCCCTTCATATATTCTGGAGGACTCCGAGCCTAGGTGGGCTGCTAAGAAGTCTGTCAGGGCTTGACCTTTGACTGTCTTTTGGGGGACGAAGATCATATGATAAGGGGACAGCAATATTGCCCATGTAGCGAGGCGAGAGCTGAGTGCCCCTGGTTTAGTCATGAGGACCCTGAGAGGGTTGACTCGTGAGATCACATGTATCGTTTGTCCGGTGACATAGTGCCGCATTTTCTGAATGGCGAACACCAGGGCAAGGCATTCCTTCTCCACAGCGGTGTATCGGTGCTCTGGCCCAATCATCATTCGGCTGAGGTAATATATGGCTTGCTCATGGCCTGCATCATTATTTTGTGCGAGCAGAACCCCGAAGGAATGTTCCATTGCTCGTACATAGAGCAGGAATGGTTTTCCAGGAACCGGGGCCACCAAAACTGGAGGATTTGACAAATATTCTTTGATGCTGTCGAAAGCACGCTGACATTCCTCGTCCCATACGAATGAGACTCCTTTCTTCATGAGGTGCGTGAACGGTCGACATCGCCCGGAGAGGTTAGAAATGAACCTCCTGATGTAAGCTAGCCTCCCTTGGAGGCCTCTGAGTTCGCGAAGATTTCTCGGGGGACCCATCTCCATGATTGCTTTCGTCTTCTCAGGGTCTACATGGATACCTTGTGCTGTGATGATGAAGCCCAAGAACTTCCCGCTGGATACGCCCAGAAAGGACTTCGTAGGGTTCATTTTCAAATTGTGCGCTCGCATTAGGTCGAATACCGTTTTTAGATCCTGCAGATGGTCTCCTTTGCAGCGACTCTTAACGGCTATATCGTCAACATAGCACTCCACTGTCTTGCGTAAGTGGTCTCTGAAGATGATGCTCATGGCTCTTTGATATGTGGCACCAGCATTCTTTAAACCGAAAGGCATAACTGTGTAGCAGTATGTGCCAATCGGTGTTCGGAATGATGTATGCTATTCGTTGTCAGGAGACATCTTGATTTGGTTGTACCCCGAGAAGCCATCCATGAATGACATACGTTCAAAACCGTAGGTATTGTCAATCATGATATCTGTGATAGGGAGGGGGAACTCATCTTTGGGGCATGCCTCGTTCAGATTGCGGAAGTCGATGCAGATTCGAATCTTCCTATTCTTCTTGAGGACGGGTACTATATTGGCGACCCAATCGGGATATTGCTCCTCACGAATGAAGCCGTTGGCTATCAGTTTGTTGACTTCGGTTCGATCGCGTCCATGATGCCTGGGCGGAAGCGTCGCTGTTGTTGCTTGACTGGCTTCGCATCCGGCCGAATGTTGAGTTTGTGAAGAGCAATGTCGGGATTTAACCCTGGCATGTCTTCATAGCTCCAGGCGAACACATCAATGTATTCTCTAACAAGTTCTTGCAGTGACTCCCGCTCTTCGTCTGTTAGGCTTTTATTGACGAAAATTGGTTTTGGAGAAGATTCATTGCCGAGGTCAACCTGTATGACTTCATCTTCAGTAGGAGGTTCTCTCTGTTCGAACCGCTTTTCCCATTGTGCGTCTCGAGGATTTCGGGGATGTCTTCATCTTCTTCGTAAGCGTCGACGAATGCTATGTTGACTGACAAGACTTGTCTGAACACGTCTCCGATGCCAGTATCCGAGTCAGAAGTTGGTGACCCGGTTGAATGTGACTGCCAGTCGCATTCTTCATCTGAACTCTCAGGGGTCGTAGTAGGCGTTACATACCCTAACCCGCATCGAGTTTTGCTATAGTAGTCTCGTGGTTTGCCCGCCGGGACTGGTGGCTTCAAAGGTAATTATCGCCCAGTGCTGTAGTTCAAACCTGGCGTCGTCTCCAGATCATACCCCTGTTTCTGTATGAGATATTTGGATTGGGGGCTATAAAGATACAGAGGCAATCTTCCGACATCTGACCCGAGGTCGGCTTCCTCTATGGTGAAGGGATGCGGGTCGTCCTTCAGGCCGAAGATGATTGGATGGTCCCCTCCCTCGATTATTCGGTAAGCGTCTTCTGCTAGAGTAAGCTGGATTGCGGTGTACACATTTGTCACCTGTGTGTGTAGGTGAGTGCCTATACCGTGTTCCATAGCATACAATGTACATAGCTTATTGAGCTCGGTGTAGTTCAAAGATAATCCTTTATTGATGAAGTAAGGTATCTTTTCTATGGGGATTACATCATCAGTGGAGGGAACATCAGTGTGGGCAGCCACATACTTGGCTAGCTCCGGTTTCTCTTCGGCTACCCCCTGTGTGAATGAAGACTGAGAAGACGACCTGGGGAGCTTGATCGTCAGCGGTTCAGTTGATGGGGCAGAGCGTGGAGTCGTTGGCAGACTAGCAACCCCCAGTTTGGTACTCGATGTGGGGCGAGGAGTGGCCGGTTCGCTAGAAGTGTCAGACCTCGCATCGGGGGTGACGACCCTTCTTGGGAAGGTGTATCGTCAGTGGCCTATCGGAGGGATTGAGCTTCTCCGTTTGGGGTTGACCGACTCTCGACAGTCTGATTGTCAGTGGCGTCGTTGTGGGTCGCGGCGCTTGGCCGGACCTTGGCAGCCGGATTATCATCTGCTCCTCCTGCGCCGAGAGGCTGATCGCGTCCTTCCATAGAGTGGCAGTAAGGGGTGCGGACTTGCCTGGTTTACGAGCTTAGAGGTGGATCGTCAAAGGTTCCTCTGATCCTGTGGATGTCTCGGTACTGGCTTGTACATCTTCTTCAGCAAGATGCTTCTTTGATTTTTCGTACAGGCAGCAGTCTGAGTAGTAAGATTCGACCCCTTTGAAGGGATCGATATCAGTAAATTCCGTCCTCACGAAGCCGTATTTGTCGACATATTTGAAGCACTGGTGTAGCGTGGAAGGCACGATCATATAATCGTGTATCCATGGGCGCCCCAAGAGGATGTTGTAAGAAGTGTCTGCATCTATGACGTAGCAGGTGACTTCGGATTAGAGATCGCCAATCTGACACTTCAGACGAATCTTCCCAATAGGGTAGCTCCTGCCCGAATTGAAACCGCTGATGGCGGTGCTTGTAGGTGTCAGGCGATGCATTGGGATGCGGAGATGATGTAGCAGACCCTTCGGAATGATGCTTATGGAAGAGCCAGGATCAATGTGCATCCGATCCATCTTCACGTCGCCGATGTATCCCGTGTAGTATAGCGGGCGATCGTGTAGGTTGGTTTTGATGAGCATGTCCTGCGGAGTGAAGACGATGTTGGGCATCGCTCCCGTGCAAGCACTGTCTTGGAGATCCACGGGTGAGTCCTCCCGGGTGAGGTTGGATTGAGCCAGATAGGCATCGACATTTTGGAGTGCTTCGCTCAATCCAATACGAACGTCTTTGGAGAGCCTTAGGAGTTCGTACAGTGACAACTTGGCCGGTGTGTTAGCCAATTGCGCTAAGATGTCAAAGTTGTAGGGCCTCTCTAGCCCTTGGGCTGCCTCCTTTCGGAGAGATTTGTCGAAGCGAGTCTCCCTCGGCCTAGGCTTGTCGGTCGTCGAAGGCTGAACCGGTCCCGGAGCATCAGTTGTAGTGGGTTGATGATTTTCAGCTGGATTGTCAACCACAGGTTGGGATTGCGCTCCAGACCGCGTGACGACGGCTGAAGCTTCCTCGATGTCTGCCGAGATTGTGTGGCAGTTCCTGACTTTTCCACTTTTTTTCTTGTAGGTGGATGATGGTGTGGGCCGAGTCACTTCTGACACCAAATCTGGATGGATCCACATGACCTCCCCTCGTGATGTGGTGAGGGGTACTAGACCAGCAGCCTGATCTCGGGGAGGTAGAAGATTGGTAATCTCCATTGTTGCCAGAGGGATGGGGACCACCCAGTCTTGAGTTTCCGTCGGAGGGAAGCTGCCGAATTGTACGGACACCATATTGGCTGCCACGGTTACCTCTTCGAAATCGATGGCCAGAGCGTTCGAATCGATGAGGTTTTGGATGTACCGTTTTAGCTGGTAGCAATCGTGTGTAGGATGGTGGACATGGCGATGATAATGGCAGTACTTTAGATTCTCCATCTCTGCCGGCCGCGGTTCTCGCCTTGGTGGAGGAAGCTGAATTCTGTCCCCTTGTATGAGCATGTCCAAGATGGGCTTGACGTGACCGTCTTCGAAGGAGTAAGTGATTTGCGGCCATTGTTTGTCTGCTGGCTTTGGTTCGGGTTTTGTGTTGTATCGGCCACCATAGCCTGCTTTCCTTTGCTATCCCGATTGATGGAGGGGCTACCCCCATTATCGTTGTTGGGACGCTTGCCCTTGTTTTCTCCTTCTGAGATGTGCAATCCCAGTTGGCGAGCCTTTCTCAATCGTCCTTCGGCACTTGTGGCACTGATGATAAATGTCTTCCAGTCCTTGAATTGACTCTCGCCCATCCAGAGACTAATTGTTGGGAGCAATCTCTTTTGGCAAATTTCAATTAAGGAAGAATCCGGATTTCCGGAGGGCAGCTTTATGGCGGTTTGGCGGAACCGCTCAATGTAGTTTCTTTTCAACTCCTTCTCCCCTTGGACGACGTCCATGAGGGTGGACATGGTGACGTCCTGCCCTACTTCATAGAATCTCTCCAAGAACATGCGCTTGAAGCCGGTGAAGGAGTGGATGCAGTTGTCCGGCAGATTACGATACCAGTCGAAAGCGACTCCTTCCAATGCCCCAATGAATAATCGTGTGAGGATAGCATCATCATGGGGCAGATGGTCGGTGGTGACCTCGAAGTAAGTGATATACCGACTTGCTGAGGTCTTGCCATCGAACGGGTTGATATTGAACGGCTTATATCTTGGTGGGAATGGAACATCCCTCCATTCGGCAGGGTATGGCTGCTGCATTCTGAGGTCTTGAGCGTTTTCTCGGGCATGGAACATGGCTCGAAGCTCCTGGACCTCTCTTCTTACTTCTCGGGCCTCATCCGTCGCGGTAGGGCTGTTACTTCGGGATGATTATTGCCCAGGTTTGGTGCCGCTGAGTTCGAGTCCGCATTGACCGCGGGACCCGTGCTTGTTTGGCCAGGCGTTCCTCATTGCAGAGTTGGAAGAGCGGCTTTGATTTCATCTACAAACTTGACCAAGGCCTGCAGTATAGCCTCCAAAGTGTCGATGCGTTGGCGATCGCTGGAACCACCTTGATTGATGTCCGTCATGAACACCGTCCTTACATGAGGAGTGATGGAAGGAACGGTGGAGGATGTGTCCTCCGAGTCATACCCATGTACCGAAAAGTCATCGGGGTAGGTGGGAATGTTCTCTTCGGTCTCGGACTCGGAGGGAACGGTATCCCCAGCCTCAGAGCTTGCTTCGTCTTCATGGGTGTCCTCGGGGACATCGGTGTCTGTTGTACCTGATGGGAGAGTTGTTTCTCCGGGTTCGTTTCCTTGAAACATCGGATTGTTGTGGATGTTCGGAGGAGTGCTACCCCCAGTTCCCACGACCCCCAGCGACGTGGACGATGAATTTCCCATTGCAGCAGATTTTGTCTTTGAACGGGTGTGTTGGAATATTCCAGTGGAGGACAGCCGTTTAGACGACGGTTTCTTAGCTGTAGTGGTTGATATCTTGGGGCTGGAGATGCTTGTCTTCTTCCCTCTCCCCTCGGCGGAGATTTTCTGAGTGGAATTGCAGGAGACAACAGGAGGTGTCTCGTCCTCTGAGCTCGGATGCTGTAGTCTTTGGAAGAATGACGGCCGATCTTCCGTCGTTGCCGCGTTGTTGCAACAGCAGTTGACGATGATTTGGGTGCAGTGACGTCCAAGCGAGGACTCTTTTCACACCGAAGCTCCTTCTCTTTCCTTGCGCTTGTGGAGGATTGCCTCACGCATGTCAGAGTATCCTCTTTGTCCTTTTGCTGCCGGGGGCTGGACTCGAGCGGTTCTATACAACTTCCTATCAGAGGCCCGTGTGATAGTCAACGGGATGCCCCAATAGTCAGAGGTTGGAACAGCTGACTGGGCTTGATGAGCCCGTGCTACCCTAGACTTCTTCTTTTTAGCACTTGTGGGTGCGTAATAAGAATAGTCTAAGTTGAATCCCACAGAGTCTGGCTTATCATCCAGAGAACCATTAGGATCAGGACCGTATGAGAGACGGTCGAAGACTGATCGAGAGGAGCGTGGATCGGACGCTATGCGGCTAGGATTGGAAACAGTACAGGCTGTCTGTATGCGGTCGTCCTTAGCTGCCGGATGAGTTGCTTTGGTGCTATTAGTAGGAGTCACGATCGTGCAGGCTGGCCGCATGCGGTTGGCAATTGTGGCCGCATGGGTTTTCTGTAAGCGATTGACTTCAGTAGCCGCATAAGCTTCATCCATGTTGTTGACAACTGTAGCCGCATAAGCTATGCGGCTGGCAGACGTGACCGCATGAGTTTTCTTCATGCGGCTAGCGGATGTGGCCGCATTAGCTTTTTCCATGCGGCTAGCACCCTTATGCGGCTTGGATCGCGTAGAGTTCCTCTTTGTCCCTGCAAGTCCAGCATCATAGTGTTTTCTTCTGCCGGACTTGGGGACAGCAGAGTTACCTACGGTCTGAAGTAGGGCCGCAGGAGAGTCTTGCTCGCCGTCTTGAACAACGGAGGGTATCTCTGCAAGAGCTTCAGTAGGAACGAAGGATCGGGGTCTCCACTCCTTGCGGGCCTTCTTTGTGCGGGCTCGCTTCTGGACCGGGCCAGCGCTCTTGTCGGAGAGCATTTCTTCGAACGCTTGTTGGTCGAACCGGACGACCATCTTTTGTTGCGTGGATCCAAGCTTGGCCGCATCCGATTGCGTCACCAACTCCTCAACCGTGGAGAAGTTTGTCCCCAGCAGAGTCGCCATCGTGTTTGCCATTGATTGTAAAAGTACAGAACAATTATCGGAGGACTGAACTTAGACTCACAATACAAACACGCTTGTACAAGGAAAGCCTAGGGACGAAAACCTTGGTACAGCAATCTAAGTACAATTGTTTATTTTTGATTCTGGGGATGACGATAGAGGCTCGGGAAGGCGACGGCAGCCCTGCCTTACTCCTTGGACGATCGGTATGCGGCCTTGGCTCCTGTGACGAGATGGTTGGCGTTAATGAAGAAATGCTCTGTCACGACCCGCACCCTAGAGTTAGGGTACGAGAACGTAACAACGCCCAGCCTACGCCGCAGTGTCGGCAGTAGTAGAACGCTGTCCTAGGTCTCAATGCATCTAACAGTATAAGACTAAACAGTTTATACTCCCCGAATGGGGGTGACATAGCAGAATGTAAACTCAATCACATCTAAGGTAGAGCATAAAGGAAGATAGATAAAACATGAAATCGAAAAGAGATACAACAGATAGAAGTCTAAGTGTCAAAGATACAAACTCAGAATACATCTCAAAACTCAAATACAGTAATCCATAAATACATCTCAAAACAACTGAAAATAAACTATGAATAAACCCTAGCTATCTATACAACCTCTACTGTCTCCTCTAGGCTAGCAGGCAAACTCCAGGCTATCTGTAAAATTTATCAATAGGTCCAGTCAGGACTGGAGCGAGCACAGTATATCTCAACAGATCATAGCAGGTTAGAAAATATAATCATGCAGTAAAGTAAGATACATGATCTGAAAAAAATACAGTATGTAAACAGAGAGAGAGAACTGTAATAGAAATATCTACTATAAGTAGAGAACTAACAGTGACTAGTGAATCAGAGTACAAGCTAGACATGTGAACAGGTAGAGGTGATTCATGAGAGGTGGCTCAAGATTATATTATTTGGAATTATTCACATGCTATTTCTACTCCCCCATCCCCAATCAATACACAAGGATATGTTCAAGTTATGTTAAGATTCGTGAAACTTCACATGGCTCATAAAATGAGTGATACGTGAAGGTGATTCATGATGGCTCTGTGAACATGAGAGTACATGTGTCACAAGCGATTCGTAAAATAGAGAAAGCATAGAGATACGTGATGATTCATGAAACGCACAAAACATGCAGTATCCGATGCTCCCGAGGGGGATAACATCTCATGAAAGGATCCATATAGTACCAATCCGTGTGACCAACGTGACAGTATCAAGTAAAGTAATTTAAAGCAGGAAAATAATTCTAAACAGGATATGAAATGATCAGAGAATGTACTCGCCTGATATCTGAATGTCCAAGGTAAAGATACTGTCCGAGGAGAGGTGTCTGGCTCCTAATTAGAACAGTACAAGTCACAACATGTCCAGAAGGGTAATATAAAGCACTACAATGCATTATACATGAATCTAGGTCAAACTAGGCCAAAGTCAACCCTTGGTCAACTCTGTTCAACTGCACTAGTCAAACTAGGTCAAACTAGGTCATGTCCTAACCCAGCAAGTCTTACTAGGCCTAACCAAGACTATCCTAGCAAGCACACATCAATACAAGGCTATACAAGCCAACATACACCCAACTCTATATAGCATGCAATTATTCAATACTCAAATAGGCAAGAATTCACATTAGATATACACTAGGTAATCTATTACTTTAAGCTATATATGTCTACACATATATACACATGCATATATTGGTATTCAACATTAGGTCTATAATCATGGCATTTCAAATGGTTATATAAACTTATATATTACAACACAATATGCTAACATATATATAATATACATACATAGCTAAATTAGGGCTGAAATTAAAAATGTGGATAAAAATTATGACGGATTTGGGTAGTTTGAGACAAAAGAACACAAGTATATAACATAATATATCAAGAACTCACTCTCTACACTAATATATATATGAGACACTATAGAACACATCTCCAATACAAAAATATGAGATTAAACATGTAATAATTCATTTATACATAACAACAACATAAGTGTGTCCAAATTTGAGATTTTCCCACATGGATACAACCACAACACAAATGACACTCCTATGACCTCCAAATGGACACGAAGTGGACACAAATGGAGATACAACCATGGGGGTCATTCCTATGGGTTCAAAATAGACCTATATGTATGAAGAAATGAAAGGAGAATGGATTTATACCTTCCGGTAGATCGAATCGAAGAAAAGCCTTCCCGGAGCGACACCGACACGTAGAGATTTCAAAATGACACGAACGAGCTCCTAATCCTCCCAAACTTGGGTAGCTTCCTCCTTGGCTAGAATGGAGAAGGAAAGAAGAAGATTTGGTGGCAAAATGGAAGGATTTGGTGGAGAAATTGCTAGGAATTGCTCTCTAGGAATTTGGAAAAGAACAAGAGAGAGAGTGTGGATGAGAATAATGAAATAAACTTGAGCCTATCCTCTCCCAAAGTGGCTGGACATATGGGGCTATTTGTCCTATTATGGTAAGGTCCAAAATGCCCCCACTAACCTATTCTATGAGTATTAGGAAAGGGCTAATTGGTTGGGGCTAAATTAGTCATTCTAAAGTCTCTAATCACACTAACCTTATCCATAATAATTAGTCTAACCTCTAACTAAAATATTTCTATCATGTGGAATAAAATTAATATCATGTGGGCCATGCCTAACTAGTGTGTGGGTCCCACTAGAGTCAAACTACCCCCGGGTCCCCGTTTCAAGTCGGATTGAGTTGAAATTCGAACCCGACTCAAATAACCCCAAAACAATATCATAAATAATAAAATAATATCAAAATAATTCAAAGAGGTCAAATGCAAAAATATTCTTAGGCCAAAAATGACATTAAAATATCATAATCACATGGTTAGGCTCTAGGTCAAACAGTCTATAGGGTTTCACTAGCAAAAAGTCAAAACCACAAGTCATTAATTTTAAATAATTTTAAAATAATTTAAAATCACCAAAAATCATATCATGAATTAAATATCATTATTAAAATAATTATAAACACAAAATTTCAAAATTACCCTTATTTGGAAAACTGGATGTTACAACTCTACCCACCTTAGAAAAATTTTGTCCTCGAAATTTAAGATCGATAGTACTCCTTCTAGAGCCTCTAACCTACCCAATATCTAAGGTAACACTTCCTAACACTGGAGTAATAAATGGACATCTAAAAAGTATCAATCTAGAAATACCTCCAATACTGCTCTGCTGTACGGCGGTAATGGAACTTCAATAAAATATGGACTGGAAACTATATCCAAGGGACTGTACCTATTTTAAAGTAGTCTTAACTAAGGATGAAAAGGAACTGATCATAGGCTATAGGTATGCTCAAACTATTATCTTCCTATTAACCATCTATTAATACATTCTATTACCATAGGAACGATGCATTACTAAGACATATAGGCCCCTATCTCTCATAACACATTTATACTCACCAAAAGACTAGTACATCCTATCAAGGCTGATACTATAATCTCTCATAAATCTTATAAGCTACATGTTTATAGACATACATCCCTACATCAAGGACTAACTTATATATATCTACAACTGATACTAATGGGGTGACGTTCCTATTTCCCAACAATCAAGGTCTAAATTTTTTTATCTAAATCATGCAATTTGAAGGAATAGTATACAAGGTCAGGGCATACCGTAGCAGTTGGAAGTCTCACCTAGGTACACTAATCATTCTAGGTCAAAACAGTACTATAGTATCAACACACAAACAATCTAGGGTGTCCTAATTGGGAAGGTAAGGGAACAACAATCATCAAGGTTGTAGGGCTGTCTACCATCCTATATGAAAATTGGTCATTAACAAGCAACTAAGAAATTATTAAAAGGTTACTATTCCATAAAATGGCAAAAATTAAAATTTAGGCACAACAAATCACAAATAGATTTTTGTCTTGACACGATCTAAGTTGATCAATTTCGGAATAAAACGAGATTTGGACAAGAAGGGAAATCAATAAAATTAAAGTATGAGCACGAGCATCCAATGATGGAGGTTCAGGTCATGATTAAATTTAATTCGACTGAGGATGAATATGAGGTTCATAGGCGATGAAAAGATTTTAAGGAGAATTGTCAATGCTGTCGCGAATGAGACTCTAGGGTCAAGTTTAACTATGTCTCCATTCTCGTAGATTGATACATGAAAAAGCGAACCAAAGTGCAATAGGTTGATCAGACCATCATGTACCGGTTCTGATTAGACAATATGTTAGTGGGTGGCCACCCAATAAAATATGTCATGACCAAGCTCGAAAATAGATAAGCTTGCAAAACTAAGGCTAATTTAGCAGCACAAGATATAAGGGTGGTAATGATGAAAGGAATTACATAGTCTAAGTTTCTTAACCAAAGGGTCAAGTAATCAGATAAGGTACAAGGTTAAGCATCTAAGGAAACAAGCAGAACACCATCACATGTCGGGTCGAAAGAATTGAGTCAAGGCTGGATTTCTAATTGAAATAAGAAGAAATTTAGTATAATGGTAGAGGTTATAATTTAGCCAGTTGACCAGAAAATCATATCAAGAAAATTGAGTACAAGAAGACGGGTTTTAGTGGGACATGATATACCTACACGAAGGTGAGCTCGTCTAGGTCTTGCATATAAGATTTGTTGGAGGGTAACAGCTAGTATTACATTCCGAATATCAAAGTCACGATAAGGAACGTCAAGGATCTCAATTAGAAAGTGGGAGTTCAAGAGGTGGTAATTAATGCACAAAAATAATGAAGATCGAGTTAGTCATCTGCTTCTGGTACTTTTAAGTTCATCTGGTCATAACTTGCCAATCATATCTTTACCTCACCAGTCTCCATATAAAAATTTAACCTTTACTTAAATCTTTACCATGACTACCGTAGGCAATTCCCAATTTCCGAACATCACTCTTGAAGCACAGCCCTCACATTTAGGAATCAACATTAACCATTTATTTAAATTTTCAAGTTCTTTCACCTTGTCTTAAATTTGACCCAAAACCTCTAAATTCTGTTTACGAATTCCTTGAACTTGTTCAAATTGTTCTCCTCGTATTATTTAATTTAAATCTCTAGGCCTTACAAAACTTATCTTCCATCATAAAATCAACTTCCGTATTTTCTTCGACATACACCCTTGAATATTATTCTCCTAAAAATATTTCACAACAATATCTAAACTTCCATAACTTTGTGTTCTCTCTATCCCTAGTCATTTCCTCGCAACATCTTGTTTAATATCCTTATTAAACACAATTAACTTCTCTTTTTCATTACTAACCTTCTACATAGCCTCAGAGGAAAAGTTTTCCCCAGAATCAATAACCAAGATTTTCTAAATTCTCAAAACTAGGTTGACCTCTGATATCCTCATTAGTTTTGAATACACCTATAAACTATCTCATAACCCCAAAATTTCTCTAAATGTAATTGTTTCTAGATTGGCAGTTTACATCTCTTTATTCTATTTGAGACCTTTACCACATTTCTATCTCAAGTTTTCATATGGAACACTCCACATTTGATTTCCTTTAGATCATCATAAAATAATCAGTTACGTCTTCTCTGAGCTACATAATTTATGTCACTTCCTTAGCCTTCCCCATACAAAAGATACGAAGATTCAAGGGTTTCGAAGTACATCTGGTAGGGACGACAAGATATGGGTAATTAATGTAATGAGACAGAGTTTAAGATAAGAGGTAAATAAGAATGCAAGGGAATAATGACGAGAAAGAATAATGAAGATATGTTCCTTCTCATTGGTTCAAACGAGAGGAACCCATCAAGCTTAAATTCAATAGCAAGGAATGAGGGTGAATCCAAACAAGAGGAAAAAGAATTTCAATTGAAGTTCAAAATGAGTTTCTCAGGGGTCGTCCCAGAAATCTCTCAAAGAATCCTAAGTGTGATTGAGTACCTTGGATTTGAAAATATTAATCTAAATACAAAATTAAATCAACAACTACAAAATTTTATCAAAATCATCAACTAATACCAGGATTCAAAGTTCTACAATGAATCCACAAAATCAAATTCAAATCAAGAAAAAGGTGAATCAAAACAAGGAAAAGGAGTTTAAATCGGAATTCAAAATGAGATTCTCAAGGGTCATCCCAGGAATCTCTCAAGGAATCCTAACAGTGATTGAGTATCCTCTCATCCTAACATCTTAATTTATATATCCTATAGCAGGCTCGTAGTAGTACAACTAAGTCGTTGCGCTACTACGAAATCGTACTAATGCGAATCTCGACCTGCATGGGCCACCACTAAAAACGTGTCACGACATGCACCCTAGAGTTAGGGCACGAGAACGTAACAACGCCCAGCCTACGCCGTAGTGTCGGCAGTAGAACGCTGTCCTAGGTCTCAATGCATCTAACAGTATAAGACTAAACAGTTTATACTCCCCGAATGGGGGTGACATAGCAGAATGTAAACTCAATCACATCTAAGGTATAGCATAAAGGAAGATAGATAAAACATGAAATCGAAAAGAGATACAACAGATAGAAGTCTAAGTGTCTAAGATACAAACTCAGAATACATCTCAAAACTCAAATACAGTAATCCATAAATACATCTCAAAACAACTGAAATAAACTATGTATAACCCCTAGCTATCTATACAACCACTACTGTCTCCTCTAGGCTAGCAGGCAACCTCCAAGCTATCTGTAAAATTTATCAATAGGTCCAGTCAGGACTGGAGCGAGCACAGTATATCTCAACAGATCATAGCAGGTTAGAAAATATAATCATGCAGTAAAGTAAGATACAGGATCTGAAAGAAATATAGTATGTAAACAGAGAGAGAGACTGTAATAGAAATATCTACTATAAGTAGAGAACTAACAGTGACTAGTGAATCAGAGTACAAGCTAGACATGTGAACAGGTAGAGGTGATTCATGAGAGGTGGTTCAAGATTATATATTTGGAATTATTCACATGCTATTTCTACTCCCCCATCCCCAATCAATACACAAGGATCTGTTCAAGTTATGTTAAGATTCGTGAAACTTCACATGACTCATAAAATAAGTGATACGTAAAGGTGATTCATGATGGCTCTGTGAACATGAGAGTACATGTGTCACAAGCGATTCGTAAAACAGAGGAAGCATAGAGATACGTGATGATTCATGAAACGCATAAAACATGCAGTATCCGATGCTTTCGAGGGGGATAACATCTCATGAAAAGATCCATATAGTACCAATCCGTGTGACCAACGTGACAGTATCAAGTAAAGTAATTTAAAGCAGGAAAATAATTCTAAATAGGATATGAAATGATCAGAGAATGTACTCGCCTGATATCTGAATATCCAAGGTAAAGATACTGTCCGAGGAGAGGTGTCTGGCTCCTAATTAGAACAGCACAAGTCACAACATATCCAGAAGGGTAATATAAAGCACTACAATGCATTATACATGAATCTAGGTCAAACTAGGCCAAAGTCAACCCTTGGTCAACTCTGTTCAACTGCACTAGTCAAACTAGGTCATGTCCTAACCCAGCAAGTCTTACTAGGCCTAACCAAGACTATCCTAGCAAGCACACATCAATACAAGGCTATACAAGCCAACATACACCCAACTCTATATAGCATGCAATTATTCAATACTCAAATAGGCAAGAATTCACATTAGATATACACTAGGTAATCTATTACTTTAATCTATATATGTCTACACATATATACACATGCATATATTAGTATTCAACATTAGGTCTATAGTCATGGCATTTCAAATGGTTATATAAACTTATATATTACAACACAATATGCTAACATATATATAATATACATACATAGCTAAGTTAACTATATTCATAAATACTTATTTAAGAGGCTATGTGTGTGTATGTGAACATGGCAAAGGGGAAAGTGAGGGTTTAAATGGGCATACATAGTTTATACATATCAAAGAGTGTCAAAGTGTAAGTGAACAAAGTGTCAAGTGTGATAGTGTCAACATAGTATAAGGGGTACATGAGGTAATATAGGATTTGTGTTAACATAGAATATTACATCTTATTAACTTGTATATTGTATACATTACATCTATTATTATATTACATTCATGCTTGCATTCATTCATCATTCATTTATTCTCTTGCACTATTATATGCACCATACATTACATACTATGGAACCTACATATTCATTACAAGCCATACTTATACATGCTTACATTAGATAGGATACTTACACCTCATACATCATTTATTTAAATATTACTCATGCTTGCATTCTTTATTTAATTACATAATGTATATATATTAACATGGGTTAAAATCAAATAGAACATTATATTACACACAAGGGTGCACAAAATGCATATGCCGAATAGTAACTCCTACTAATAATCAATACTGTACCATCTCAGCATGAATTAAAATCTAGGATTAAAGTATGTTATAGATCTATGTGTTAGCTTTCCGAAACTTCAAACGGATCGCGTTTTCGTTTCCGGAAACTCCCGGAATCGCAAAAACACCGAGAACGCATTTGTCTTTCGTACAGCTGACACTCAAATAATTCTCCAGAAAGTTACAGAAAGAATTAGGCCTATTAATACATGTTTTGGAAATCTAACTTCAATACGCTTCTTTTAAAAAAAGGGAGATTAAACCGAGCTTTGAGCTAGAAGTTATGATATTTCTAAGTTAGGGCTGAAATTAAAAACGTGGATAAAAATCATGACGGATTTGGGTAGTTTGAGACAAAAGAACACAAGTATATAACATAATATATCAAGAACTCACTCTCTACACTAATATATATATATATATGAGACACTATAGAACACATCTCCAATACAAAATATGAGATTAAACATGTAATAATTCATTCATACATAACAACAACACATAGTGTGTCCAAATTTGGGATTTTTCCACATGGATACAACCACAACACAAATGACACTCCGATGACCTCCAAATGGACACGAAGTGGACACAAATGGAGATACAACCATAGGGGTCATTCCTATGGGTTCAAAATAGACCTATATATATGAAGAAATGAAAGGAGAAGGGATTTATACCTCCCGGTAGATCGAGTCGAAGAAAAGCCTTCCCGGAGCGACACCGACACGTAGAGATTCCAAAAGGATACGAACGAGCTCCTAATCCTCCCAAACTTGGGTATCTTCCTCCTTGGCTAGAATGGAGAAGGAAAGAAGAAGATTTGGTGGCGAAATGGAAGGATTTGGTGGAAAAATTGCTAGGATTGCTCTCTAGGAATTTGGGGAAGAACAAGAGAGAGAGTGTGGATGAGAATAATGAAATAAACTTGAGCCTATCCTCTCCCAAAGTGGCTGAACATATGGAACTATTTGTCCTATTATGATAAGGTCCAAAATGCTCCCACTAACCTATTCTATGAGTATTAGGAAAGGGCAAATTGGTTGGGGCTAAATTAGTCATTCTAAAGTCTCTAATCACACTAACCTTATCCATAATAATTAGTCTAACCTCTAACTAAAATATTTCTATCATGTAGAATAAATTAATATCATATGGGCCATGCCTAACTAGTGTGTGGGTCCCACTAGAGTCAAACTACCCCCGGGTCCCCGTTTCAAGTCGGATTGAGTTAAAATTCAAATCCGACTCAAATAACCCCAAAACAATATCATAAATAATAAAATAATATCAAAATAATTCAAAGAGGTCAAATGCAAAAATATTTTTAGGCCAAAATGACATTAAAATATCATAATCACATGGTTAGGCTCTAGGTCAAACAGTCTATAGGGTTTCACTAGCAAAACGTCAAAACCACAAGTCATTGATTTTAAATAATTTTAAAATAATTTAAAATCACCAAAAATCATATCATGAATTAAATATCATTATTAAAATAATTATAAACACAAAATTTCAAAATTATCCTTATTTGGGAAACTGGGTGTTACATGCTCCTCCTGCTCTCCTCGTATTGCTCTTCTGGCTTCTCTCTCTCTGAATTGATCTCTGTGGATTCTTTTCTCTGACTATCGGGGGAGCCTCTCTGTATGTGCGTATCTCTCTCCGATAGTGTATATCTTCACAAGGGAATGGCACCTTGCTATTTATAATAGTGGGATGTGATCATTAGGGTTGCCAATGATTACCTCTTGGAGATGGCGGCGACCTGTGGATTGGTCAATCTAGGCCGTTCATTTTTTATTGTGACGAATTCGAGCCATTGAGTGTAGATTACACCAAATCCCATCAGCAATTAATGTTGATTGGAATAAATCTTCCTCATAATGATCTTCTGATGTCTGCGAATAAATTAGATTTATTCTCTTGCCACGTATCCCAGATTATTGGGA
>JANAVB010039129.1:20000-29597 GCA_029216955.1 Iris pallida | reverse complement strand
TTATACCTGCAAAGGTTTGATACTTGCTTAAGGCATCCAAAATTGTAGTTTATATATCAAGGATAGGACTTATCCTAACTTATATTTGATGAATGCAAATAATAATATTTCTTTGTGTAAAGATGAAGGAAAGATCATGGGGAAAGGCAGATGCTGATTGCTAAGATGTAGCCCTAGATGTACTCTAGGGACTGTTGAGCTTTCACACTGCAGCTTAATTTGATTTGAGCTTTTGGTGTTTTAAAAGCTCGAGAAATACTATGATTTACTGCATCTAATTCTGGGAGAAGACAGTGATTGCAACAATTTCATCATTAAAATTTCATTTTACTTTCAGTTATATAATCATGTCAGAAGTTGGTTCAGCCTTGATGTTAGTGATTAAATTGTCATACAATTGTATTACAGCTGAAATTAACATTATCTCTGTTCCTTGAAATTTCCGAGGATTTAAGAAAGACCTCAAACATTTAATTTTTCTAAATACTTTTAGAGAGATTATGCTTTACTTCTAAATGTTGATATAAAAGCATTTTTTCGCTTTTCAAAACTAAATTGTTTAAACCTGCAAAATTGCTGAGATGTTCTCATTTATATCCAGTGTAATGTTATACATTTTGATACTTGCAGAAATTTGTTATGGAAAGTGGAGCATAAATTCAAAATTGAAGATGCTACTCAATTTGATAATTTTATTACCGTAAATTTTCTGTAGGATAACGGAATTTGAGAAATTAGTTGTAGAGTAACAAATTTGCAAAACCATTTTTTGTCCGTGGTTGTAGTCTAGTGGTAGCAACGGGAGCCCCGGCACGGGTTCGAATCCCCCCTTGGCATTTGCCAAGCCCGAGAAAAGGATATTTCAAAAAAAAAAAAAAAAACTTTACAGATACAAAATGCTAGACCAGATGTTCTCGTTAATGGTGTTTTGCTTTTACAATTTTTCTGTCTTACAAATTAGTTTTTGCAGACATATAAGTCAAAAAATAAAAAAAACTGAGGAAAAAAACTTAACTCTCTCTCCGGGGGAAAAAAAACTGACATGTCTAAATAGAAAATTGGACCCTAAATTTTTTTTTTTTTTTTTTCTCATTATCCCTGAACATGAGTACAAGGACAACAACCGACACATGCTGAAAATGTGGGTATAACGAGAAAATAAAACCAAAAATAAAAATCCATAGTCCAACTTTCTAATTGAAATGTCAGGACTTAAAATTTAAGTTGGTATAAATTTCAGGGTCTAAACACTAAATTAGCCCTTAAATTTATGGTGTAATTATCACTTTTTCAAAAAATAATTTGAATTAATTGTTGAAAATATGTATTGTACTCTATTATTTTTTTTGTTGCGTCGTTTATCGACAACTTGTTTATTACTAATTTGACTATTTATATTAAAAATAATAGAATAATTTTAATAGGTTAATTAGTGTTTAGATTTAAATTTTACATCAGTTTAGAGTTTAAGTCATAACATGTCCAATTAAAAAGTTAGGCCTCTGAATCTTTTTTTGGTTCTATTATCCTCCTTGCCCGCATGTGTTGGTTGTTGTCCTTATATTCAATAAAGAATTAGGATCCAAACTTTTCAAGTTGATATGCCATAATTTAAACTCTAAACTGATATAAAATTCTTAGTCTAAATGCTAATTAATCTCATTTTAATTTAAACTCTTAAAAGTGATATAAATGTTGTAAATATAGATGTCCATAACTTATTTAAACTCATGGCTCTTGGCCTTTTGTCTTCCATAACTTATGGCCCTTGGTTTCATAACTTATGGCATTTGACATTCCATTGTAGGTTTATAAAAGACCATTCTAGTTGAGTGTTATGTACATGAAAAAAGACTATTTCCTACATTCTCTATCTTGTTCTCCTCTATTGTATAACACGTTATCAGCACGAGTTTGCTCAAGGAAATTGTAAGTCCAACTTCCGTCATTCTTTTAATTTTTTTTATTCATGCATTCATATGGCAGTAGGATGGTTTCTTATTCCCACAGTCGCGTCAATTTCTATCATCACTCTTAACAAAATGACACTTCACATCCTAACATTTCTTCTTGTTGCTATCTTTCTCTACCTAATGCAAGCTTTCCACCAAGTCATGGCTTGCTTATTCAAATTTTTTTTATTCATAATAGTGGTCTTGTTTATTAATGCATATCCAATAGTAGATGCAATTGCCAAAATATATTAGTATATTTGTTTATGGATTCGTTTGTTTATGGGTTTTTTAATCATGTTTGCCTTGAGCATATTTTGTATAAAAAAATATGCAACTTCTTATCCCTTCAGTTATGTCATTTTTTGGAGTGATTTTATTAGCTCCAAACTTTGTGAGTTTTTATGGCAAATCTTAGAACTTTGTATTTAGATGAACTTGAAGTTTCATCTCCAAAATCTATATTGTATATAAGGCTTGAAGCCAAAATAAAATATGTTAGGCTTGAAGCCTAATTGATGAAATTCAAACTTGTTGATTTGAGTATGTGTATTATATTCTAAAGTAATATTTATTTTTCAGACATATGGCAAACATCACCAAGCTTGAGTTCACTGCTCTTGATATTTGCAGAAGAAATTATTTAACTTGGATTCTTGAGGCTGAGATCTATTTGAGTACAAAGAACCTTGCGCATGCCATCAAAGAGAAAAATAGGCAAGCGAACATGACAAAGCAAAGGAAATGATTTTTATTCGATATCACCTCAATGAAGGGATGAAATCTGAATATCTTGGAGTAAAAACCCAGCTGTTCTATGGAAAAACTTGAAGGAACGTTATGATCATCAAAAGAGTGTGATACTCCCAAAGGCTTGTTATGATTGGATGCACCTTAGGTTGCAAGATTTCAAAATGGTAAACGAATATAACTCTGCAATGTTCAAAATTGTGTCTCAAATGAGATTGTGCAAAATAATATTACTGAAGAAGATATGTTGGAAAAGACATATACTACTTTTTACCACAAACATGCTCCTGCAGTAGCAGTACCGTGAAAAAGGTTTTACAAAATATTCTCAATTAAACTCATGCCTACTTGTTACTGAACAAAATAATGAGCTCCTAATAAAAAAAACCATAACTCCCACCCTACTGGATCACAGCCATTTTCTGAAGCGAATGCAAATAACTATAGACAAGGACATGGTCGCAGTCATGGTCGCGGTTGTAGGAACCCTAGAGGGAGGTGAATAGGGTCAAGCTAACTAATCAAGCACTTAGCACAAGCAAATGGGCAATTTAAAAATATAAGTGCAAGAGAAGAAGCAATAACAATACCGACACACGATATATCCTGGTATCCTCCCAAGAGACACTCCAGTCCCGGAACTCTCTCCGGCTTTAATCCACTATTTGAGCAAATAGTTACACACGAGTTTGGATCCGAAGAACTCGCCAACTTCTTACACGAGAGCTTTAATCCGAAGGCCTCTCCGACTTCAACCGAGAGTTTGGATACGAAGACTCCCCAACTTCAACCGAGAGTTTGGATACGAAGACTCTCCAACTTCAACCGAGAGTTTGGATACGAAGACTCTCCAACTTCAACCTTTCACAATAGGTTTTGATCTCCTTATACAATAAGATGAAGATCTCACTTTTCAACTCAATAACTCTAACACAATTTGTGGATGGCAAATAAAAGCTTTGTAGAGTTGTTTGTGGATAGGCTTTGGTGGTTTAGAAATTTTTAGGCTCAAAGCATCAACCTTGAATGAAGGGGTTCAAGGCTATTTATAACCAAAGCATTGAAAAGAGCCAAAGACAACTTTTCAGTCAGCGACCGGCATACCGCCGGTATGAGTCGGCATACGTCGTATACCGGTCTGGATTGCAACGGCTCGAAATATAGCCGTTGGGATCATTTAATGTTGGAAATCCGACCGTTGGACTTTCAACGTTACGGAATCGGTATACCGTCGGTATGAACCGGTATACCGTCGGTATGCCGATTTTGTAGACAGAAAACTTTATGTGAACAAAATCGGTATACCGTCGGTATAGACTGGTATACCGTCGGTATGCCGGTTTTCAGCCGAAAATGATCCTGGGCTAGTTTCTACCATAGCTTTCGATTTTGCCATCCATTTCTTGTGTTTACAATTATTCTTAAGACTCATTACAGACTCCAGATATACTGTAGCAGGTGCAGGCTTCTTCAGAGTCTTGAAATGATGATGGCATGGCTTGGCTTCTTCCTTTGATAGGTGCTGGCTTTTTCCCTTGGCGGCAGCTGTCCAAAGATATCCAGTTTGCGAAAACTGAATACCTTTCGGGGGCTTCGCCCCCGAACCCCCGACGAGGGGCGCTGTCCCCTCGACCCCCGTCCGCTGACCGGGCAGCGGAACCCCCGAGTGCGTGGCTCCGGAGATGTCGTCGGGTGGTTCAGAAAAATCTTGTAGGATCCATCGTCTTTGGCCCACCATGATTTCTTCATTGCATATGTCCCATTGATCTTGCTTATTGCTTTCCTGCATGTACATGTTAGACGAACAAAGCAATATACATAGAAGCAAGTATGATAAGTTTAATGCACATTAGGACAATGCTGAGTTTAAGTATAAGTACTAAGGTGATAGCATAAATGTTAGTGATGTCATAATGATTAAAAATTAATTGAATAACCAAAATCAAAAACATAGTTTTGATTTTGGCAACCTTAAATTTAAGATAGATAAGCTCGTATCACTAATATGTAAACCAATAGGCACATATCACCAAAGATATAAGTATAAGTAGAAATGCTATAGCGATAGTATGAAGATTAGTGATAGTGAAATGCTAAACTTAACAGATTAACCATATTCAAAAATATGATACAATTATTGGGCCAACAGCGGTTGTGGCCGTGGTCATGGTAAAACTCGCGATCATGGTGGTCCTAATTATCATACCTTCAAAAAAAGGTTGGGCCATACAACTTGAAGTGGAACAACAATGGCGGAAAACATGATAAAGGAAAGGGTGTAAAAATAGATTCTTCGAAGAATTATGAAGAGCTGGGTATAGGTGTGGAGCAAAAGGACATTGGTCTCGTACCTGTCGTACACCAAAGCACCTAATTTACTGTTGGTGTTTTTGCCTTTGGACTATAAAAGATAGTCCCACATCGGCTACACCAAATGGTGAGTATCTCAATATGCATTGCTTGTGTTGAGGTGTGCACATGAGGTGTAGTGGGGCACAAGTTTATACCATGTGGGAGTATTTTCTAGAAAGAAAAAGGATTAAATCCAACAAGGATGCAAGTTGATTTTTGTTGTGCGACTCGGACTCGGACACGGACTCCAGGATGTCTCGTGCATGCACGGGAGTGTTCGGGGGGGGGGGGGTAGAGTGTAACGTCCCAGTCCCAAAATACGTAGGACTAGAACGTAATCATGCCAGCTGTATACATACGAAGTATATGGACCGTCGTATGTATACATAAGCTATAAAATGCAGTAACCAAAGCACTAAATCTCATCCACAAAGATAAATAATGATATAAAGCAACTTTGAGTTTGTCATGTACATAATAGTTAGGCGGAGACAAAGTCCACTACCAACCAAATTAAATATAGAAAAATATACAAGGAAAAAATTTAGCAAGCGAGAGCAAGTGACGAGTCCAAGCGCAACATCACGGAAGAAGTGGCCTTAGCTAGAGTACCTGCAAGAAATCACGAAACACACACCTGGAGAGATCACCAGGTCCTCAGAGGGACGTAACAAGACACATAATATCATGCCAGTAAACTGAATAAAGCTCACAAAAAAAGTATGCATGAGTAAAGGTTCCTAACCATTCTATGTAATTTCAATTTAGAGGACAACGTTCTACGCAGGGGCTGTAACGGATTCACGCAAGCAAGTAATAGAGTGTCCGTCAAGTAGCGCTCATACGGATGCTATCAGCCCTGGGCAGAAGGTAGTGCTCATAAGAGTCACCCTCGGCCCAAAATGTGTAAAAATAAATGTAGCCCCTACGCTAATAACTGTCCCCTCCCCCAATGATACTATACATGTGTCGACTCCACGACTGTTTAATCCTTAATAACTGCCAAGTCTTCTACACAAATCTATTAGCAGTTATATCCTAACGCACGGCCTGTACGCACCAATGATCAGTCAGCACGCAAGTCCGCATCTATATGCGACTCACAACTCACACACAATCTGTGGCACATCGTGACAATTTATGAGATGCACTAAACATACGTGGTCCCTTAACTCTAAGTCAATTGCATAAAGTATAATAATTTGCATCGATATATAGTTTTGAAAGAACAATATAAAGAAAAAGCATGCATGATATTGAGCAAGAAATTAAACAGTAAAGGCAAGGTGTCTTGCCTGGTGTGTCGCCTGGTGGTGCGATGATCTGACAAGTCCAATTTGTCCAAAAGCCATGTTTGAGGTACAAGGGTCCGAAAATTCATGAGAAAATAGGGAAGGGCGATTAGTCATCAATGATTGATGACCAAAAAGAAAATTGTATAATATTATATAACTATTTTAGAAACTATCTTGATAATATATAATATATTATATATATATATATATATATATATATATATATATATATATATATTACTCAACATATATTACTCAACATATTTCTTAAAATCAAAAAAAAATCGTTTAGACTAAAACTCTAAGTTTGTAATATATAATTTAGGTACAACTTTATATCTCAAAAATATTTTAGATAATATATGAAAATACTAGAAAATATTTTATACTTTGGAAGCTAAATTTGTTGGATCAAAATATTTTAATGTAATATTTTGAAATATAAACATTATTTTTATCAAACTTAATTAATTACGTACATTAATATTTTAAAGTCCATAGTCATACGAAATTAATACAATCATATTTTAGGGTTTTCAACCCAAACTATCTGTACTATAGAAAATTAATTATATATTTTTGAAAGCAATATACTAAATATTAATAATAAAACTAATGACAATACTAACGATAACATTTATTAACACTAATAATAATACTAATAATATTACTAATAATATTAATGATAATAAGAATAATAATATAATAATAATAATAATCTTAATCTTAATGTAAATCTTAAAATATCTACCAGCATACATTATTACCATAGTAATAATAATATAATAATAATAATAATAATAACTTCAACCAATTACTAAAATATCTTCTCACACAGTGAGGCACATAATATCATAATAATCCTAAAATCTTTTCTCAACACAGTGAGAGAGAGAGAGATGAAGGAGAGGGGAGAAGGGTTTACCGAGGAACTCCGGCGGCAAGGCGGCGCCGGTGACGGACGGAAAAGAGCTCGGATGGGGGACTCCGGCACGAGCGCTTGGCCTGGCGGCGGAAGAGCAGAGGAGGCGAGGCGGCGAAGGGGGTTCTCCGGCCCTGGGCTTGTCGGCGGGAGGAGACGCGGCGATCTGCGGGAGGCGATTGACGGCGGAGTCCGGGGCTGCGGGGGGCGCGCGGAACATCGGTCATCGGCGCCGGGCGATTTGGCGAAGGCGGCTGCTCCGGCGAATTCTGGCACGGCGCCGGGGCGCACCGCAGGTGGTGGACGGTCCAGTCGGCAGCCCTAAGGAGGCGGCGCCGGGGGAGCGCTGCCTGGAGGCGGCGTCGAAGGGGGACGGCGCTGCTCCAGACGGCGGGACGGAGGCTTCGCCAGAGACGGGCGGAGGGAAGTGGGTTCGTGGCGCGGCGACGGCTGCTAAGGATGGGCGGCGCTGGGACCTGATCGCCGGTGGAGAGCCAGAGTCGGAGGGTGCGGCGGGGAGGATCGGCAGGTGACGGTGGTCACGCGCGCTACTGGAGAAAGGGGCCACGTGGGATTGGCGAGGCTTGCGCGGCCAGATCTGAGCGCTGGCGGTCGCGCGGGGACTCGGCATGGCGAGCTGTGCGCCGTCGAGGCGGAGGAGATCGACTCGGGTCAGGTATGTGGCCGGTTCTGGTATTTGTGGGTTGGTTATATGTTGTGGCGGCGAGGGTTTAAGTGTTGCGCGGGTGGCCGGACTATTTGGTATGGCCGGACATAGGCCGGGGCCGTGCTGGTGGTTTTTGGGAGTAGGGTGGTGGTGGTTTGTATGGTGGAGGTGGTGGTTTCTGTGATGGTGGCGGAGAGCGGAGGTCGACCGGGCAGGGAGGTTATGGGGGTGATGGCGGAACGGAGTGGTGTTGTCGTGTCCGGGTGTGTCCCGACATGAGGTGGACGTCCGGCTTGTCGGACGGAAAAAATCATGTATTTGTACAAATAAATATAGTGGATGAGAATGGCGACACCGACACGATGCACGGATTTGATAGAAAATTTTCGGATGAGTACCTCTCCTATATAGGAGGTGAGAATTTCCAGTTGGATATAGATTAGGATAATTTAAATTCCCCAAGCGATAAATTCAATTTAAATCAATAAAAATTAAATAAATTTAAATTAAATTTCATTTTAAATCTAGATCATCTAACTCAAAGATAAATATAAATTCTACCTTTAAACTTTTAAATTAAATCCATAAATTAAATCGAGATTTAAAATGGCCACAAAAATTTCAAATATATTTTCCAAAAATACCAATAATAAATTTTGAAAATAATAAATATTTTAAATCTTTTTGAATAATAAAGTATTAATAACAATAAATTCGAAAATGGAATAAATTTATATGTCTCGTATAAAATGATCATTTGCATAAAACTCGTTTTTAAATTACTATTTATATAACTTCCGATGTAAAATAAAGTTTTGAAAATTCCAAATGCGACACATTTTACAACTTTAAGTAATCGAAAATAAATAGTTATTATTATTATTTGAAAATTCAAGCTTCTAAAATAAAATATTTTACAAAAATATGTACCTCGCACATATTCGCACTCGACGAGGCATATGAAAATATTGAGTTCATACGCGACGTATAATACGACTATGCGACGTACAAATACCAAGTAAAAATTTTGAAATACTCAATTTATATAAAAAAATTTAAGTAGAATTTTAGGGGGTTTACATCCTACCCAACTTACAAGAATTTCGTCCTCGAAATTAAGAATAAGTAAGGGGTGAGAAGGTACGAGGGTAAGGCAACACAAATCATTGGGCGAAAAAATCGTGATTCCGATAACGACAAATAATTTACGATATTGGAATTGAATGAGGGTTGCTAGTCACGGTAAAAAAATTATGATAGTACGATGGAAGTAGCTTAAGGATATTTTGGGGACTTGGGGAATAGGGCACTTCGAAGAAGATTGTATGGTAAGTATCTAGGTTGAAGGCACGAATGAAAGAATGATAGGAATCATTCAAGTGATTAGGGTCATGATAGAAGATATAGGGTCGTCTAGGTTTAGAGTTGAATCATCTTCAAATTTCAAAAAGGTCATGAAAGTTGATTCTAGGGTCGAGAAAAAAGGCAAGTAGCTCAAGGCGGGGATAGTCATAGTGGTTAAGTATATACAAGTATCATGGTCATAGGAGAATGGTTTGGTCTATCTATCAATCACAAGCCTTGTCTAGAATAGTTAAAAGACGAAAGCCAACAAGAGTCCAAAGGAGATGTTTTCGAATGCCAATATGTGATTCAAAG
>JANAVB010039129.1:0-15000 GCA_029216955.1 Iris pallida | reverse complement strand
TGTCGAGGCTTGCGCGGCCAGATCTGAGCGCTGGCGGTCGCCCGGGGACTCGGCACGACGAGCTGTACGCCGTCGAGGCGGAGGAGATCGACTCGGGTCAGGTATGTGGCCGGTTCTGGTATTTGTGGGTTGGTTATGTGTTATGGCGGCGAGGGTTTGAGTGTTGCACGGGGTGGCCGGACTATTTGGGATGGCCGGACATAGGCCGGGGTCGTACTGGTGGTTTTTGGGAGTTGGGTGGTGGTGGTTTGTATGGTGGAGGTGGTGGTTCTGTGATGGTGGCGGAGAGCGGAGGTCGACGGGCAGGGAGGATATGGGGGTGATGGCGGAACGGAGTGGTGTTGTCGTGTCGGGGTGTGTCCCGACACGAGGTGGACGTCCGGCTTGTCGGACGGGAAAAATCATATATTTGTAAAAATAAAATATAGTGGATGGAGAATGGCAACACCGACACGATGCACGGATTTGATAGAAAATTTCGGATGAGTACCTCTCCTTTATAGGAGGTAGGAATTCCAAGTTGGATATAGATTAGGATAATTTAAATTCCCCAAGAGATAAATTCAATTTAAATCAATAAAAATTAAATCTAAATTTAAATTAAATTTCATTTTAAATCTAGATCATCTAACTCAAAGATAAATATAAATTCTACCTTTAAACTTTTTAAATTAATTCCATAAAATCAAATCGAGATTTAAAATGGCCACAAAAATTTCAATATATTTTCCAAAAATACCAATAATAATAATTAAGAAAATAATAAATATTTCAAATATCTTTTTGAATAATAAAGTATTAATAACAATAAATTCGAAAATGGAATAAATTTATATGTTTCGTATAAAATGATCATTTGCATAAAACCTCGTTTTAAAATTACTATTTATATAACTTCCGATGTAAAATAAAGTTTTGAAAATTTCAAATGCGACACGTTTTACAACTTTAAGTAATCGAAAATAAATAGTTATTATTTATTATTTGAAAATTCAAGCTTCTAAAATAAAATATTTTTACAAAAATATGTACCTCGCACATATTCGCACTCGGCGAGGCATATGAAAATATTGAGTTCATACGCGACGTATAATACGACTATGCGACGTACAAATACCAAGTAAAAATTTGAAATACTCAATTTATATTAAAAAAAATTAAGTAGAATTTTAGGGGGTTTATAGTAGGCGTGGACTGGCACACTTCTATGCTGATTGTGGGATGATCTAAAATATCAAACTCTATTTTTGAGTATTGGTAATTTAGTCCCACATCAATAGGAGAAGAGGTGAAGTCTCAACTCCACTCTATAAATAGAGCCCCTTGACCTCCTTTGAAAGATGCACCAAGAAGAGAGTTAAGGGAGTCTGTAAAGTCCAGGAAGCCCGTTCAAGTATCAAATTTTGACTTACGAGCGTTCCAGAAGTTCTTCGTGAACTTGCTGGTTCCTGGAAGCAGATCGTGGTGGGGCGAATCTTGCTTTGAGCAACGGTGATCTTCATCACCCAGCAAGAACCTTTCCTCTTCTTCTTTCTTCTTTCTTCTCCTTCATCTGAGTTGTAACTCAGTTCTGTCCGTCTGCAACTGCGATTGCAAGGAAGAACGTGAGATTTATTTTCTGAACTCAGTTCTGTCCGTCAGCAACTGCGATTGCGAGAAAGAACGTGAGATTTACTTTCTGATTATTATTGCTTTTGTAATCAGATTTATATATAGTGTTCCTCTTGGATCTCGAGAATAATCAGAAGGTGAACGTTTGTTGAACCTCTGATCTCGACATCGAGTCTACCATCTTTGATCAAGCCCCGGGACCAACAATCTCAAAGCAAGATCCTTGTAGATAGAAAACTCTCGTACTTCTTCATCGATACCAGCTTAACAAGTTAGAGAAATTCGACGGAGAACATTTCCAAATCTGGAAGAGGAAGGTCACCCTTAATCTTCAACTCGTGGACGTAGACCATGTTGATTGAGGATGAACCGACGATTCCAGAAGAGGAACTGCCGATGCTATTGCTGCTGCACTCGTCAAGCAGAGCAAATGGAAGAGAGAAAATAGCATCTGTAAACTGCTGATTTAATTATATGGAAGACTCTCTGGCAGAGTCATATTCTAAGAAGGTGAAGGCCAAAGAGATCTGGGATTCTTTGGGTAAGCTATATGAAGATGATGAGAACAGGTCCAAAATCTTCATCGTCGAGAAGTACACAAGTGGCTCTTCGAAGACGAGATGGCGATGCTACCTTAAGTAAAGGAATTCCTGAAGTTGTGCCAGAAGTTAGATGACGAAAAGATGCCCCTCGTCGACAAGTTTGTCGTGGGGGATAGTCTCGAAACTTTTGCTGGTTGGAGCAACTTCTATGCTAGAATGCATCGGAAGAAGCTGGACATTAGCTTGGAAGATCTTCTACAAGAGATCCACGTTGGACGAAATGCGATCTCAACAGAAGATGGACTCTCTGTCCAAACAACTGGCTAAGGCCAACTTGGTACAGACAAGAGAGTTCAAGGGGAAGCAGGTGGCTTCTCATCACAAGAAAAGGACTCCGCTAATCTAAAAGTGAACGGTCCTTCGTTCAAGCAACAGAAGTCCAAGTCCCACGTGACTTGTTTCAACTGTGACAAGAATGGCCACTACATGAGTGAATGCAAATCCAAGCCCAAACCAAAATAACAGGTATAGCTAAACTTGGTTATTTTGATTACTTAACTTGGTTGCTAGTGTTGCACAGGTTGAGTTATCTAGCGTGCTAGCTGACTAGTGGTCTGACACTAGTACATCTGACCATGTGTGCTCTCAAAGGAGCTGTTCACCAAGGACGAGCCATGTTATGACGAAGGTCTCGATGGCGAACATATATCTAGCAAAAGTTCTGAAGATCGAGACAGTGGTTATTAACCACCGACAAGGACTGGAATGCGTGTTGCACGTACCAGAGATTTTTGGCGATCTGATCTCAAAAGTCTGTTATCTGATACAGACTTGAAAGATGGACATTCGTACTAGCCAGATGGTAATTTCTTGGCAAGAACATGCTTCGAAAAGATGTTCGGTGCTGAAGGAATGTTCGAACTTCTGCTGTTGGCGATGAAGTTACTTCATTGAGTGGACTGAGAGTTGTTCTATGACAGAAGCAGACTCAAGCTGTCCTACCGGGACCTTATCTTCGGAATGTGGGGGTAAGAAGGTGGAGGAGTTTAAGGTCTGTGCAGATACAAGACTGTTGGGAAGCTGCTCAGACGATTGAACTAAAGTACTGATCATCTGGAGTTAGTACACTCAGATATCTGTAACTTTTATCAATTCTCCACAGAGGCCGGTTTAAAGTGTTTCTCGAAGTGCACGTTCGCATGACTTCTCAAGTAGAAGGAAACATTCGAGTAGTTCAGAGACTTCAGGGCTGAAGCTGAATGCTAAACCAAACTACTCAGAAGTTATCGAGATGTAGAGTATAGGTCTCATGAATTAGCATCGTTCTGCAAAGAACATAGAATCATCAATGAGACTACTGCTCCGTATTCTCCTCAATCTAACGGAATAGTGGAGAGGAAGAACAGAACGTTGACAGAAATGATGAACTCAATGCTGCTAACTACGGGTCTTCCTAAATGCTAATGGGGAGAGAGAACTGCATTGACGACCACTTTATTCTAAATAGAGTGCCGTATGCAACTTCGGACGTAACTCCTAAACACTGGTTCAAAGTCAGACCTAACTTGAATGTCATTCGAGTGTGGGGGTCTCTGGCTTATGTGAAGCTCCCAGATCTGAAGATTCAGAAGCTGGGGACTAGGACTATAAAGATGATCTTCTTGGGGTATGCCGAGAAGAGTGATGCTCGAAGATTTCTTGATATTGAGTCTGTCACAACCCGTACCCACTGTGAGGGTACGAGTACGTATAGCGCCCAGCCTACGCCGCAGTGTCGGCGGTAGAACGCTGTCCTAGGTCAATCATCTAACAATATATAAGGTACCTGTACAGTATATACACTCCGAATGGAGGTGACATAGCAGAATACAGTCTCAATCACATCTAAAGATAGAATATAACACGATGGAAAAGATAGAGAAATCCTCAACTGATGTACAGCAGAATGAAATAACATAAGTCTCAACACTACCAGTCTCAATATCTCTAAATATACAACTCTGAAATCAAGGACAACAACTAAACATGAAAAGAAAAAATAGTCTAAGCTATCTATACCAAGCAAGATATCGTCCTCAGCAGCTGCCTGAACCTCCCCAGGGGTCCAGGTCGCAAGTGTCATCTAGGCAAGCTCCAAGTAAGGGGTGCAGGATTCCTCATCATCCTCTGTAAAATTTTCAACCAGTCAGGACGGGAGCGAGCACAAAACATCTCACGCAGTTCATATCAAGTTAGGAAATATAAAGCATGCAATAGAGTAAGATACAGGAAACGCTGAAAGAAGATGTACATAAAAACAGGAGATATATTGATAACTGGAAATATATCATAAGTAAGAACTGTAAGTGACTAGTGATTTTTAGAGTACGAGATGGCATGTAATTGGCTTATTGAACATGATGTACATGAGTGAACATGTGGGACATCAGCCAATAAGGCTGTGTTGTACACGAAAAGTAACAGAGTGAACATGATGGATAAATCACATGACCATTTATACTCACCCCTACCCGCAATCAATACACAAGGATCCAGTCAAGTTACGTTACGGACATGATGTTTGGTTACACACGAAAAACATATGAAGAAACATGAACGTACACGAGAGCACATGAAAGTATATAAGCGTACATGAAAGAACATGAGAGAACATGAGTGTACATGAATAACGCAAGAGCAAGGTATACTTGATGTACATGAAACACATGACATGAAGTATCCGATGCGCCCGCTAAGGGGGATAACATCCCATGAAAAGATCCATATAGTACCAATCCGTGATGATAACGTGACAGCATCTAGTAAAGTAATCTAGAGCAAGAATATAAATCGTGACAAGTATGAAACGATCAGAGAATGTACTCGCCTGGTATCTGAATAACTGTAGTAAATATACTGTCCGAGATGAGGTACCTGAATCCTAGTTAGAGCAACACAAGTCAACATGTATACAGGGGATGATAATAGTAATCTACAATGCATCTGCATGCTGTCTAGGTCAAACTAGACTAAAGTCAACACTTGGTCAACTCCAGTCAACTACACTAGTCAAACTAGGTCAACTAGGCCACTCCTAACCCCAGCAAGTCTCATTAGGCCTAACCAAGCCTAGTCTAGCACACACCAATCACAAGGCTATACAAGACAAGCCACACATCAAGGCACATTCATATTTAGCTATTTATCATGGAATTTATATATAGCTATATGATATAGGATTTCATATATTTAATATTATACATTAAGAGAAAGTTAGAGAGGGAACTAGCATATAAGGCTATGTGTGTGAACATGGAGGTAAAATGGAAGGCATAGGCTATACTATCTATATGTTAATTACATATCAAGCATGCTAACACGAAACATATATCTATGCATACATTGAAACAAGTAAATTAACTAGTTGTATGCATGCAGGTGTATAATCTATATTTATAAATCATGAACTTAATATATAGTGAAATAGAGAGGGGAAATGTGTACAGTGTCATGGCAAGGTGAAATGAAATGTGTCTAAAGTGTACATAGGCTTACATAGAGCTAAGTATGCTGTTAAGGGGTTTAGTTAGCTCCTGTGTTCTCAGATTTCAGAATTCACATAGGCATGTGTGTGTGCATATAGGATTGCAATGTGTATAAGTATCAATGGGAAATAGGAATGTAGATACATGTGTGTGTAGAGCATGAGAGCATGTGTGTGTGTTAGAGTGAGGGGTTAGGGTACTGTATATTAAAACAGTGTGATACATATGGTCTCAGGAATTTTAGAGTGTGTGTGCGAGTGTCTTAACAGAGTTTTAGTTTGTGTGTGTGTACTGTAGACTGTGTTAGGGGTGATAGGGAAATATGTATGTCATGTGTGTGTGCAGGAATTTCAGAATTGTGTGAATGACAATGCACCTTAGGAAAACAGTGAAAGGAATCTCAGATTTTGTGGTGAACACAAGTCAATGTGAAGCATACAAATCAGGATTTAGTGAAATCAGTTAACACAGTTAAGTTCAGTTAAGGAAAGCCATCTCAGTTTTTAGAACGAACAGTTCATGTTTTGTGACTGATTCTTAGTTATCTACCTATATCAACTCATATTAACCACAAACCAGTTCAGTCAATCAATCACAGATATATATATAATATATATATATATATATATATCAACATTCGAAACTGGGAAAGGAAGTCATTTCAACTCAAAACAGGTTCAGGTTTCATTCAGTTATATATGCATCAACATCAATATCAACTAAAACTGGAAAGGAAGACTGATTCAGTCTTAACATTCATCTAACTAATACAAAACTGAAATTAAAAAGGGAAAGAAACAGTGGGCTGATACCATAACACTTCCAGTCGAATAGAACCCAAAACCTTGTCAAAGCTCGATCAAAGCCTCCCCCACATCAACACACATATATAAAAGATTTGAAAAAACATAATGTAGGCATGAATACTACAGTTAACATGATTAAAAATCACTAAACTTATTCGAAAACTGAGAAAACTTCTCAAATAACTGATACAAAAATTCATTCAGCCGAACCCCAAAAATGAAACCAAAATCCAACTCGAAAACTCCTAGGTAAACCAAAATATGGTTGGTAATCAATGCTCAGTATGTTCTCATGTCCCTGGCTGATAATTGTGTCCATAAATTGGACACAGCAGTGTCCAAAACCCAAGGAATTCAATGTATCAGTAATGTATCAGAAATTTAGGGAAAATTCCCAATTCGAAAACCAATACCCAATGAATTTGAACTATCAGGCATATAGGAATATTCCCCATGTGTACTCGTGTCTAGGGGGTCCCTTCGTGTCCAGGAAACTGGACACGAAGTGTCCAAACAGAGAAACCCAGTGTATCAGTACACGTGCAGTGCAGTGTCGTGCAGGCAGAACATGAGCTCGTGGGCATGACACGGTGCGCCATTGGCCACGTGCTTGTGTCCACGTGTTCGCCAGGGATATGTCTAGGTGTCCATCACCCTGAATCAGGTCGGGGACGTATCGTGTCGAACCACAGGTACGTATCATACACGATTTTTCACGCATAGCAGTACAGTGTCAAATCGATGCGGGGGAATTTCTTCCAAACCGCTCGATAAGATGGGCTAAAATTTTGTCAGTGTGGTGTCAGACACGTGGCCTAGGTGTCCATAAAATTTCGTGTCCATACGTGCTGTGTCGTGTCCGCTACAGTGTCCGAGCAGCAGGGCACTGTGCGTAGCCTGTTGCGTGCGTGTTCATGTCCTCGTGCTGACACGACACGACACTAAACCCAACTCAGTGCAACACAAAATTAAACATGACACAAACACAAATTCAATCAATCAATTATATTTTTAAAATAGTGAAATAATTATGAGTGTGGCATTTCATCAAATACTTATACCTAGGTGTTGATACGTGTCCGATACGGACACGAAATGGACATGACTCGACACAAATCCAATACCTACGGCTAGGGGACACCTAGGGCTTCCTATCCATGCAAAGAAAACGAAATTTGGTGGAGGGAATAGGGATTTACCTACATGTGCAATTTGTATGAAAAAGTTTCAAAAAGGGGGGTTTCTTCTTGATGGCCAAGTGCTCCAAATTGGTCCAAACCTGAATTTCTCTCCATGGACATGAAATAGAGCTGGATTAGGAACTAATGCAAAAGACTAGAGTGGAAAAGGAATTAAAATAAAGAAACTAGGGCTTGAGGAAGATTTCTATACCTCTCATTCTTCCAAACTTGGAAACTTTCTTAAGGAGGCTACAACTAATGGAAGAGGAATTATATAGGGGTGGGATTCCCTATGTTGGCTGGCCAAAACTCTAGGGTTAGGGTTTTAGTTAGTTGGGCCATGGGCCTCCCTCTCTTGGTGGGCTTCTAGACTTCCTAGTTAGAGGCCTATTCTCAAAACACCTTATTCTAACTAATAAGCCCAAAGCAATTATCTATCAATTTCCAACCATGACTTAAACCAACAAGTCCCACTTAGTCTATAGGTTAAGTCTCACTTCTAGGTTAGGTCCATTCTAGGTTAAAGACTAACAAGACACCAAACTATTTAATTAATAATAATCACATACATTCCAATAAATTCTTAAATCCTATTAAATTCAAATAAATTCAAAATGACCAAAATACCCTCAAGCCAAAAATTAAATGAAATACCCTAATCACATGGCTAGGCTCTAGGTCAAACTGTCTCTAGGGTTACACTAGCAAGACACCAAAATCACAAGTCATAATTTTAAATAGTTTTAAATGATTAAAATCACCAAAAATTATATTATTATTTAAATCATAATTAAGTAATTAAAACACAAAATTTCAAAATTACCCTCATTTTAGAAAACTGGTCTTACAGAGTCAAATCATCATCGAATCTCGTGAAGATAAAGGCACAAGAATATTGTTCTTACGGATAACCGGAGAACAATAAGGGTGCGCGAAACTGAAGTTTTCAATAAAGAAGTAGTCCAAGAAGATGTTGTTGTTGAAACAACGTTGAACCAGAACTCACTGAGCCGTCGTCGAAGCGAGCGAGGAGGCCGAGAACTTTGGAGATGACTTCACACCTATCATGTGGAAGCAGATTCGCTTACCTATGATGGCGATGAAGACCAGAGATATATTTCTGGAAGGAGACGATTGACAATGAAATTGATTCCATCACATCAAATAACACTTGGGTGTTGGTTGAGCTTCCTGAAGGAGCGAAATCATCGGATGCAAATGGATCTTCAAGAAGAAGATGAAAGCAGATGGAACTATTGACAAGTTCAAGGCCAGGTTGGTGGCCAAGGGATTTTCAAAAGCAGGGATCGACTACTTTGATATGTATGCTCCAGTAGTCCGGATGACCACCATCAGAATGTTGATTGCTCTCGCAGCGATACATATGGTGATACATCATGGATGTGAAACGACATTCCTGAATGGCAAGCTGACCGAAGAGATCTACATACAACAACCAGAAGGGTTTGTCATCAAAGGTCTTGAAGACAAAGTCTGTAAGTTGGTAAAATCTCTGTACGTTTAAAGCAAGCTCCCAAATATGGCATAGAAGTTTGACAAAGTCATAAGGTCAAATAGCTACAGGATCAGTGAAACAGACAAGTGTGTCTATACGAAGTGTGCTGACGGAAGAGGAGTCATCGTTTGTCTATACATGGACGACATGCTAATCCTAGGTACGGATATAAGCTGTGTCACGGAGACAAAGAAGTTCCTCTCGACGAAGTTCAGTATGAAGGACTTGGGGGATGCTGATGTTATCTTGGGACTCAAGATCATCCGGACAGACACTGGACTAGCGCTGTCACAGTCTCATTATGTTGAGAAGATGATCACTCATTACGGATATCAGGATCTTCCAGGGATCGATATGCCGTACAAGTGTGATCTGAAACTGAAGCCTAATTCAAGGAAAAGCGTCAGGCAGCTTGAGTATGCAAGCGTAATCGGGTTTGATGTATGCTACTACTACCACAAGGCCTGACATAGCTTTCGCTGTAGGAATACTGAGTCATTTTACGAGCAACCCAGGCAGAGTACTGGAAAGCTGTGAAACGGGTTATGAGATATCTCAAGAAGACTAAGACATATGCACTGCACTACAGCGGAGATCCATCGGTAGTGGAAGGCTTCAGTGATGCAGTTGGTGCTCAGAAGTGGAGAGCGAGAGGTCCACAGGTGGATATATTTTTACAATGGGTGGAGCTGCTATATCGTGGAAGTCGAAGAAGCAGATATGCTCTCGCGGCCATCTATGGAATCTGAGTTCTTTGCACTTGATACCGTAGCAGATGAAGCAGAGTGGCTTCGGAGCTCATGTATGATCTTCCAGTGGTTGGGGCGCAGATACCGACAATTCCGATATACTGCGACAACCAGGCGACTGCAGCGGTGGTATCGAATGATCTCTTCAACGGGAAGAAGAACTGTGCGGTTGAAGCACAGGGCAGTGAACGATCTTATCAAGAGGTGTCATTGCAGTGGTTGATGTTCGGAGTCAGGAGAACCTAGCGGATCCGTTCACCAAGGGCCTCAAGCGCCAGCTGGTCGATAACACAGCTTGTAAAATGGGCTTGAAGGCATTCTGATATTGTGTTATTACATTCCTACCATAAAGTTTTATGCTATTAGTTCAAAGAGAAATCTACTAGGCATCTAGCTTTTGGTTCAAGGAGGACTATTAACCAGAAGAATATCAGGAACAGTGGGTACTTTCCTTTGTGACAAGAGAGGTTACGGACCTACAACTACTGTTGTCTACTGTTGTTTCTGCGGAAAACGGATCCTGTGAAGGTTGGCTTAAATGCCTTAATGAGTTTTCAGGCAGAATGAATGCCTGGAGTGCTTTACAGGAAGCACGGTAGCACAGCACTATAAGGAGTGTAACTCCATGCTACAGTGGGG
The DNA here is from genome assembly GCA_029216955.1 of Iris pallida. Taxonomy (NCBI): domain Eukaryota; kingdom Viridiplantae; phylum Streptophyta; class Magnoliopsida; order Asparagales; family Iridaceae; genus Iris; species Iris pallida. Next base: position 4,432 of record JANAVB010039129.1, on the reverse strand, counting down.
TGACTCCACCATGAGGTTCCTGGTAGGGGTAATGCTTCGCTTTGCAAGCCAAGTCACAGCGGAGTAGCACCGCAAATAGACAGGTAGCCTAATGCTGTATGATAATTATAATAAAGAGAGGTAGACATCACTACAAAGAGGACGATATCCTCATGTTACAGTGGTATGACACCATGAAGAGGTACCAGGTAGGGTAAAGCCTCGGCTTTGCGAGCCATGTCATAGCGGCGTAACACCATACGGAAGCGCAAGGCTTTATACTGGGTAGTTTGGTACTACAAAGAGGCCTGTGACCACATGCTACAGTAGTATGACACTACGATGAGGTACCCAGGTGGGGTAAAGCCTCGGCTTTAAGCCATGTCATAGCAGCGTAGCACCGTAAAGAAGCGCAATGCTTCATGCCATGACACTCTATAAAGAACTCACCTATAGTGTATGGACAGAGATATCAGGCCGTCTCTTGAGAGTAAAATTGTAGACGCCCAAAAATTATACACTGAAACCAGGCTGGCACAAGGCCTTCAATGTGCAGCCAGAAGCACAGTTGATGTCATTATGTGAGTAGAAGAATTGCAGTTATGGTACAGAATTCAAGGCTTAGTCCATTCTTGTATCATGCTGTTATTTAACCTATGCGGGAAGATTCAAGTCGTAGCGACATCTCTCCTAATGCATGATGGACAGTCACTGTGGGGAACGCTCAACCCATATATTGAGACTAGAAAAGATAGTCCCACATCGGCTACACCAAATGGTGAGTATCTCAATATAATACATTGCTTGTGTTGAGGTGTGCACATGAGGTGTAGTGGGGCACAAGTTTATGCCATGTGGGAGTATTTTCTAGAAGGAAAAAGGATTAAATCCAACAAGAATGCAAGTTGATTTTTGTTGTGCGGACTCGGACTCGGACGGACTCCAGGATGTCTCGTGCATGCACGGAAGTGTTCGGGGTAGGCGTGGACTGGCACACTTCTATGCTGATTGTGGGATGATCTAAAATATCAAACTCTTTTTGAGTATTGGTATTTTAGTTCCACATCGGATAGGAGAAGAGGTGAAGTCTCAACTCCACTCTATAAATAGAGCCCCTTGGCCTCCTTTGAAAGATGTACCAAGAAGAAAGTTAAGGGAGTCTGTAAAGTCCAGGAATCCCGTTCAAGTATCAAATTTTGAATTACGAGCGTTCCAGAAGTTCTTCGTGAACTTGCTGGTTCCTGGAAGCAGATCGTGGTGGGGCGAATCTTGCTTTGAGCAACGGTGATCTTAATCACCCCAGCAAGAACCTTTCCTCTTTTTCTTTCTTCTTTTTTCTCCTTCATCTGAGTTGTAACTCAGTTCTGTCCGTTTGTAACTGCGATTGCAAGGAAGAACGTGAGATTTATTTTCTGAACTCAGTTCTGTCCGTCAGCAACTGCGATTGCGAGGAAGAACGTGAGATTTACTTTCTGATTATTGTTGCTTTTGTAATCAGATTTATATTATAGTGTTCCTCTTAGATCTTGAGAATAATCAGAAGGTGAACGTTTGTTGAACCTCTGATCTCGACATCGAGTCTACCATCTTTGATCAAGCCCTGGGACCAACATTTATCTTTACCAGGCATCTATCAAGGTTAAAGAAAAAGAGAAAGAAATCAATCTTGTAGATTTCAGTAAAATTGTTGAAGATGAAAATGATCCAATAGAATTTACTCATCTGGATGTTGATGATTTCTTAAACGAGCCAAATAAAGGAATCAATGGGATTAAGTTTTGGGGTGATGATGCTAATGATGGCAATGAAAAGAACTAAAATAATTGTGTTGGGATTTAGACTATTTGAACTTTATTTTCCTAAGTTTAATTTTAGTTCAATGCTTGTATTCTCATATTTCTAAGTCTTGGTCATTATAATATCGAATTAATAAATAAAGTTTCATAATGTCTCTTACTTCATTTTTTTGTTTATAGAAATATGAAAAATATAGATGCAGTGAACAACTCGAACGGTGGAAATATATGTCTAGTTGACAGTGGATTAACGCACACAATTCTTCGAGATCGAAAATATTTCTCGAACTTAAAATTGGCAAAAGCAAATGTTAGTACAATTTTTGGTACTACAAAACTGATTGAGGGCTCCGGAAGAGCGAACATTATATTACCTGGTGGAACAAATATTTTGGTGAAGGAGGCTTTATATTCTAGCAAGTCAATTTTTTTTTGTTAAGTTTCAAAGATATACGTCTAAATGGTTTCCATGTCGAGATTATGAATGAGGAGAATATGGAATATCTATGTATTACATCCAATGATTCATGGCAGAAGCATGTGAAAGAAAAACTCCCAGTTTTCTCGTCAAGATTGTATTATGCAAACATAAGTTCCATAGAATCTAACACTACGATAAACCAGAAGTTCAATAATCCAAAACTTTTTATGCTTTGGCATGATCGACTTGGCCATCCTGGATCAAGTATGATGCATCGAATAGTTAGAAACTCATATGGGCATCCTCTAAAGAATCAGAAGATTTTTTTTACCTCGTGATTGTGTGTGTGTTGCATGCTCAGAACGAAAATTAATTGTAACACCATCTCCAATGAAAGTTAATCTTAAATCTCCTATGTTTTTACAAAGAATACACGGGGACATTTGTGGACCTATTGACCCACCTTGTGGACCATTTCGTTACTTTATGGTCTTGATAGATGCATCATCTAGGTGGTCACATGTAAGTCTACTATCAATAAAACGGTTGCTTTTGCCAAACTTCTTGCTAAGATTATAAGATTAAGGCCTCAATTTCCTGATTATTCTATCAAGACTATCTGTCTTTACAATGCCGGTGAATATACATCTCAAGCATTTGATGATTATTGCATGTCAATTGGCATTAATGTCGAACATTCAGTTGCACGTGTGCATACTCAAAATGGACTTGCAGAGTCTTTTATTAAAAGGTTGCAATTGATTGTCAGACCTTTACTTCTAAGATCAAGTTTACCCACTTCTGTTTGGGGACATGCAATATTACATGCAGCTGCATTGGTCCGTATTCGACCAAGTTTATTTCATCATTATTCACCATTGTAACTTGTTTCTGGCCAGCAGCCTGATATTTCACACTTAAAAGTTTTTGATTGTGCTGTTTGTGTCCCTATTTTTCCACCTAAACGAACAAAGATGGGACCACAAAGACGTCTTGGAATTTATGTTGGTTTTGATTCCCCATCTATAATAAAATACATTGATCCCCTGACGTACAATTCATTAAAGGCAAGGTTTACTGATTGCCATTTTGATGAATCAGTTTTCCCGCCGTTAGGGGGAGATAAAATGCTACTTCCTGTAGAACGACATAAAATTACATGGAATGTACCATCTTTTATTGATCCACGCACAATTAGATGTGAGCAAGAAGTGAAAGGGTCATTCATTTGCAAAATATCGCAAATCAGTTGTCAGATGCATTCACTGATATTAAAAAAAGTGACAAAATCTCATATACCAGCAATAAATACACCAGCACGGATTGATATCCCTAAAGTACAACATAATGGCACACTAAAACCATGCTTGAAACATGGACGCCCTATTGGCACTAAAGATAAAAATCTACGAAAGAAAAGGGTACAAGTAGTTACTCCTGAAGAGAAAATAATTTCAAAACATGCAAGCACTATAGAAAATTTGAATGATCAGTCTAAGGTAGCTCCTGAAGAGACACATGACGATGAACAAATTTCAGAAGAAATCTTTTTAAATATTTGAGCACAAGAGAAAGCTGGGATAGAAAGAAAATTACTATAGACAATGTTTTTGCTTATGGTGTCACACTTGATATAGTAAATGAGGATCCTGAACCAAAATCCATTGAACAATGTCGACATAGAAATGATTGGCCAAAATGGAAAGATGCGATACAAGCTGAATTAAAATCCTTAGAAAATCGCATAATATTTGGACCAGTAGTTCAAACTCCTGAAGGTATTAAACCTATTGGATACAAATGGGTGTTTGTACGAAAGTGCAACGAGAAAAACGAAATTGTGAGATACAAGGCATGACTTATTGCACAAAGTTTTTTACAGAGACCTGGAATTGATTATGATGAAACAAATTCCCCTGTGATCGACACGATCACATTACGATACTTGATCAGTTTAACAGTCACAGAAAAACTTGATATACGGCTTATGGATGTTGTTACCGCATATTTATATGGGTCATTGGATAATGACATTTCACTACTAAAATATGCTCTATTAGCGACGTAATTTAGCGACGGAATAAAATAACATCGCTAAATATAGCGACTCCTTTCTATAGACATCGCAAAACGTCGCTGAATAGCGACGTTCAGCAACAAGAGATAAATTACGTCGCTGAATAGCGACGTTCAGCGACGTGACTTAAGTTATGTCGCTCCTTAGCGACGTTCAGCG
>JANAVB010039128.1:0-29158 GCA_029216955.1 Iris pallida | reverse complement strand
CATAAGCTGTCACTTTCTTGGCACAGTGGAAGATCTGTTTGTTCAGAGCTTTCACTGTATGCATCATAATCAGAGAACGAATCATCTCCTGACTGGGAAACAGGAAGATGACTTGAAGGATTTTGAGGAAGACTCCTTTGACCGATTGTATCTCGGCTTCGAGAACGGGTATGTTGAAATACTCCTTCAGAAGATTCTTGAAGCAATTCCAAATACCGTTGGCTTGGCTTGCGGAGTCTACCATGCTTAGAGCATCTTTTACCTCCAGTGTCTCGGGAAGTCATGTTAACAGAAGCATACAAAACTTCGTCTTCTTCTGACATAGGTTCAGATTTAGCAAAAGTTAAACGATCGAAGACAGATCGTTTTGTCGTTTGACAACAGCATTGGATGATGACTTTATGATTACAGTGATGATCAGATGGTTGAGATGGAGATATTGAGACATTATCCTATTTTTGTCTTAGATGTTCTCGAAGATCTACAACAGGACGAGGAAAGTTTCGAGGGATCTGTTCTTTGATAACATTTGGAACATGATTCCGATTCTTCAAATGTTTAGTCCCTTGAGTATACAGGGAAGTACTCACTTCATTGGCATAAGTGTCAGGATTTTTGACCTTGGAGATTTGTTTCTGATGATGTTTGACCTTCGGCATTGGCTGTTTACGTTTTACCGAAGTGGGTCGATTAAGATAAGTTCTGAGGTCAGCAAATTCACCCCCAGGAGTTTCTGTTTGAGACACTAACAGTTTTCCCTGTCTGGAACGACAAATTTGGAGAGTCGAAAGGTCCTGGAATTCTGCTATCGGAGTAGGCAGAATACCTCTTTGATTAGTACAAGTACTCTTGTTATAAAGGAAAGAAGAATCCTTGTTCGCCAGAGTTCTCGAACTGATTGGTGCCGAGACACATTGAGATGGATCCTCTGCAGTAAAGACTGAAGAAGACTGAGAAAAGACCAAAGGGCCTTTTCCCTTATTTTGAGATGAAGGGTTAGCTAAAGAGCGTTTCCCTCTGTTATCTTCCAAGTCATGAAACAAGGAAGTTTGAGAAAAGACCAATGGACCTTTTCCTTTGCTTTGAAAAGAAGGAGGAATAGTCAAAGGACTACCCTCAGTGGATTGCGCAGAAGCAATAGGGTGTTTGGGAAGAGGAGTAGAATCTCTTCTTTTATTGTGAGAAGAAGGGAATTTAGCCAAAAGGCTATTTTTCTTGGATTGCGTAGACTTGGTTTGCGCATGGGTGGAAGGTGCACTAGTCATTTGTGCAGTAGAAGCTTTGGTAGAAAGTGCATCAGGAGTCCTTGTCTTAGAGTGCTTGGGATGCACTTTAGTTACTGGAGTGCTATTTTGCGCAGGAAAAGCCACTGCCAATTGCGCCAGAGTCATAGGAGTCTTCTGTTTTGACAAGGCAGCATATGAAGTAGCTTGCGCAACAGTTGCAGCAGACTGCGCAGCCTTGACTGCAACAGATTGTGCAGCAGTTGCTGAGACAGACTGTGCAACAGTTGACACAGCAGTTTGTGCAGCAGTCTGACTAGCAGATTGTGCAACAGTTGGCACAGCATCCTTGGTGGCAAAACTGTCAGATTGTGCAGCAGACTTGGAAACCAAAACTGAGCGCACTTTGCTCTTGGCAGAAGTGACTGCAGTACGGGGAGTGGTCTTAGAGTTGAGCATCGCCTCGTAGGCTGTCTGGTTGACCTTAACAACCAGCGTCTTCTGCGTCTTCCCGATAGACGCTACGTCACATTGAGTTGCTACTTCCTCGTCGGAGGAGAAAGTTGTCCCCAGCAGAGTCGCCATTTTGTTTGCAAAAACAAAAGTATAAAACTTTATTGATACAAACTGTAATAAAGATTACAAGAATTCTGGGAAAATTACAACTATAGGAATCCAATCTTGATGACGATTGCTTTATCCCTTGGACGATGTGAACTTTGAAGACGAAGCCTTTGAAGTTGAAAACAACTCTGGAAATTGAAGGCAAAAGCCTCTGAAGTTGAGGACAAAGTCTCGAAAGAATGCAGCAGCACTTTGGCAAGAACTCCTGAACTCTCTGATTTCTGATCTCTGATCTTGATCCCCTTGAAATGAAGACTTAAAACTCTATTTATAGAGTTCTGAAAATAACTAACTTTCAGTTATTTTGGACTGCGCAAGCTGATTTGCGCAGCAACTGGTTTGCGCAGCACTGGACTGCGCAGGCAGTTATTGGATCGTGGGCCAACTATCTGAGACACATGGCATTATTTGATTAAAATGCGCATGATCGTGCATAGACAGTTGTCACGTAATGAGCAATTGATGGTATGAATGCCACATGTAATTGGTCAGTTATGTTGGTAGAATGCGCAAAGTGAACTGCGCAGACTTTGGTTTGCGCAGACTCAGACTGCGCATGAATGGTTTGCGCAACCACGGATTGCGCATGAATGGTTTGCGCAACCACGGATTGCGCTGCCACCTGTCAGCCGCCCTCGAGCACTGTGCGGCGTCAAAAACGAACAGTCTCCTCATTATTCGTATTGTCAGCTGTCCGGAAGATCTGATTTGATTCAGTCAATGATGACTTCTGCCACGTCAGCCTGCGCAGTTGGGAACATGCGCAAACCAACCTGCGCAAAGTGATGTCTGCACAATCTGTTGTCTGCACAACTCATCAAATGATGAATATCTTAAATTTTTGACTTTGTTGATTGATACAACTTGATTTTTTTAGGACCTACAGCAACAAGCTCGAAAGGAGGCCATTCGTCTCTTTAACGAGCAGAAAGCCGCTTTAAAAGCGGATTTTGAAAATATTAGTAAGTTAGCTATTACTTCTGATATTTGGACTACTAAATGGAGTTATGCTTATATTTGTATTACTGTACACTATATAGAAGCACAATGGATGTTGCAAAAATGCATCATCTGTCTTAAACTTATAGAATGTCCACACACGGGAGTTGTAATTTCAAGTGAGATTTCAAGACACGTGCGTGAATATGATATTCACGCTAAAATTATTTTGTCTCTTTGGACAATGCATCAAACAACAATGCTGCTATATCTTCTTTGTCAGTAATTTTTAAGCCTATTTTAGAAGGTAGACTTATGCATGTTAGGTGTGCTTGCCATATAATTAACTTAGTTGTTAAAGAATGTTTAAAAATTTTTGAACCGCATTTAGACACTCTGCGACAATGCTTGCTCCACCTAAACTCGTCTCCAAGTAGACAACAAAGTTTTGCATGCACTTGCGCACATTTTGGTATGACTTTTAGAAGATTTGTGAAGGATATACCAACTAGGTGGAACTCCACCTACTTGATGTTGAAATCTGCAATTCCTTTTAAGAGTGCTATTACATATTATTGTACTTCGGATGTCACCTTTGACTATCAGGTTACTACTGATGATTGGGTAGCAGCTGAAAGTGTTTGTGAATTTTTAGAAGTTTTTTACAATACTACATGTACTCTTTCTGGTGTTTATTACCCAACATCATGCTTAGCTTTACGTGAACTTTGTAACATGTCTTATTTATTTTCTAAATATAGAGACCATCCAAATTTTGCATATGCGGTAAGAAATATGGAAGTCAAATTCAAGAAATATTGGGATGAAGTACCTCTTTTATATTGTTTGGCTTCCATATTTGATCCTACAATCAAATTGGATGGCGTAGAGGTTTTATTAGATGGATATGGAGAATATATGGGTATAGACGTTACTGACATGAAGGCAGAAGTTAAAGTGGCTTTGGACAGGTTAGTTATACTGTACGAAGAAGGAGCAACGTCGACCCGACCAACTCAGGGGGGCTAGTAGTAGCTCCGGCTTGGCGTCTAAGCTATCAGCAGCCGGTCACATACTACAAAGGAAGAAACAAAAGCAATCTTCCCAACCTACTCAAGAGTTGTCTGCTTACCTTAACTCTTATCAAGACGAAGATGAGACTCCAGATCACTTCGCCGTTCTAGAATGGTGGAAGAGACACGACAAGAGATTTTCTGTGCTTTCTAACATAGCACGTGATCTACTGATGGTTCCGGTGTCGACGGTAGCATCGGAGTCCTATTTTAGTGCAAGTTCGAGGATGTTGAGCGATAGGAGGAGCCGCTTGAAGCCCGATATTTTGGAAGCAATCGTGTGCGTACAAGATTGGATGGCTGCCGATAAAAGAACACAAAACCAGAATGATGAAGAAGATCATGACATCCACGAGCTGGATTTGGAATCGCTTTCATTGCATGAAGGCGAAAAACAATGAGGCTACGATGCAAGGTATTAGGTATGTACATTTAAACTTATACATTTCAATTTTAAATTTTAACTTATACTTTCAAAAACTATTTTTTTTTTACTTATTCTATTCAAATTTTTAATTTTAACTTATACTATTCAAATTTTTTAACTTATACTTTCAAAAACTATTTTTTACTTTAAAAAAACATTTTTTAACTCCGCCTATGCCAAACAAGCATTTGCCGGTCCCAAGCCCGGATAAAGGAAGAGGGAGAAATGTTTTTTTTAAATTTTTATAAATTTTTATAAACATTTGTAATATTTGTATAAACATTTTTGTATAAACATTTGTATATATTTGTATAAACATTTGTATTACAAACTATTACTAAATTATAAACATTTTTGTATTACTAAATTATAAACATTTATATACATATGTTGTATAAACATTTTATAAACATTTGTATTAAAAAGAAAATATTTTATAAACATTTTATAAACATATTTTGTATAAACATTTTATAAACATTTTATAAACATTTGTATAAACATAAAATTATAAACATTTTATAAATATTTTGTATAAACATTTTATAAACATTTAAGTTACAAAATTTTAAAATTAAAATACAAAAGAAAATGATTAAAAAACCAAATTAAAAAAAATTGTAAAAAAAAAAAAAATTCAAAAAACCGGGCCGGTCCGGTTAACCCGGCCTGAACCGGCCCGAACCGCCCAAGGCCCGGACCGGCCCGTGGTCCAGTTCAGCCCGGACCGACCCTATTTGTGTCCGGTCCACTGGGCCGGGCTAGGTCCAGAGCTGCAAAACCGGGCCGGGCTTAGCCCGGACCGCTATTAACACTGGGCCGGTCATGGACCGGCCCGAACCCGGTCAGGCCCGCAGCCTTTGGACCGTGGGCCGACCCGGACCGGCCCGAAAAAACCATGACTTGTAGCAAGTAACATGGACAATTCACTTCAGAAGCTGTGCTTTTGTCCAACAGGATGATAAAATCATGTAATAGACATCATGGTGTTCACTGGGCCGGTCTAGCCCGGGCCCGCCCGTGGACCGGACCGGCCCGCTGTTGGCCCAAACCGGCCCGGCCCCCCACTCCCATCCGGTTCAGGTCGGGCCCCCCTCCAGCCCGAGCCCGGCCCGGCCCGGACCGCTCCTTTTTTTTTTTTTTTAAAAAAAAAAAATGCCCGGCCCGCTATAGGCCCGGTTGGACCGGCCCGGCTCGGCCCGCTGGGACCGGTCCAGCCGACCGTTGGCGGATTTGCAATTTTTTTTTCAGATTTGACCGTTGGGGAGGGTTTCTTTTACCAAAATACCCCTCCCATATAACCGTTATTAAAACGTTGGGAGGGGTATTTTGGTCATTTTGGCCTAAAATTACCAAAATAACCCCAAAAAATTCCTAAAAATAGGCCAAAAATTCCATTTTTCAAACACAACTCATTCCTCACAAATTCTCTACATTTCTCTACGGTGCTCTGGTGCTCTACTGCTTTCCCTCTCCGGTGCTCTGGTGTTCTACGACTTTCCCTCCCCGGTGCTCTACGGCTTCCCGATCTCCCTCCCAACTCCATTCCGGCTCTACGGCTTCCCGATCTTCCTCTCAATCCCTTACTTTCTTCTAGCGTAGTTTACTTTATTTTATTTTATATATGGCTGGTGAAGGTTCAAACCTACCTGATCTTGCTGGACAGACATACCAATATTTTAGTACTTTTTTGACGGTACTCAAATTCCACCTGAGCAAGTAGCGACTAATCCGATTCCGGAGGGGTGCCAACAATCTCCTCCGGAAGTCGCTAGTACAACCCAATGTCCTGAAAAGAAAAAAAGGGTCTAAGTATTGGGATTATTTTACTTTAATTTTTGAAATTAATCCTGATGGTTCGTTTGTTTTAGATGCCAAGGGGGAACCGAAACTGTACAAGGCGCAATACAAGAAATGTTGCAACCAGTACGCATGGAAGAAGGACGGTGGCACCGGGACCATATCCAGACACTACGACACATGCTACGGGAAGGACACACTTCAAGCGTCCCAAACCCAAATAAGCTTCGGCGCCACCGGTTCTTCAATTGGTAACTTTACTTACTCAGCTGCTCGGCATAAAACAGAATTAACTAAACATATTATTCGTGACGAACTTCCTTTCACGACGGGTGAAAGCGAATCTTTACGAGATTATCTATCACTTTCTCTAAACCCCTCCTTTACTAAAGTGAGTATGCAACAAGCTCGAAAGGAGGCCATTCGTCTCTTTAACGAGCAGAAAACCGCTTTGAAAGCGGATTTTGAAAATATTAGTAAGTTAGCTATTACTTCTGATATTTGGACTACTAAATGGAGTTATGCTTATATTTGTATTACTGCACACTATATAGATGCACAGTGGATGTTGCAAAAATGCATCATCTGTCTTAAACTTATAGAATGTCCACACACGGGAGCTGTAATTTCAAGTGAGATTTCAAGACACGTGCGTGAATATGATATTCACGCTAAAAATTTTTCTGTCTCTTTGGACAATGCATCAAACAACAATGCTGCTATGTCTTCTTTGTCAGTAATTTTTAAGCCTATTTTAGAAGGTAGACTTATGCATGTTAGGTGTGCTTGCCATATAATTAACTTAGTTGTTAAAGAATAAATTTTTTTGAACCGCATTTAGACACTCTGCGACAATGCTTGCTCCACCTAAACTCGTCTCCAAGTAGACAACAAAGTTTGCATGCACTTGCGCACATTTTGGTATGACTTTTGGAAGATTTGTGAAGGATATACCAACTAGGTGGAACTCCACCTACTTGATGTTGAAATCTGCAATTCCTTTTAAGAGTGCTATTACATATTATTGTACTTCGGATGTCACCTTTGACTATCAGGTTACTACTGATGATTCCAGCAGCTGAAAGTGTTTGTGAATTTTTAGAAGTTTTTTACAATGCTACATGTACTCTTTCTGGTGTTTATTATCCAACATCATGCTTAGCTTTACGTGAACTTTGTAACATGTCTTATTTATTTTCTAAATATAGAGACCATCTAAATTTTGCATATGCGGTGAGAAATATGGAAGTCAAATTCAAGAAATATTGGGGTGAAGTACCTCTTTTATATTGTTTGGCTTCCATATTTGATCCTACAATCAAATTGGATGGCGTAGAGGTTTTATTAGATGGATATGGAGAATATATGGGTATAGACGTTACTGACATGAAGGCAGAAGTTAAAGTGGCTTTGGACAGGTTAGTTATACTGTACGAAGAAGGAGCAACGTCGACCCGACCAACTCAGGGGGGGGCTAGTAGTAGCTCCGGCTTGGCGTCTAAGCTATCAGCAGCCGGTCGCATACTACAAAGGAAGAAACAAAAGCAATCTTCCCAACCTACTCAAGAGTTGTCTGCTTACCTTAACTCTTATCAAGACGAAGATGAGACTCCAGATCACTTCGCCGTTCTAGAATGGTGGAAGAGACACGACAAGAGATTTTCTGTGCTTTCTAACATAGCACGTGATCTACTGATGGTTTCGGTGTCGACGGTAGCATCGGAGTCCTGTTTTAGTGCAAGTTCGAGGATGTTGAGCGATAGGAGGAGCCGCTTGAAGCCCGATATTTTGGAAGCAATCGTGTGCGTACAAGATTGGATGGCTGCCGATAAAAGAACACAAAACCAGAAAGATGAAGAAGATCATGACATCCAAGAGCTGGATTTGGAATCGCTTTTATTGCATGAAGGCGAACAACAATGAGGCTACGATGCAAGGTATTAGGTATGTACATTTAAACTTATACATTTCAATTTTAAATTTTAACTTATACTTTCAAAAACTATTTTTTTTTTACTTATTCTATTCAAATTTTTAATTTTAACTTATACTATTCAAATTTTTTAACTTATACTTTCAAAAACTATTTTTTACTTTAAAAATTTTTTTTTAACTCCGCCTATGCCAAACAAGCATTTGCTGGTCCCAAGCCCGGATAAAGGAAGAGGGAGAAATATTTTTTTAAAATTTTTATAAATTTTTATAAACATTTGTAATATTTGTATAAACATTTTTGTATAAACATTTGTATATATTTGTATAAACATTTGTATTACAAACTATTACTAAATTATAAACATTTTTGTATTACTAAATTATAAACATTTATATACATATGTTGTATAAACATTTTATAAACATTTGTATTAAAAAGAAAACATTTTATAAATATTTTATAAACATATTTTGTATAAACATTTTATAAACATTTGTATAAACATAAAATTATAAACATTTTATAAATATTTTGTATAAACATTTTATAAACATTTAAGTTACAAATTTTTAAAATTAAAATACAAAAGAAAATGATTAAAATACCAAATTAAAAAAAAAACTGTAAAAAAAAAAAAAAAAAAAAAAATTTCAAAAAAATACCGGGCCGGTCCGGTCAACCCGGCCTGAACCAGCCCGAACCGCCCAAGGCCCGGACCGGCCCGTGGTCCGGTTCAGCCCGGACCGACCCTATTTGTGTCCGGTCCACTGGGCCGGGCTGGGTCCAGAGCTGCAAAACCGGGCCGGGCTTAGCCCGGACCGCTATTAACACTGGGCCGGTCCTGAACCGGTCCGAACCCGGTCAGGTCCGCAGCCTTTGGACCGTGGGCCGGCCCGGACCGGTCCGAAAAAACCATGAAATAGACATGTGTTAGGCGTGGACCAAGTGCCTCTTCAGAAAACAATACACATTTATTAGTCAACATATCCCCGTTTTGCAGGGGCCAAAAGTACATGGCCAAAAATAATACCAGTAGTTGGTCACCGAAAGGGGTGACTGGTTGAATCAAATGTCTCCCACCATACTGGGCTCCTCTAAAATCCTATGACTTAGACATCATGATATTGATATCCAAGATACAAGCAACATGTCTAAAAAATATATCAGTTATATGTCCAACATGGCAGCATGTAAAATTAAAGCTAGTTCACAACGAGACAAGACGTGCATGCATAAACATCTTGCTCTTAGCAAGGCATACATCTTTCAAAAAAAAAACTTTCAAAGAGAGAGAGCAAGACATACATCCTTTGTAACGGAAATGATCAACGGCCATACGGTTTGTCCAACAAGTATCGTTTCACAATTATCCATATAAACAGGGCCGGCCCTGGCCCAGGGCGATCGTCCAGAACCCCATAAAATTTGTGGGCCCAAAAAAATTAATTTAAATGTATATATATATATATATTAGTAATCTTATATTAAAAATAGAACTAATATATAATATGATCCTCTTCTATTATAAAACATTTGTATTGTAGTGGTAGTTTGTTATACTTGTACACAAGAGGTCCTAGGTTCCAGTCTTAGCTTTATCATTTTTTAGTTCAATTTTTTTATATTATATATGGATCCCATTTTAAAATTTTGTCTAGGACCCCCATTAACTCAGGACCGGCACTGCATATAAATATATCATGTAAGAGAAACTTGCTATAACCAAATCACTTGCAATCTAGGGATCGCTCCCCTCTAAAGTCTAAACCCTATTGACTAGGGTCCAAAAATCCTAAAAAGAAGATCCTCTTCTGAAATTGATATAGGACTGATACATAACCCTACACCCTTACGACCTTCTCCTTCACTAGTTCTTCTTTTCTTTACTCTCTCTATTGAGTTGACAGCTCAGGCTTCTATCGTTTGTGAGTCATGCTTTTGGTTGATGAACCATCAAATAATACCTCTTTTGCACTTAGGTTCTTTAATATTACAACTCTTTGCTATGCATCCCGTATAGCTTACTTATGTATACCAAAATAATTATCAAGGCATAAGTGAAAGTTATGTACAATATACTTACCATGTTAATCATAAATAATAGTATAATTGTTGAAGATGATCAAGTAAAAAATATATTGGTATATTACAAAGACTTTTACAAATGCTGTGAACAACATCCTTCTCAATCTCATCAATATAATTAATAACTATCCACTTTTGAATGGTTACTATAGCTACGTCTTATACTCTATTATCACCTACTAATTTATTTATAATCCTTCAAATTCACAGCTTCTCTCAGCGTTTCTATTGTTGAAAAAGAAACACGAAAACCTTTCTCCAAACTAGAGAGTACCTGCGAGAGAACCGAACAATACAACGCACGAACCAAAACATCAAACCAAACCACGCAGACACAGAGAATTTTTGACGTGGAAAACCCTTGCGAAAAAAAACCACGGGACGATCGGAGTCCAACCCTGAGAAGCCTCCACTAATGAAATAGAAGAATTACACCCTCTACAAACTTCTCCCGATCCAAATCGGATCCCCACAACACTTGGAAGCAAGAACAATGATTACAAGGCTACGAAGAACAAGAACGACGAGTAGAGATTACCCGAATTCGATTCTCCTCCGAAAAAGACCTTCAATCCTCCGTCTTCTCTCCCAAAGTTGCAATGGCACTCTTGCCTCCTTCCTCTCTCTTTTCTTGTGTTCTCTACAATGATTAGGGTTAGGAATAAACTAATATTAACTCCCCTAATCCGCAACAAAATCTGGACCATCAGATATGATCCAACGATGAAAAAATCATCCCAGAAATTCGCCCAGCCCGACGACACAGAGTTCGGCCAGAACTCTGTGTTCTGACTCCAGAACGATTTTGGAACCAAAATACAGAGTTCGGCCAGAACTCTGTGTGGGGCAGAGTTCGGGCCGAACTTTGCCCCCCTGTTCCAGAATGTCTCCAGGTAGCTTTCCGAGCTTCTTCGTCTCCTCCGACTGGCCTCGTCACTTCCCCGAGCTTCTCTGACACACAGACGGCACTCGTCGCACTCCGGGGTCTTCTCCATATAGGTTGGGAACCCCACCACTCCAACAAATCTTTCCCTTCACAACTATGTGGAGGAGGTCGTCATCCTGACGATCTGCCTGCAGTACTCAAACTTCCCCCTCGGAAGAACCTTCGTGAGCATGTCCGCTCCATTGTCATCAGTATAAACCTTCTCAAGCGCCGCATCCTTCTTCTCAACCACATCCCGTATCCAGTGATACCGAGTCTCGATGTGCTTGGACCGACTATGAAATGTCTGGTTCTTCACAAGGTGGATAGCACTCTGACTGTCGCAAAGCAAAGTATACTGCTCTTGCTTCATCCCAATTTCCTGCAACAGCTTTTTCATTCACAGCAACTTCTTGCAAGCCTCCGTCGCCGCAATGTACTCTGCCTCTGTCGTCGACAAGGCAACACACTTCTGCAACCGTGACTGCCACGATACCGCTCCTCCAGCAAACATCATCACATAGCCCGAAGTCGATCGCCTCGTGTCTACATCTCCAGTCATATCAGCGTCGGTATACCCAACCAGCTTTGGCTCGTCACCACCAAAAGAAAGTCTCCAATCGACAGTGCCCTGAAGGTATCGTAGAATCCACTTGACCGCACTCTAATGTACCCTTCCAGGATTTGAAAGATACCTACTAACTGTACCAACTGCATGAGCGATATCTGGCCTCGTACATACCATAGCATACATAAGGCTTCCCACAGCTGAGGCATATGGAACCCGCTCTATATCTTCTTTTTCGTCCTCGGTAGATGGACACTGCTCCTCAGTGAACTTAAAGTGAGCCGCAAGAGGGCAACTCACTTACTTCGACCCGTCCATACCGAAACGCTGAAGTACCCGGTGAATGTACTTCTTTTGGGACAAATGTAGCAGCTTGGACTCTCTCTCTCTCGGCTGATCTCTATCCCAAGAATAGTCTTTGCTGCGCCCAAATCCTTCATAGAGAAGGCCGTGCCCAGTTGGCGCTTCAACTCCACTATCCTAGTGGCATTCCGACCCACTAATAGCATATCATCTACATAGAGCAATAAAATAATGAAATCATCATCGGCAAAATACCTCACAAATACACAGTGATCCGACGTCGTCCGTGCATAACCATGCTCCCCCATAAATGACTCGAACTTTCTGTACCACTGCCTCGGAGCCTGCTTCAGACCATACAAGCTCTTCCTCAACCGGCAGACCAAATGTGACTTGCCCTTCTCACAGAATCCCTCTGGCTTCTCCATGTATAGCTCCTCCTCAAGATCACCGTAGAAGAATACCGTCTTCA
Organism: Iris pallida; assembly: GCA_029216955.1. Classification (NCBI taxonomy): domain Eukaryota; kingdom Viridiplantae; phylum Streptophyta; class Magnoliopsida; order Asparagales; family Iridaceae; genus Iris; species Iris pallida. Next base: position 16,783 of record JANAVB010039128.1, on the reverse strand, counting down.
CGTCCATCTGCTCGACCTCCAAGTCAAAACTGGCTGCCAATGCTAGCACCACCTGAATAGACGACTGCTTGACGACTGTGTTTCACTTAACAAAATGCCTAAAATTGGCTTTTGAAAGAAAACGAGAAAAAGTACAAAAAAATACAAATTGTCTGGGAAGTATTGCTATGGAAGTCTGATCTGAGAGCGATCACTTTGTTCCTTGGACCATACGATGATGATAAAGAAAACTGCTTGAAGAAGACGAACAATCGGAAGAACTAAGTCACCGAAAAGGTATCGAACAACGGCACTGATGGCACAGTCGAATGCTTTCTTGCTTTGCTTCACCCTGTTCTTGAGAAAAAGTTGAAGAAATGCTTCTGGGAATATCACTCTGGAAATATAAATTTTCTCAGAATCTCCTCTCTTGTCTCTCCCTTGATCTCTTCCTCCTGTCTATTTGAAAAATAAGTCTATTTATAGACTTAACCCTTTGTGCGTAAAAAGCAACAAAATTGAGTTTTTACGCTAGCAAATGTCACCCACGATGTAGACCACTATCTACCCACGTTGACACGTGTCCCATGTAGAGTTGTGATCTCTACGCATGGTGACACGTGTCCCACTATCTCAATAAAATAGGAAGAGCACGTACACACATTCCTCGAGAAGTGTGGCATGAAAGCTACGTGGGCAAACCACGTTCCCATATAGCCAGAAACAATCGGGCATAAAATGACCCAAAATACAATTCTAGCGTAAAGTAGTAGACTAGGCGTAAAATAGCCCAAAAAATAGACTCCTCATGTAAAGTGGATGATAAAATAGCCTTGAGCGTAAAAAGTAGCCCAAATAAACTTTACGCACACGTCAACTTTGAGCGTAAAAAGCTCAAATAGTATTCATACGTAAAAGAAGCCATCTTTTGAGCGTAAAGTAACCCCGTCCACACACTAAACGACAATGTTGGTTTCTGTGTAAATCAAATCTCTTCGAATTCTGTGTTATACGCTGTCAGCAAATCATTATGTCAGAATCATCATCACTTGCATTAAATGCACGATCTGACGGCCTGTCCCCAGCGTAAAATAGCTCGCGTAAAACAGCTCGCGTAGAGTAGCTCGCGTAGAGTAGCTTGCGTAGAGTAGTCCGCGTAGAGTAATTTGTTGATCCTTTTTGACTTGCGTAAAGCTCTATTCTTTTGACTTGGTCTATGAAACACTTTTTACGCTCCTACAAGACCCCCTTCAAAGTTTTCAAATATTTTCAAAATTTGAAATACTTTGAACAGAAGCGGAAAATTCGGGATTTCACCAGTCAGCATAGAGTTCGGGATTCCAACGGTCATCCGCGTAAAATTTGGGATATCCAACAGTCAGCGTAAAATCTGTGAATTTGAACCGATTTGAAATTCTTTATAAATAGAGTCCAACTGTTAGAGAGAGAACTTTACTTTGTCTTTCGAAATTTTAATCTTTCCTCACTCTTCTTCTTCCTTCTACTCTTGCTTTAATCCGATGGCCCCTAAGAAGTCATCCACCGCCGGCAGCAAGTGCAAGAAGCCCGCCGTAGATTCATCTTCGACCGGCCGCACAAAAAACCCCGCCCCATCATCGGAGACGCACCAATAGAGCAATCCTGACGTGGCTCCAGCAATGAAGGGTAAAACCCTATTTGATCTCGGCTTTGAGTTCGCCGGAGAAGAAGAAGAGACCCCAAACCTTCAGTTTTCACGCCCACGTCATACGTGTTAGCGTAAAAACTGAAATAACAAAATATGCCCACGTTTACACGTATGAGCGTAAAGTTCAGAAAATACGCCCACGTCTATACGTGCCAGCGTAAAATTTGAAATACGCTCATGTCAACACATGCCAGCGTAAAATCTGAAATACGCTCATGTCAACACATGCCAGCGTAAAATCTGAAATACGCTCATGTCAACACATGCCAGCGTAAAATTTGAAATACGCTCATGTCAACACATGCCAGCGTAAAATATAAAATACGCTCATGTCAACATGTGACAGCGTAAAATCTAAAATACGCTCACATAAATATGTGCCAGCGTAAAATTTCATAAATGAAAGACTTTGTGTAAATCAAAGACATTTTACACTTTTAAAACTTTTATCAACTTCAATAAGCGTAAAGTTTACATAATCAAAGTCTTTTTAAAACTTAGTTAAAAAAATTTCAAATTAGATTTTCACTAACTTGATTTTTCTTTTTCTTTTGGCAGTGGACTTGCAAGATCACCCACTCGCAGAAGTTTTTGGCTCCTCAGTTGGTATGGTGGGTTCAAATTATTTGGAGAACCTGTCTCATGTAGAGTTTCCCCAAGCGAATCCGGAGTACCCCGTAAAGAGAGCACAGTTGATAGCTGTCCAAGGGGATAGAATGCTGCTATCTATGATTAATGGAGAACTGTTGACCTCACTAGATGGCCAACAATTTGCAAAACCAGCTTTCTTATTTGGGGATGCAATAGACTGCAAGTCGCAAACACATCCGAAGAAGGAGTCTTGGGTATTCAAGTCTGGAGATAGAGCGATGTATCTCCCCGATATGGATGGAGATTATCCCTTGTCCGCATTCATTCATGCTACCCATCCTCGACAGATGTTGTGGAATCTGACTCCTAATAGTTATAGAAGGCCGGGTAGAATCATATTCAAGAGGGAAAATGCCAATGATATGGGGTATTATGTCAGTATTCCCAATGGTGGCATCGTTCCATTCTCTGGTCTCTTACCAGGTTTTACTCCGAGTGAAGATTCGGCCTTAATCCAACCAGAGCATACCCAGATGTTCGTCAATAAGTTCATAAGGGCTGCGGTATTGTATCCCCAAACAAACCCTAGGCTACCAGGATGGTTAACTCCATTTAACCAGAACTGGATCCAGATTAGCGTTTGGATGATGAAGAATTTTCAGACAGAGCTGAAAGACATCGGCCTGTATGAAGCAGTGGCCTCAACTAGTCAGGACATACCACCGAACAGTAACTTGTTCATGGCCCTGATGGAGATATACATAAGTTCAACTGGAACTTTTGCAACTCCAAGAGGTAAAATGGGTCTAACACTCCATGAGATGCAATTCACCGCAAAGCTGTCAATGGGGGAAGCCCCATATGAAGAATATGTTCCCTCCAACAGGGAACTTGCTGAAATCAGGGCTCAGTTGGTTGAGGTGTATGAAGAATTGATGTGCCACTACATGATCTGCACTATTATGCATGAGAGTGGGTCTCATCTAGCATACATCAACAAATGGACGACATACCTCTTGTTTCATAAGGATAAAATATCCAAAGATGATAAAGAGAGATTCCATGAGAACAAAGCTCCAACTATCAACACTGGTTCAACAATCCCTGCTGACAAATACGGGATATGATGATCAGTTACAAATTCCCAAACAAATACTTGTCCACCAAGACTGGGGAGTTCTCTGGTGGAATTGAAGCCTTGAGCTTTCTCAGATATGGTAGCCAGAAGATCTCCAGGAAAGCCTTGCTGGCAAGCTTCCTTTCTTTGTGGTTGAGAAGATGGGTTATACCAGGGACTGGTACAGTTGATAGGATCTACCGAAATGTGCTTTGGCCAGCGGTACGTTTGGTGTTTAAAACCAGAATCAACCTGCTCTCGGCAATGGTGTGCCGAATAAACGCAGGTCTGAGGACCTTTGGTGAGGAGATAATCAACAACGCTCTTCATCAGAACGTATTCCCCAGGGTAAAAATGCCCTATACTTACTTAATGCGCTGGTTGTTGCATCACAACTGCAATCTATTACCACCAGGCCCGGGAGATGATGCGGATGTTTCCTCCAAAAATTCAGCAAAGCTACTTGGACTGCCACGACAGTGGCAGATACCAGAATAGTCTTGAATTATTCTTATGGTTGGAATTTCTTCTATACCCGGCCATAAGTTCCAGCCGACTGCTTCGCGTTCAATTCGAAGATGAAGTTAACGGAGGAACTTTATTGTCACCATCAGTCTTCAGATGGTTACAGTGCATGAAACCCTCCCACTTGATGTACAGAAATGAAGATAATTGTGCGTTCGAACCATATCTACCTAGTAGATTTGCTCACCAGTTTGGGTATGACCAACTTCATGTTGGTAACCCCTCTACCAGTTTCCGTCACTATGGGAAACTGCTTGATGGTGCAAGAGGATGGAGGTATTTTAGTACTGCTCGTATTGGTGCCAAATTCAAAATATCAACCGCTACCAGCACCACCGAACTACGTATACTCTATTCGTATACTCATTTTTATGCTTCCATCCATTCCTTCGCTCTTGGCTATAACATGAGAGGTAGTCTGAGATGGCCTAAGGAAGGAAATGTTGATGAGCCTATCAGAGTACCATCAGACATCCCTGATGACACTGCCATTCCAGAATATCAATATCTGGAAGTTATCCCTACGGGAGTTGGGGAAAAGGCTGCAAAACCTATTATTATTGGTAAGTCCCGTAAACGGAAGCAGAGTGCAGCCGTCACTCTTCCATAGAAAACCCCAGAGAAGAAGAAGAAGGCTACTACTAAAAGACCTTCCAGATCAAGAGCCGCTACCCCTAAGAGTGACACTCAGGTGGATGAGCCGCAGCATGTTGCATCTTCTTCAGTTCACCCTGGAGAAGGATCTTCAGCAGCACAGCACCTGCGGTAGTCTTATCCCCGGGACGTCTCAGTTCATCGCTTCATTTAACTTTGCCACAAAAGACACAAGTTGTTGAAGACGTCTCCCCAGTACACTGTTGATTCAGTGCTTATCCCATCGGATGAGCCATATCATTTCGATGATGAAGACTGGGATGGAGATTATGACACGTACTTGGCACGCCCCACACATACTCCAGGTAAATATAATTTATACAAAATCCATATAAAACTATGATTTTTACATATTAACTTATTTTGTTTAATTTTTATAGGTGCTATCATTGCTCCAAAACTTGTGGCTCATCCTCCTCCTCAAGAAGATATTTATGAAGAAAACGAGGAATCTGAGGAGGAGGCTTCTTCTTCAGAAGAAGAAGATGCTGAAGAAGAAGTGCTACGAGAGCCCAAAGAAGAGACTCAAGAAGAATGTCCTCCTTCTATGGAGGTACAACAAGAGCCAGAAGTACAGGCTATGCCAAAAGAAGATCTTCTTCCTGCTGAGGGCAAAGGTAAAGAAGAAAATACAGTAGAAATTACTGTAGATGATGAAATGGCTCCTGAGGAAGAGTTAGATTTTGAAGACTCAGTTGTAGAAGAATTTACTACAACTGAGATACTCGAAGAACCTGCAGGGCCAGTAGCTGAGGAAGGTGATGAAGGCATACTTAAGTCATCAACTGAAGCTGGGGAAGGTATAATAGCATCCTCTGCTATTACTACTGATCCAGTACAGGTTTCTGAAGAGACAATGTCGGAACCTGAGTCAGCTGCCATAAATATTATTCCATCCGCACCTATCACCGCCACTGAAACTCTAGTAGTTTCAGCTCCAAAGACGGCTGGAGCAACAACTGTTGAGGACCATGTTCCTAAGCTCCTAGGAACCAGTTGGCTATGGTAGCAGTAACAACAATGGCTTCATCTCAGCCTGCTATCAAAGCATCAACATTTGCTCCTAGTCTTCAGAGAAGAGACTTAGTAGATATCAACGCAATGCCAAGTTCAAGTGTAGAAATGAATCTCTTAGTTGAGATTCATACTGAAACCTTTTACAAGACTTTGGTGGCTCTAATCAAAATGGTCCTGAATAAGGGCCTCAATTATGAGAGCTTGAAGGCGGCGATCGCTCTTACCATCAGAAATATCGCCATGTTCAACGATGCGACGAGAGCAGCAGCATTAGAGAAAATCATGGAGGACTTAACAGCCCATCAGAGAATATCTTAAGCTGTCAAGTGAAACTATGAAAGTCTTATCTAAGAAGAGTATGAAGCTTTATTTGCCGACTACCTCACTCGGGAGACGAGATTCAATAAAGCCCTCCATGAATATAGCATAAAAGTTGCCAAAGAAAAAGCTTTTTTAGCTGGAGTAAAGCCTGAGCTGGATGGCCATAGAGAAGCCTATGAAACTTCGAATGTAAGAATTTATCAACAAAATGATAGAATTTACGAAGTCGAGGCTGAGCTGACTCGCTTGAAGGCAGAGAAGGAGCAGATGATCATGGCCCATGACCAGCACTTAACTCAGAGCTCAATCTTGGAAGAACAGGTCTTCGGAGCTGAATCTACCATCAAAACCTTGATGAAGCCAAGGACAAGCTTATAGTTACATTTGCTAGACTTTCTCACATCTGTACTCCTGAAGCTCGACGCTCTGAAGCTACCAAAAAGTATTGAGATCTCGTGACAAACGTCTTGCAGAGCTACAAAAATTACTTCAAGATATCTCTGCCCCGCCTTAGAAAAATAGAGAGCTTTTGTAATCTTCTTTTTGTTCATCAATAAAGAATTCTGTATTCTTCTGTTTATTTATTCTGTAATATTTTGAAGATATGAATGAAATATTTTGTTTTGTGACCCTATCATTTATTATACAATAGGTATAGATAGAAAACACTTATCAGAGGTAATATGGACATGACAAGCTTTCTAAGCGCGATAAATTGTATCTATCCAGAGGTAATATGGACATGATAGATAATGAAATCTCATTTTCTGTTTAGAGTATACGATACTATCAGAGGTAATATGAACATGACAGATCATAACAACTCAAAGAAAAATAGATTAATATCTATTCAGAGGTCAAATGGACATGATAGATAGGAAAAGAAGTAGACTTAATATTTATCCAGAGGTCGTGAGAACATGATAAATAATAAATCCCCCTTTTTTTTTAATTGGTAAGACAGAAGATCAAAATTCTCTTCAAGGAGACAAGTAATCAGCTTTACCAAATTGGTAGCTGGGGAATAAAGAAGAAATTTAAACATAATATTTTTTTAAGAATTTGCCATTAATCGACATCATGAGCAAATCTCCATTAGGTTTGGACAACCTATAGGCACCGTTGGAGAAAACTGTCTCGATAACATAAGGGCCTTCCCATTTTGCTTGGAATTTCCCTTTGCTCTTATGAGTCATCACCATCGGTCTTCGAACAGCTAGAACTAGCTCACCGACTTTGAATACCCTCTTTAACTTTACGATTGAAAGTTCGAGATATACGGGCTTGATATAGCTCAATGTGCTGTTGCGCTTGAAGACGCTTCTCGTCCAATCCTTCAAGTTCTTGAAGTCAATGCGATCATTGTTCTCTGTAGTTAGCTCGTTAGCAATGGCTATTCGAAGAGATGGAATCTAGATTTCCAGCGAAAGAACAGCCTCACATCCGTAAACCAGTGAAAATGGTATAAAACCAGTAGGAGTTCGGACTGTCGTTCGATAAGCCCATAAATATTCTCCAAGTTTCTCATTCCAATCAAGTTTATTAGAAAGACAAACTTTTGAAAAGTTTGATGATTGTTTTGTTGAAGGCTTCAGCCAAACCATTAGCAGCTGGATTATAAGCCGTAGAAGCCAGGTTTTGGATCCGATTCTTACATAGAACCAATAAAATCCTGACTGGTAAATTGTGGTCCATTGTCATGAATTATCCGTCGGAGATCCTAAAATGATAAATGACATGGTGTTTGATGAAACTAACCACATTAGACGTTTTTACTTCAGCAAGGGGAACTGCTTCCGCCAATTTAGAAAAGTAATCGGTTATAGCTAGGATAAACCGATGTCCCTTAGTAGAAGGGGGTTAATAGGACCAATGATATCCATGCCCTAAGCTTCGAAGGGCCAAGAAGTCGCTGTAGGATGTAGGAATTCAGACGGTTGATGAATAAAATCAGCATAAATCTGACATGCTTTACACCGTCTGGCATAATCCACAGCATCTGCTATCATGGATGGCCAATAATATCCCATTCTTCGAATACGGTCCTGTAATTTTGGACCAGGTTGATGCGCACCACAAACACCATCATGAGCTTCGCGGAGTATTTGCTTAGCTTCACTCTCAGAGCGACAACGCAGCAAAAGTCTGTCATAAGAACGACGATATAACATATGTAAAGAAGAATCATAATAGAATCGAAATGATCGTCTTTTAATTGATGCAGCTTCTTTTGGATCTTCAGGTAAAATCCCATAAATCGCATAATCAACGAATGGACTTCCAATCCCTCTGTTGGGAACTTGATTCTGTAGTATAACTCTGTTCAATATGCAGATTATTTTTAACACAGAATAAGTCTCGATCCAACAAAGTAATGGTGTTTTGTCTTCAAATTGGAACAACTAAATCTGCCGCTAAACTAGCAAGAGCATCAGCTTCCAAATTCTGAGAACGTGGTACAAATTCGATGAAGAATCCTTTGAATGAAAGGACCAATTCAATTACCACTTGATGATAAGGGATGAGGTCAGGATTTCTGACTTCATACGTCTCTCTAACCGATCAACAATCAGTTAAGAATCTCCATAAGCTTCTAGGAACTTAATATCCAATTGTTTTGCTACTTGGAGACCAATCAGCAGAGCATTATATTCTGTGACATTGTTGGAGCATGGTTCATTGAGAGAATAAGCACGGTATATGACCATTTTGTCAGGAGAAACCAAAACGATTCCTACTCCTAGACAATTACCTTTGGGTCCAACTTGTGATGCTCCATCAAAGTATAATTGCCAAATGTCATCCTTTAAAGTCATGTTGTAATCCACGACTTCATCTGGAATGTCCTCATATAGCATCGATGTTTCAAGTATAGGGTGAGCTGCTAAGAAATCAGCTAATGCTTGACCCTTCACTGATTTTTGAGGTACATAGACCATATCATAAGAGTGAGCAACATCGCCCAGGTGGCTAACCTGGAGTTAAGAATGCTTGGTTTTTCATCAATACCCGAATAGGATTTATTCTGGAGATGACATGGATAGTCTATCCTGACACATAATCGTGTCTTTTGAACAGCAAAAACCAAGGCCAGACATTCCTTTTCTACATGAGTATACCTGTGTTCAGCTCCGACCATCATTCGGCTAAGATAATAAATTACATGTTCATGACCCATATCACTTTTCTGTGCAAGAAGAGCACCAAGTGAATGATCCAAGGCTCGAACATATAGCAAAAATGGTCTCCCTATCACTGGGGTACCAAAAGGTGGATTCGTAAGGTATTACTTGATATCATTGAAATCTTTCTGACATACTTCATCCCAAACAAATGATACACCTTTCTTTAATAGACGGGAGAAAGGTTGACATCTCCCAGAGAGATTGGATATAAATCTTCTAATATAAGCAATGCGACCCTGGAAGCCACGGAGTTCTTTTAAATTACGTGGAGGACACATTTCAAGAATAGCTTTGATTTTATCAGGATCAACATGGATACCCTGAGAAGTGATGACAAATCCTAAAAACTTGCCACTGGACACCCCTAAGAAAGACTTAGTGGGATTCATCTTCAGTTGATGTTGACGCATCAACTCAAATACTGTCTTCAAGTCTTGAATGTGATCATCCTTTGATCGACTTTTGACAGCAATGTCATCTATGTAACATTCAACTTCTTTCATAGATGTTCTTGAAAGATGTTTCTCATAGCCCGTTGATACGTGGCACCGATATTTTTCAGACCAAACGGCATAACCGTATAGCAATAAACTCCGAGGGGTGTACGAAAAGCAGTATGCTTTTTATCTCTGGATGCATCTTAATTTAATTGTATCCTGAAAATCCATCCATGAAAGACATGCGTTCAAAACCGCATGTATTGTCTATCATGACATCAGTAATTGGAAGTAAAATTCATCCTTTGGAGAAGCTGTATTAAGATCGAAAATCTATGCAAACTCGGACTTTTCCGTTCTTCTTCATAACAGGAACAATGTTGGCAACCAGTCTGGGTGTTGTTCTTCACGAACAAAGCCATATGTAATCAGCTTTTTGAATTCTGCTTCAATTGTCCATCATGTCTGGTCGAAAACGTCGTTGCCGTTGTTTTACAGGCTTAGCATTAGGAAGAATATTGAGTTTATGATAGCAACTTTAGGATCTAAACCAGGCATATCCTCATAACTCCATGCAAAGATATCAATATATTCTTTAATCAGTTTTATCAGCTCTTCCTTTTCATCATCGGAGAGGTTTTTACTGATGAATATTGGCTTGGACGTAGTTCCATCTCCAACATCAATCTGGATAATTTATCCTCTGTAGGTGGTTGTCGCTGTTCAAATGAAGCTCCCACTGAGTGTCCTTCTGTTGGGCCCAAGGGTTATTTTCAAATGGTCAGATTCACCATCAGTTTGAACCATGTTTGCTGAGAATACACACTCAGATTCATCATAATAGTCTCCTCTAGAATATGAGGAGTGGGATATATCAGATTCGATGAATTGGATTTCTTCCGAATCTGAGGATTGAAGAACTAGGAGAAAATTCTTCTTGTATATCATCATTTAACATGTGGGACGGATCGTATCCCAACCCATGTCGAGTTTTCTGGTAAAATGGATCACCACATAATGGTAATCGTCTACCCTTACCTTGATTAAGACCTGGCATAGTTTCAAATCATATCCCATATTTTGAATAATCTTAGAGATTGTTGATTATTTGTCAATTCAGATTCTTCTTTATTTTTCTCTAAGATCATCTGTCTGAATAACAGGGATATTTCTAGCTAAGCCAAACATAATTTGGCACTCGTTTTTTTATTAGACGGAACACAAAACAGATTCTTCATGATGTCTAAAGTTACACAAGCTTGTGATGAAGAGCTACAGAAGAAGATAGGAAGAAGATGTTAGGAACTTTTGAGCATAAGTCCTATATCACATGAGGAGGAAATTTTTTTTCCTTATGGTCAATGTATAAAGTTTCCTCTGTATCTGGGTCATCTTTATATTGACGACTTTGATCATCAGAAGATAAAGTCATTCTTTCAACAAATTTGACAGCCATATACTCAAAAAGGAAATCTTTATTGATATTAAAAGTACAGAATGATCAATATTACGTCATTTACAATTTGACTGCTATGCTTCGGATTGATCATTAACGGACCATCATCCGTCTTCTGCGTAGACTTGCCAAGGTTGATGATCAGTGGTGGTTCTGGATCATTCGTACGAGAAGTACGTCCCTTGACTTTGATCATGAGAGGTTGAACTTGGCTCTTGGCAGGAATACTCACTGATTCCTCAGATGAAGCTCGAGTTCTTCCTTTGACCTTGATCACCAGAGTTGATCATTGATAGGTTGTGGTTGGATTCGACCTTTGACTTTGATCTTCAAAGGTTGCTCTTCCGGAGGATCTTTATTGACAGATTGATCTTCAGCAGGTGATCGATCTTCAGCTATATCTGATATCTCCTTCACATGCTCTTGTTTGTAAGGATTGAATCCGAAAAAAAGCTTCAACACCTTTAAAAGGGTTGATATCTGCGAATTCCGTCTTCACAATCCCTTGGAATCCACGTACTTGAAGCATTGGTGGAGAGTTAAGGCACAATGTATGCTCATGTATCCATGGTCTTCCAAGAAGGATGTTGTAGGATACGTCTGAGTTGATAACATAGAAGGTCGCCATAGTTCGAAGATCCCAATCTGAATCTTCAGACGAATCTTCCCAGTGGTTTACTCTTGCTGAGTTGAAACCAACTATTGTGGTACTAGTGTAAGTCAAATCACTAGTAGGAATCCTCAAAGGTCTTAGCATACTCTGAAGAATAATGCTAATAGAAGACCCAGGATCAATATAAATTCTGTCAATTTCAGTGGATTCAATATACCCAGTATAGCACAAAGGCCTATCATGTTTTATGCTTCAGCAGCATATCTTCTTGTGAAGTAATGTTAGAATTGCCTCCATCACACTATGACATTGTGGACACGACACTGGTGTATTGTTAGGACTCTTGAGTTGTGCTAAACATGAGTCTGCTTGTAGCAAGGCTCATCAAAGTCTCCCTGCTTTCTTTAGAAAGACGAAGCAGCTCGAATATAGAGAGTCTAGCCGGAGTATTGGCTAACTGGCTAGAATATCAAATTTGTAGGGCTTCATCACCACCTCTTGATTTGAAGCAGATTTCAAAGGGACGTCAAAACGTACTGCTTTCTGTTTCCCTTTCTTCCACCGATGGTTTAGCAGGAACAGAGATGGTTGTGCTGGTATTGTTTCAACAACATCTTCTTTCTTTAGAAGATCCCTCATAATCTTTGTGGTACTCTTTCCCAGATCTTGTACCAGCTAAGGTTTCTTCTTCAGGCTCAGGAGAAGGAAGTACCATATTGCAGGATTTAGTCTTCTTTTCCTTAGCCTTCTTCTTGCGAGGGTTTTTATGTGGAACCTCAAACCCAATCCGAGAGTGGATTTTTGACTTTGAAGTTGTAAAGGAAGTCACATTCCTTTATCATAATTCAAACCTTCTGCCTTTTAAAAGTCATAACCCATCTTTTTCATGAGATGGACTGATTGTTGACTGTACAAGTGAATGGGCAGCGGACTTTTAATAGATGATTTGACAGAGGAAGAAGAAGCAGAAACCTCTGTAACTACATGAGAAAGAGAAATAGAAACCTCTGTAGCCACATGAGGAGTATTCGGACAAGAGGAAAAATCCCTGTAGGAGCTTTCTCATAAGCAGCAAAGACTTGTTGAGCCCTATATAAAGGGACACTATTCATAGCTAACCACTGCTGATGAGTAAGTTTAAGCTTGGTAGGAGGGACCAAACTTGGAGGGCATATATTCAAACCTCTCAGTCTATCCTCTAAAGGAATGTCCCCCATAAATGATCCAAATCATCATGGTCTGGGGTTAAAACATGAGAAATCATGTTGCAGGTTTTGACTTTTTTTACCCTTCTTGGATTTTGAAATTTTACCTTCATTCTCCATTTCAGGTACTAAATCAGGATGTACCCATATGATTTCCCCAGATTTCCATGTAAGAGGCAAAAGTCCTTTATTTTGCTCTCTGGCAGGCGGGATATTCACAATTTTCATCGTCACCTTTAGAATTGGGAATTCCATCTGGGACTTGTTGTGGAGGAAAACCTCCAAATTGAAGAGAAACCATATTGGTTGTGACCGTATGCTCATCGTTAGTTAAAACGATGGCATTGGCATTTATCAGCTCCTGGATTTTCTTCTTTAGGATATAACAAGCTTCAGTAGGATGATTTATGTATCTGTGATAGATACAATATTTGGGATTGTCGGTCAGATTCACCTTAGGCCTCTTCGGCTCTGGAATTTGGAGTTTGCCACTCTTTACCAGACATTGGAATATCCCTGGGATATTACTGTCATCAAAAGAGTATTCTTCTTTTGGCTTAGAAGACTCCTGGTTATTCGGTGTCATTTTGGGTTTTGAAAGATTAACCACAAGGGTTTCTTTCCCTTTTCCATTACGATTGCCGAAATTATTACCAGAAGAGCTTTCTTTCCTTTGTCTTCTGAGGCAAAGATTATCCCGTGTTCACGAGCCAACCTACCATTGGTCTCGGCAGAAACTGCTGCTATAATAAACGAAGCCCAATCTGTGAATTGGGAACCCGTAAAGACATCAATGGATGGTCGCAGATTCATCTTGCATGTATCAATTATTCTGAATCTGGTATACCAGGAGGTATCTTCAAAGTTGCCTGTCGGAAACGTTCAATAACGTCGAGTATCTTCTTTCTCCTTTTGTTTGATTTCTATTAAGGATGACATGTTCATGTCCATGCCTCTTCATAGAAGCGGGAAAGAATATTATTTTGAATTCGTCAAAAGACGAAATGCAATTGTCGGGTAGACTGCGATACCAATCGTAGGCTGAACCCGTTAGACACCTGATGAAAACTCGAGTAAAAGAGCATCATTCTTTTGTAGATGTACAGTCATAATATCAAAGTAATTGATTTGACTAGGAGAAGCCTTTCCATCAAATAATACCATTGATTGTGGCTTGAATTTCGAGGAAAGGGTACATTATTCCAATGAGGAGGATAAGGTTGCTTAATCCCTAACCTCTGGAGCTGATCCTTGTGCTTCAAAACTTCAAACTGTGCTTTGAGCTCACTGCTTGAATAGCTTCACTAGTTTGAGGAAGTACATTCGATTGAATAGTCGTTGGTACACCATAACCCCCACCGAGGTGGCACATCTTCTGAATGATAGGATCTAGAGATGCAAATTTTGATTGACAACAGGCTCTTGATTATTCAAAGGTATATCAACCCCTTGACTATCTTGAGTTTGTGCTGCTACCTGTACCGGTGTTACTACTGCCGGTTGAGCAACTTGTTGAGTCATTATTATTTGGTGCATGCTTTGCATCATAGTAAGCATGTCCTTTAGTTATTGCTCAATGGCAGAGAGACGTTGTTCTGTATTAGCAGATGATGTCTCCGGTTCATCTCCAATAGCATAGATTCAACCTCTCTTGAAGATACATAGGGATTGGTATAGAGGTATGAATCAACACTATCAATTTCGATTCAAAAGACTGAGTACCCCAGCTTCTGAATCAGAATTCTGCAACTGTCTTTGTCTTCTTGATCGAGTATTCTGATATACTCCTTCAAAGGAATCAAGAAGTATGTTAAACTGTTGTTGACCAGAGTCTGGGATGAGTTGCGTCTTGGACGTCGTCCTCTGTTGGTATGAGATGCCATGTTGACTGACGCATATAACAACTCATGTTCTTGGTCATCAGCCTGTTGTTGAGGCTCATTATAGCTTAATCGGTCAAAAACTGACCGCTTAGAAGCCGAACAGCAACATTTGATTACAATCTGGTGAACTCACAATGATGATTTTCTTGGGGGTGTCACAGGAGATTGTCTATTTTTACGCTTTTGTACTAGCAATTCGCGTAAATCAGAAGGAGTAGAAGGAGTAGTCTTCTTTATTACATTTGGGGTAGAAAAATGTTTAGTCCCTTGTGTATAAAGAAGATTATTGGCTGCATTAGCAGAACCAAACTGTACATTTTTATGCGCTTGGAGTTGCGTGCATAAAGCTGAGATTTTTGAGCACAAAGAACTCCATCAGCATTACGAGTAATTTGTTTTGGTACCTTGCGTAAAGTAGTGTAAGAAGGCTGTTGGTGAAGAACCAAGTTTACCAATGTTTTTACGCTCTATACGTGCAGATAAATTCACTTTAGATGTAAAAACATTATTGTAATTTTATCTACACTATCACAGACAGGAGATTTACCTTTACGCGTAGAGCGCAAAACACAGTATCTGCCGCGTCACAGACGGGAGATTTTCCTTTACGCGTGGAGCGTAAATTTTGTGTGTCTACCACGTCACAGACGGGAGACTGATTTTTACGCACAGGGCATAAAGCTTTGGAGTCTACCACGTCACAGACGGGAGACATATTTTTACGCGCGGGGCGTAAAGCCTGATTTTTACGCTTAGAGCGTAAAACTTAATTTTTACGCTCAGAGCGTAAAACTGGAGAGTCTGCCACGTTACAAATGGGAGACTGATTTTTACGCCCATGACGTATCTTCGGAGTAGAGACTGCCTCATCACAGACGGGAGCCTCCACAACCGGAGTAGGAAGGATTCCTTTGCCTTCAGAGACAGCAGGGAGATCCGAGGATGCTTTGGACTTGGGAATCCAAACTTTTCGCGCCTTCCGCGATTTCTGAACATTGGAGCGAGTACTACCGCCAGTTCGGAGCATTTCTTCGTAGGCAGTCTGGTCGAAGTGCACAAGCAGAGTCTTCTTTGTCAATCTGATCGACACATCATCATATTGAGCAATTTCCTTCTCGTCGGAGGAGAAGGTCGTCCCCAGCAGAGTCGCCATTTTGTTTCACTTAACAAAATGCCTAAAATTGGCTTTTGAAAGAAACGAGAAGGTCGTCCCCAGCAGAGTCGCCATTGTTTCACTTAACAAAATGCCTAAAATTGGCTTTTGAAAGAAAACGAGAAAAATTACAAAAAAGTACAAATTGTCTGGGAAGTATTGCTATGGAAGTCTGATCTGAGAGCGATCACTTTATTCCTTGGACCATACGATGATGATGAAGAAAACTGCTTGAAGAAGACGAACAATCAGAAAAACTAAGTCACCGGAAAGGTATCGAACAACGGCACTGATGGCACAGTCGAATACTTTCTTGCTTTGCTTCACCCTGTTCTTGAGAAAAAGTTGAAGAAATGCTTCTGGGAATATCACTCTGGAAATATGAATTTTCTCAGAATCTTCTCTCCTGTCTCTCCCTCTCTTCCTCCTGTCTATGTGAAAAATAAGTCTATTTATATACTTAACCCTTTGTGCATAAAAAGCAACAAAATTGAGTTTTTACGCTAGCAAATGTCACCCACGATGTAGACCACTCTCTACGCACGTTGACACGTGTCCCATGTAGAGTTGTGATCTCTACGCATGGTGATACGTGTCCCACTATCTCAATAAATGGAGAGAGCACGTACACACATTCCTCGAGAAGTGTGGCATGAAAGCCACGTGGGCAAACCACGTTCCCATGTAGCCAGAAATAATCGGGCGTAAAAATGACCCAAAATACACTTCTAGCGTAAAGTAGTAGACTAGGCGTAAAATAGCCCAAAAAATATACTCCTCGCGTAAAGTGGCTAATAAAAGCCTTGAGCGTAAAAAGTAGCCCAAATAAACTTTACGCACACGTTAATTTGAGCGTAAAAGCTCAAATAGTATTCATGCGTAAAAGAAGCCATCTTTTGAGCGTAAAGTAACCCCATCCACACACTAAACGACAATGTTGGTTTCTGTGTAAATCAAATC
>JANAVB010039127.1:0-17874 GCA_029216955.1 Iris pallida | reverse complement strand
ATAGTTATTTAAAAAAATAGGAGATTAATCGGAGTTCTAAGCTAAATTTATGACATTTCTAAGTTGTTATGGCTACTAAAAATGGATGAATATTATGACGAATTTGGGTTGTTTGGACAGAAGAAACACATCTTACTCTCCACACCACTCAAGACACATCAAACCACACTCCCCTCTCCTTTAACACAAGCACACCACTAACAACATATCTACACACATCTAAATAGATAAAATATCTAACATACCTATTTTATATATACAAAACTGTCCATTATAAAGAGACACTAAAATGACAAGTTGAGGCTAAAAATATGACATATAGACTAAACCACTTAGATTAACCATGGGTATCCAAATGAAACTCATTCTAACCATCCTAACTAACATCAATCCATCCTCTAACATGTCTAAAACTAAATTAAAACACAATTAAACCTATTAGACATTAAACCAAATACATGAGGTGTCCTAATTTGAGATCTAATAAGTAGGACACAAGACACAATTCTAACTTGATTTAGAGAGCTCCAAATGGTCTTAAACTTGAATCTAAAGGGGAACATGCATGGGGATGGATCCTATGGATTCAAAACTAACTAATATGCAAAAAAAAATAATTTAGAGGGTTGGTTTACCTACTGGGAGTGGAATCCTAACGATACTCTCAAGGACATGGCTCCGATACGAAGATCCTTCCAAAATGGAAACTCTCCTTACACTTTGCTATAAATCTTTGCTAGCACCCTCCCTTGGTAGTATGAGAAGGTTGGATGGAAGTTTTGATGAAGGGATGTAAGGATTTGGAGACAAATCAAAGAGGAAAGCTATCTAATTTGGGGAAGAACACTTTGTGAAGGAAAAGAGGCAAGATGGAATGAAATAAAGGAAGGAAGACTAACCTACCTATAGTGGCTGCCATCATTATCCTATTTGGGCCTTGGGAGAAATCCAATAAGGCCCCTACTAATCTCTTGGTTAATTTTAAGTTTGATTCAAGTTTAGGATCAAAAGGGTTAAGTTTAAGCCTCTAACTTAACAAATCTAACAAGTGGGATTAGCCTAAACTTAGTAAATTAATTAGTGGGATTTGTGGGCCATGACTAACTAATCTTGGGGTCCGTCTAGAGTCTAAGCTATCCGGGTCACAAACACAAGTCGGAACGAGATAAAAATCGAACCCGACTTAACAAATCCCATAAAATCAATTTTAAATTATAAAAATTTCCAAAATATTAAAATGAAAAATGATCAAAATAATAATACTTATTAAATATTTTGAAATAATCAAAAATTCACCAATTAATCAAAATCCTAAGTAATTCAAAAGTCACAAAATGACCAAAATATCCTTAGCCTAAAAAGTGGTAATTAGCTAATCTAATCACATGTGTTAGGCCTCCAAGGTCATCGTTAGTCTCTAGGAAAAATAGTTCTAAGGTTATAATAGCAAAATATCAAAATCATAATGCACTAATTTAAAAGTTTTAAATTAATTAAAATTTACCATAAATTATTATTAATATTAAATGATAAAAATTTTACAAAAGTTCAAAATTATCCTTATTTTAGAAAGTGGTGGTTACAAATCTACCATCCTTGGTATATTCTCAAGTAGTTCTAACTGTGATTGAGTAACTCTTGGCATCTGCCATCCCGATTATAATCTAGTGATATTTTTTTATTTTAATTGATTAGTTTATATTTAATTTTCTATGATCATAGGAGTTGTGACTAAGCCCACATGTGATTTATGACCATCTTGTGGTCACATGACCTCTAGATAGCCTATATATGTATTATTTAGCTATATTATATTTTTCTATAATTTTTGGATATTTTTAGGTATTTAATATTTAAGATTTTTTATTTTTAAGGACTTTTAGGATTTAATGTAAGGTCATACGGGAATATTTTTGGACCAAATATTTTTATTGGCTCTAAATGACTAAAAATATTTTCTAGGATATTTTAGAAATTTTCTGGATTTTTTAGAATTTTTGAGAATTTTTATATAATTAAAATATATTATATATTTTGTAGGTTTTTGGAATTTACTGCGAGGTCACATGATGATATTTTGTGTTAAAATATTTTATTTATATTCTAGATACTTAGAAATATTTTTAGAATTTTCTAGATTTTTTTGGATTTTTCTGTAATTTATTTTGATTTATTTGGACTTAAAATAATTTTTAAATAAATTTCTGAATTAAATAAATAAATACCCAGATATCACCTAGGGGCCCACCTATCGGTGCCAACTGCTACAGTGACCGCCTCCTCTCTCTCCTATATATATATTATTATTTCGCCCACCCTAATTAAATTCTAGCAGCCTTTTGTGGGAGAACTCATCTAGGGTTTCCGACTTTCCGAAGTGATTTCTGCCAACTCCGACGTGTTTTTTGTGCTCCGTTTTTTATTGGATTCTTATCGAGGTAAGCTTTCTGAATATGTAATTTATTTTCGTAGATATTCCTAAATTTTTGAAAAATTTGTAGAGTGTCGGTTGTCCGAAACTTGACACGTTTCAGTGTTTTCGAGATTCCGGGAGAACCAAAATCAAAATCATGAACCGTTTGAAGTTTCGGAAAGCTAACACAGAGCTATAATACATAAAAATTTTCTAGAAATTATTTCGTTTATCTAATATTTTAGTTATTCTGTTAAACTCAGAATTGATCGGTTGATCACCGCTTTGGTTATGATTAGCCATAACGGCGATATCTTTTGATCAAAGCGTGATTTTGCGGCACGGTTGATTCCAGCGCACTCGTGGTGCTGAAATCTACCAAGGTGATCTTTCAAAATCTAGAGTTCACAGCGTTTGACTAGATAGTCAATAGCATATCTCGATTTGCGTGCCATGGTTTCCAAAATTAGAAAATATGACTTCTAATGGCCAAACTTGCATGTTTAGATTATATTCAGATTATTATTAGGTTAAATTAGATTTTTAAGTAATTATTCTAGAATTAGTTATTATTAGATTAGTAACCCAACTAGCCACTATTCCTTGAATTTAGAACTAGAATATTAGAATTAATTTATAGTTTTCGTGCACGGTTCATGGTGCGATATATATTATAGGTTGACAACTCCTAGATTGGCATCCCCTCATCCTCGACTTGTGACTACGGTTTGTGCAAGGACCACAGACAAGTATACTTTGTCGAACATATACAGTATTTACATTGTTTTTCTTTTCTCTATTGTATTTCTTTTTATATTGTCACATGATTTCCATATTGTGATTGGTTTGTCCTTGATTGTTTTACTTGTTCTAGATTACGTGCATGTATAGGATATTCGACATTGCTTGACTATTGGTCTTTTCGTGTTACTTGTCTCGTGATTGAGGTATCGGTTTCTATATCTTATTCTTGACTTGACTAATCTTGACTGGGAGTATCTTGCATTGTACTACAGTTGAGACATATTATAGATTGGAGTATC
This sequence comes from Iris pallida, assembly GCA_029216955.1. Lineage (NCBI taxonomy): Eukaryota > Viridiplantae > Streptophyta > Magnoliopsida > Asparagales > Iridaceae > Iris > Iris pallida. The sequence goes on along the minus strand of JANAVB010039127.1, from coordinate 14,418 downwards.
TTACATTGTACTACGACCTATAGCCGATTCTTTTATCTTGATATTGCTTGATTGACTTGACTTGAGACATGCCGTAGATTGGAAGTATCTTACATTGTACTACGACCTATAGCATATATTGACTGATTGATTGACTGATTTGCGACACTATGAATTAGGAGTATCTTGCATTGTACTATGATTTATAGGAGTCTGCTTGACCTTGTATCCTTAGGAGAGGAGATCGATACTAAAATTGGCTAATCTCGACTGAGAGTATCCTACTTTGTACGTCAATTGAAACACTATAGATTGGGAGTATCTTGCATTGCACTACAAGCTATAGGTGTTCTGCTTGATAATTAGCCAAGTCTAGTATTACATTTCCACACGACTCGTCATCCTTAGATGTTCTTCTTGAAGTATTCTCATCCTTCATACATGTTATTTACTGTCATATTAGTAGGCATGTTTTTATGTATCTTGCTAGTCCTCTGAGGACCTGATGATCTCTTCAGGTAGCTGATTGCACGGGATTAGTTAGCTGAGCATGTGGTAGTTGACTTCAGTCGCATGAATTAAGTATTTAGTTAGTGTTATTGATTTACTATCTTTTTTGTGCTTTTATGATATATCCTGCTTATCAGCTTAGCTTTATAGACTCTATTATTCTTGAGTTTAGTCGGACATATATGCTAGAGGGCTGTAGACCATGACCCATACTTGTTCATTTTGTTTTACATGATTCTTGTGGATTGTGATATAGTTTAGATTAGACATAATACCCTATTCTGGATAGCTTATACGTATTCGATTTGGGCTGAAGTCCGCTTGATACGTAGCTGGCTTGTTCACGAGCTCACGTCCGAAAAGTGGGTGCGGGTCGTGACGACTGCCTATCCTATATCCTAGCAGCAGGCTCGTAGCAGCACTCTAAAACGAACACCACTATAAAATCGTACTAGTTGTGACTCTGACCTGCATGGGCCACCACAAAAATGTGTCATGCCCCGCACCCTGTTTAGGGGCACGAGAACGTGGGTACGTCTAGCCTACGTCGCAGTGTCGACGGTTGAACGTTGTATAGGTCATCTACAATATCTATCAACTAATTATATAAATCATATAACCTGACTCCGCACGGAGGTATAATATGACATCTCGACTATATAATCTCAATCACAAGTCTAAGAAAGAAAGAGCATGATATGGAATCAGATAAAAGAATAACTGAATAAATAGTAGAGTTATTACATCACGCAAATTTAGGTGTCCAACACAAATAAATACATATCCTGAATATAAAGTCTCAACTAAAATTCGGAATAATCCAATACAAACTGAAAACTATAAATACTAAATTATACTAGGCACTCTCTACTGAGCTAGATCCTCCTCAGCTCCTGCATACCACACTCGTAGGCCCCGTAGAAAGTAGGACAGTCGTCTATATCATCTGTAATATTTGTCAACATATCTAGTCAGGATGGAACGAGCACATCCCATCTAGAAATCCTAAGTAAATGACAAGGACTATAAAACAGTTATAGACAATTATATTGATGAACATGATAAGATAGATAGAAATCTGTGAGAACAAATAATGGGAAAGAACTACTATATCAATATAGAACAATGTAATGGTGAAATGAATGTATAAAGCTGTAATAGATAATACGTTTTAGAATACTAGTTGGATATGTGATCGGCCTGGGATATTCAATAATTTACCCTAAGGAAAGCTAGCTCAAACATACATGCAATGTATACTTAGCTAGCAGCCGATGATTTATACTATTAGCCGATAGTTCTTGATCACATATCTAACAAATATTACCCCCTTCCCGACTGATACGATGGATCCAACCATGACATTTACTAGCCAATGTTAACCAATATTTATCCAATGTCATCCAATACCAACGAGAACAGTATTCGATACCAATAATATCCAATGTTATCCAATACCGACAAGAATAGTATCTGGTACCATCGCGATGAGTTAAGGTAACATCTCATGACTGAAGATCCAATAACAATACCAATCAGTGAACCATCGTGCCAAGAATCATAGTAGACATCAAAGAGAACTAACTAGAACTGAAATACAGTAATCACCAAGTAAATGAAAGAACTATCAGAAATGTACTCTCCAGATACCCTGAATGACTGATATGTATAGATGTCCGAATTGATGTCACAAAGTCCTAATTAGAGCAACACATGTTATAAAGAGTTTAATTTGAAATGATATTTACAATACAATCTACATGTTTCTAAGTCAATCTAGGTCAAAATCAACTCTTGGTCAACTCTAAGTCAACTCTGGTCCACCTTGGGTCAAACTAGAAGTCAAGGTTAAGCTTCTAAGATTTTGATCAAACTTAGATTAGTGGTCAACATCTATGATACTTAGGATATATTAATATATATACATACAACATATATTCTTACCCATATAGTACCACCTTAACACACATATATATAGATATCATATATCAAGTATATACATATCCTCACTATGAACCATAACCAATATCTATATACTCTTATAATATATATAGATACTATATAACCCAAAAATATATACATATCTATTTAACCCTTCTACAATCTAACATCACCTACTCAAACTCAAACACTTAGACACTAACCCACTAACACTAGGATACCATATCAAACTTGGTCATATTGGTATCCTAATACCAATACCTTGGTTGGAATCTAATACCTTAACTTGGGAAAATCTATACCTTACCTTAATATCTTACCTTGGTCATAAGGTAAACTAATCATTTACCTTGAAGGTAAAGATAATTCATATTTACCTTAAGATACTAACTTGGTATCATGAGATACCAAGATACACCTCAAATATCTAATTAACTAACTATCTATTGTACTAACATAACATCTTAACTAATATCTAACATATAACCTATAGGGACTAACTTGCTAACATACCAATATCTAGAACTAACATAACCTACTAACATATCAATATCTAACATACTAGATATCTAACCTCAAACTATCTAATAACTTATCAAATATCTAACAAAATACTAACCTCTACTATCTAACTAACACTCATACTAACAAATATTACCTAACAATAATATATATATGTACTATATCATACATATACTCGACAACTTATGATACCTATATTCACTTAATATCCATACTACATAGGCTCATCAGTTACAAAATGCCTATGTCGTATAGTCACTCTTCTACTTAAAACCAATACTGTACCAATGGGACTTCACAAAATTTTAGGATTAATGTATGTCGTAGACCTTCGTATTTGCTTTCCGAAATTTCAAACGGATCGCATTTCATGTTCGAAAGTTCCCGAAATCGCGAAAACACCGAAACACGTTCGTCTTTCGGACAGCTGACACTCAAACAGTTTTACAAAAAGTTGTAGAACGATTTTGGCCTATTAATATATATATTTGGAAATCTAACTTTGATACGGTTCTTTTAAAAAAAATGGAAGATTAATCGGAGTTCTAACCTAAAAGTTATGACATTTCTAAATTGTTATGGCTACTAAAAATGTAGATAAATATTATGACGAATTTGGATTATTTGGACAAAAGAAACACATCTCACCCTCCACACCACTCAAAGCACACATCAAACCGCACTCCCCTCTCCTCTAACACAAGCACACCACTAACAACATATCCATACACTTCTAAATATATGAAATATATCTAACATACCTATTATATATATACAAAATAGTCCATTATATAAAGAGACACTAAAATGACAAGTTGAGGCTAAAAATATGACATGTAGACTAAACCACTTAGATCTAACCATGGGTATCCAAATGAAACTCATTCTAACCATCCTAACTAACATCAATCCATCCTCTAACATGTCTAGAACTGAAATTGAAACACAATTAAACCTATTAGACATTAAACCAAACACATGAGGTATCCTAATTTGAGATCTAATAAGTAGGACACAAGGCACAATTCTAACTTGCTTTAGAGAGCTCCAAATGGCCTCAAACTTGAGGGGTACATGCATGGAGGTGGATCCTATGGATTCAAAACTAACTAATATGCATAGAAAAATAATTTAGAGAGTTGGTTTTACTTATTGGAAGTGGAATCCCAACGATACTCTCAAGGACACGGCTCCGATACGATGATCCTTCCAAAATGGACACTCTTTCTTGCACTTTGCTCTAAATCTTTGCCAGCACCCTCCCTTTAGTATGAAAAGGTTGGATGGAAGTTTTGATGAAGGGAGTTTGTGGGCCATGACTAACTAATCTTGGGGTCCCGTCTAGAGTCTAAGTTACCCATGTCACTAACGCAAGTAAGAACGAGATGAAAGTCGAACCCGACTTAACAAATCCCATAAAATAAATATAAAAATATAAAAATTCCTAAAATATTAAAATATGAAAATGACCAAAAAATAAAACATCAATTTAAATATTATTGAAATAATCTAAAATTCACAAATTAATTAAAATCCTAAATAATTCAAAAGTCACAAAATGACCAAAATACCCTTAGCTTAAAAAATAGTAATTAGCTAATCTAATCACATGGGTTAGGCCTCCAAGGTCATGGTTAGTCTCTAGGATAAACAGTTCTAAGGTTACACTAGCAAAATATCAAAATCATAATGCACTAATTTAAATAGTTTTAAATTAATTAGAACTCACCATAAATTATTATTATTATTAATATTAAATGATAAATTTTTACAAAAGTTCAAAATTATCCTCATTTTAGAAAAGTGGTTATTACATCCAGGCCGGAAGAAAAACAAATATAGAAGACAAACCACAGTAAGATATGTGTGTCCTAAGGTGCCCCACTCGACGGTGTGCTGGAAGAGTGCTCATCATAATAAATAGCTCTAAATCCTGTGTAGATATATTTGAGATCGTAAAATAAGGGGTGCAGGTAACTGGAAAAGTCTTCCCTCCCAATGATCTAAGTAATCAAGCTAGTTATGTAGTTTCTAACATTTTCATTCAGGATTCAGGTGTGACATTCCGTAGAATCCAACCTAGATATGAGACATGCGAGACTGGACAAGACAAGCTAGAAAGTGCACTATAACAAGCCATAACAAGACATGGTAATATTCGGACATGGGTGCGCTTCGACGAGCCACTAAAGTAAACTAGACATGATAAGAAACAAGATTGCACCATGACATGCCACTATCAGGTAAGCTAGACATGTACAGGAACTAGGAGTGCACCATGACATGCCACTATCAAGACAAGACAAGTATCGAGACATGAGTGTGCTACGACGAGCCACTATATCAAAGCAAGACAAGATCAAGTACCGGGTCAAACCAAGTATGACAAGGCAAGATAATAAACTAGGCAAGACAAGACAGTAAAGCAGCAAACAAGAAGAAATCAGAAAATCTAGTCAAAATCCAGAAATAAACAACTTGGGTACTGGATCGATATTCCGACGGTACACACTGGTACACCGTTGGTATGCTAATTTCTATAGGCAAAAACTCTGTCAAATTCTACATGCCGCATCGGTATATCGGCGGTATGGATCGGTACACCGTCGCTATTTTGATTTGTGTAACAGCAAGTTTTGCAAAATAAATAGGACCGACAAATTGATATTCCGTCGGTATATACCGGTATACCGAAAACAAGTTTCGGAAACCAAAACTCGTCCCAAAAGTTTCTAAAATCAGTATAACCATAAAAACAATACTAGAGAAGGTCGTGTACAACATATATACTAAGTCTCATGGCAAGTACTCCGGTATCGTTCCCAATACGGAGTTTTCCTACTAAGAAAATAATAGAATTTCACAGGAAATTAAAACCTAGCTCAAACCAAATTTCTAATACAGACAAAATGATGATATTCACAGGTGAAACATATTTAGTAAAGCAGGTGCTACAAAATACTGGAATATGAAGGCAGTAAGAAAACAAAAACCACAAGAAAGTCATAATACATCCAGTAGTTCGACAAGATGTACTTGCCTAATAAAGCTCCAAACCTAACTCGTCAAATCTACCACCAAGAGGGGTTCAAAACCATACTCTGAGGTCTCGAGACCAAGTGCTCTAAGCTCTCGAGGAATACGGAGTGAAAATAAGAAAGAATGAAGAGTGGAGAGAGAAAGTAAAAGAAAAATTGAAAAGAAACGTAATCGTATAGAGAAGGTGAATTAATCATGACCGTCCAATCGCGATCCGCGACTCGATCAGGATCAATCTCAACAATCCAGAGGAAAACCTAATATCTATTGGATAATATAATGTATCTTCACTATGCATCAAATATCTAAACACTATTAACGAAAATATCTGAATACTATTCATGAAAATATCTATACAAAAATATCTCGAATCAAAAATATCTATAAAGTAGACAATCTGTCTGGATGGTATACAGTCAGTACAGACCGGTATGCTGATGATGTGCCGATTTCACAGAAAAGTCTCAAAAAACAAGTTTTTTCGGTTCTTCCGAGTCCATGAAAATACGTAATACAATATAAAATATGTATCCTTATACAAATACGAATACTATGAGACAAGTCTCATAACTCTTTCCCCTTAGAAAATTTTTGTCATCAAAATTTCCTAAAGACAAACGGGAGAAGCAAGAAATCCAGGAAAATATGCTATCAGGATCAAGATTGGAAACTCATAAATTATGAAATCCAGCTAGAATAATATACCAGAAATGTAAAAGTAATAAACATACAGAAATAACATCATGTATTCCTATAATCACACTCAAACAAAAGCTAGAGCATAGGTACACGAATAAGCATACCTCACGAGTCAAACAAATGGGTAACGAGCTCGGATATCATTCTTGTGCTCCCATGTCGACTCGCCCGATGAGTGATGATCCCAAGAAGTACGGACTAATTGGATCGCCTGGTTCTTAATAACCTTCTCCATTTGGTCCAAAATGGATACAGGCCTCTCCTCATATGATAGGTCGGTACCAACGACCAACTCAGAATAATCTAGGATATGGCTCAAATTCGAAACATACCGATGCAACTGAGATACGTTAAATACGTTATGTACCTCGCGTATCAACTACAGAAGAGCAAGAAGATATGATGCATCTCATACTCGCTCGAAAATATCGAACGTCCCAATAAATTTGGGTCTAAGATTTCTCCGTACGCTAAACCTGATGACACCACGGTTAGGTAAAAGCCAAAAAAATAAGTGGTCGCCAACAAAGAACTCAAGATGGCGTTGGTGCTGGTCTGCCTATTGACGCTGCCGATCCCGAGCTACTGTGACATGCTCTCTGATCTACCTGACTACTTCTACTAACTGAGCAATCAACTCCAGACCAAGCATCTACCTTTCCCCAATGTCATTCCAAGCTAGGGTGACCTACACTCCTACCATACAAAGCCTCAAAAGGTTCCATCTGAATGCTAGCTTGAAAGTTGTTATTCTAAGAGAACTCCACCAAATGATTCTCCTAAGAACCACTAAAGTCAAGGGTGCATGATCGAAGCATATCCTCCAAAGTCTGAATCGTACGCTCCGACTGACCATCTGTCTGAGAATGGTATGCTGAATTAAAACTTAAACGGGTACTCTGTTGAAGAATTTGCCAAAAATGAGAAATAAATCTAGAATCCTGATCTGAGACTATGCTAACGGGCAACCCATGCAATCTAAAAAATATGCCTCATGTACAGCTCGATCAACTCCTCTGTAGACTGACCAACTGTGAAAGGCAAAAAGTAGGCAACCTTCGTGAGTCGATCCACTATAGCCCAAATAGCATCTCTACCAGTCAGGGTTCTAGGGAGACCAGTCATGAAGTCTATAGTAATATGCTCCCACTTCTACTCCAAAATCGGTAAAAGCTGAAGAAGTTCGACCGGTCTCTGATGCTCAGCCTTAATTTCTGGCAAACTAAGCACCGAGAGACAAACCGAGCTATCTTCCGCTTTATACCATTCCACCAGAAATACTAACAAATATCATGGTACATCTTTGTTCCTTATGGATGAACAGAATACTGGGAACTGTGAGCCTCTGACATAATCTCGTGCCGGATATCTCTGCTTGTCACACAAAAATGACTCCCAAACTAGAGTGTTCCATCCTCATGGATGTATAACTTTGCTATGCGTCCTGCCACACACTCTGCTCCGATCTGTTGAAGCGTGGCATCCCCAGACTATGCTGCTCTGATCCTCTCCATAATAGTAGTCTGAACCTGCAAGCCTGCCATCATAGTCACCTCACCAGGTAGTACTACCTAATGTCCATCATAGTCACCTCACCAGGTAGTACTACCTAATGTCCATCCTAGGTCTCATGCTCAAAGCGTCTGCAATGATATTTTCCTTCCTCGGGTGGTACTGAAGATCAACATCATAATACTTCAGAAACTGAAGCTACCTCCTCTACGGCATGTTCAGATCCCTCTAGGTGAACACATACGTCAAGCTCTTATGATCAGTAAAAATCTCTATACAATCACTATACAGATAATGCCTCCAGAGCTTGAGGGCAAACACAATCGCGGCCAACTCAAGATCGTACGTCGGATAGATCTTCTTATAGTCCCGAAGCTGCTGAGGCACATAAGCTATCACTCGACTGTGCTGTATAAGTACACAACAAGTTCCTGGCCTTATGCATCATAATACACCGTAAACCCACCTGGTCCGATGGATAGTGTCAGAACAGGAGCTGAAATCAAACTCTACTTGAGTTTCGCAAAAAAAACTGACTAGCATCTGACCACTCAAAGCACACATCCTTACATGTCAGCTGTGTCTAGGGTACAGAGATCCTAGCAAAGTCTATCACAAACCGTCTGTAGTAACCTGCCAATCCTAAAAAGTTGTATACATCTGAAGTTGTACGAGGTACTGGCCAATACACGCTAGCCTCAACCTTCATGGGGTCCACCTTAACACCACCTCCGGCAATAATATGACCCAAATGAGAGACTCGATCGAGCCAAAAATTGCACTTGCTGAAATTTATATAAAGCTGATAGTCCTGAAGAATCTGAAGAACCACGCGAAGATGTTGTTCATGCTCTACCTCAGTCCGACTATAGACCAAAATATCATCAATAAACACTATCACAAACTGGTCTAAGTGGGACATGAAGATGCGATTCATGAGATCCATAAAAATTGTTGTCACTTTAGTCGCTCCAAAAGACATAATAAGGAACTTCCAATGGCCATACAGAGATCTAAACGCCATCCTGGGTATATCCTGCTATCTGACTCTGATCTGATGGTATCCAGACTGTAAATCAATCTTAAAAATACAGCTACTCTACTAAACTGCTCGAACAAGTCATCTATCCTGGGGAAATGATACTTGTTCTTCACGGTCACCGTATTAAGATGACAATAGTCAATGACCATAAGCGATGAACCATCCTTCTTCTTCACAAGAAAGACCAAAGCTCCTCAAGGCGATCAGCTAGGATGAATGAATTCCTTGGTCCTAAGCTCCTCAATAGACAGATACAACGCCAATAACTCAGAAAGAGACATCCTGTAGACTCTCGTTGACACTTGCTTTGCCCCCGGAATGAAATCAATGTAGTACTCAATCTTTCGAACTGGAGGCATAGCCGAAAGTTCCTCTGAAAAACATTAAAAACTTAAACTGCTTTGTGAAACTGCAACGACTACATCCATCCATATGACCAACAGTGAAGACTCCACCTCACCTCTAGAGAATGAAAACTTGTCCTCATTCGGAACATGAATGATAACCTTACCAGCATGACAATCTATCGTAGCGTGTCGAGCACTCAACCAATCCATACCTAGGTGACATCATAATCGCCCATAGAAAACTCTATTAGGCTCGGAGGAAACTCTTTTCCGTACACTATGACTCTATACAAGGCATAGATTCGGTCTACTCCTACTAGACCGTTACTAGTAAGTATATTCAACCTCGCTAGCAAAGACTCTGACTCCAAACCAACTTGTGTCGCAAATCGATCGTGCATATATAAACGAATTGTAGGAACCATAGAGGGGGTTGAATAGGGTCAAGCTAACTAATCAATAACTAAGGATTACTATTATGCAATTTAAAAATATATATTCAAGAGAAGAAGCAAAAACAATACCGACACCCGATATATCTTGGTATCCTCCCAAGAGGCACTTCAGTCCTGGAACTCTCTTCGACTTTAATCTACTATTATCGCAAATAGTACAACGTGAGTTTTCATACGAAGGCCTCACCAACTTCTTACACAAGAGCTTTAGTCCGAAGGGCTCTCCAACTTCAAAACCGAGAGTTTGGATCCGAAGACTCTCCAACTTCAACCGAGCGTTTGGATCCGAAGACTCTCCAACTTTAATTGTTCACAAGAAGTTTGATCTTCTTACAATAGGATGAAGATCTCACTTTTCAGCTCAATAACTCTAACACAATTTGTGGATGACAAATGAAAGCTTTGTAGAGTTCTTTGTGGATATGCTTTGGTAGTTTAGAAATTTTTAGGCTCAAAGCATTAACCTTAAATGTAGGGGTTCAAGGCTATTTATAACCAAAGCATTGGAAAGAGTAATTAATGTAACTTTCATCAGGATGATGGATAATCTGCCGAATTTCTACAGAAGTTCGTCGGATTATCTGCCTGCACACTCTAACGGCTATAAATATAGCCGTTGGGATCAATCTTCGATAAAATTCGACCATTGGAATGCAAAAGGTAATAGGACAAAAAATCTGCCGAAATTTTATAATTTTTTGCCAAATAATCTGAACAATCACAGAAGGTATTCTTTGAGTCCATTCGGATCTTCCACCGGATTTTCGTGGAGATCCGCCAGGATTCCGAAGATTGTCCTGGATTATTTTCTATCCTAGCTTTCGATTTAGCCATCCATTTCTTGTGCTTACAAATATTTCTATGACTCATTACAGACTCTAGATATACTTAGATAGGTGCAGGTTTCTTCAGAGTCTTGAAATGATTATGGCATGGCTTGGCTTCTTCCTTTGATAGGTGCTGGCATTTTCCTTTAGCGGTAACTATCCAAAGATACTCAGAAGATGCCGTTGGACGGTTCAGAAAAATCTTTGTGGAATACCATCATCTTTGGCCCACCATGATTTCTGCATTGCATATGTCTATATTTGATCTTGCTAATTGCTTTTCTGTAAATATATGCTAGACGAACAAAGCAATATACATGTAGCAAATATGATAAGATAAAGCACATTAGGACTATGCAAAGTTTAAGTATCAATGCTATAGAGATAGCATAAATATTAGTGATATCATAATATTAAACTTAATCAAATAACCACAATCGAAAACATAATTAGATCATTTGGCTAACACGAATGCAAACCACCAGAATTAAATAAAGTTGAAGCTGAATGAGAGTGTACGAGAATGGTACCTGCGACCACCTCCCATGCTGCTGGCGCCTCCTCGGTGGAAAGAGTGAAAGCTTAACCCTGACCTCTGGGTGCTGGACCCCTCTACTGCTGGCCTCTCTGCCTCTGAACCTGAGCCTGAGCATACTGTTGAGGCCACTGCTACTGGAACTGCTGGGACTGCGTCGGTAGTGACCTGTGAGCCTGCTGATGCTGAACCGACATGGACACCCTGAATTGCTGAACTATTGGATGGAAAGATAATAGTTCAGTCGGACTCCTCCTGGGATAGGCCCCTATCATGTGGTCTGATGATCCATAAGCTAGGCACAAACCTTGCATCCTACGGTATTCTGATAAAATATGCCATGGCTTTCCACAATGGGAACAACCCACTGAGGAAGATTACTTTCTACTGCTGCTGAGGCACAGGATTAAGAGCCAGAGAAGCAACCTCTATCTCACTATCCACTGGGACAAGAATTGGACTCGGCAAAGAACTCGGTTCTTCAATCTCGATATTGCTACCTGGAGAGGTATAGGACTCGGTTGCGAAATCGGTTCCTCTATATCAAGATCAATCACACCAGTCTATTCCTCTCCATCCATCGTAGAGTCCCCCTCTACGTCTTCAACAACATCATCTGGGATATCTTTTGAAGAAGATGTGTCCTAATCAACTTCTTCCTCTAGAGGATCTTGTGCAACCATCTCCTCCTGGGTCTGGACAATAGTCTCCCCACATGTGCTCGCAGTCAGTTGCTCTACTTCCCGCAAAGGTCCCGCTTCATCTCCCCGAATGTTTAATGAGGGTTATTCGATGTTTTCGGATGCCACCACATCAACGGAGTCATCCTCAGTAGAGTCAAAGGCGTCAGGAACATCCAATTGAATGGCGTCATCTGGGTACTCCTCCATCGGAGACTTCACAATGGAAGGAACATGCTCTTCGGAAGAGCTGGCAACTTCCTTCTCAAAAGGTTCGTCCGGACCTCACTTCGAAGTCCAAGACTTCTTCTTCGTCACTTCCTGCAAACAAAAAAAAGAAAAGACACATAAGAAAAGAAGGATCATGCTGACTTCTTAAAAACTAACGTTGATCCACTTACCATCGCGTTGATGGGTTCTATCGGCCCCCCTATGGGTAAAAATATATCGGCCCCTGACTAGGACGCTAACACTTTCTTTATCCTCTTAGGCACAGAAGGACCCGCATCCGTTAAAGCGAGCCTCTTTAACTGAGTATTCGCGGATTCCTCCCAGGGCTACTGTCGGAATCGCAGCTTCTGGCAGGCGATACGTCTGGACTTTCACAAGCATGGCTTCATATGCTTCTTGATGAGTCCCGACGATGAACTAGTCTTCCTATCGTAGCCAGAAGATATCGTGTTCATCAAACAATAGATCTTGACGGCAGAAAACAAAATATATAGTCGAGGATTCTGAAGGGGCGCGGTGAACGGCACTCTCGTACACCCAACATTATAATACTGCCAACCGTGGGCTCCATCCAACAAGCTTCCAATAAATCCCAAGCAAGTACTTGGGTTCTTCAACATCAGCTGAGTGTAGCCGAATTGGTAAGCAAAATGGCTTGGTAGATACAGCTCCAAGAAGCAATGGTTCTTGTTTCGATATACCAAATGTGAGGGTCAGATGCTTTACAGCCAGCAAAATCCCTAAACCGGAAGGAAAATGGCATCTATGCCTATATCCTCCAGTTCTTCATCTACTTCAAAACCTAGAAAAACTGGGCCAACTTTGGAGATGTCTCACCCTTGATGCTGGGACAAGATCTTTTTACAAACAGGGACGCCGGTATGCAGCCACTTCCTTCTGCAGTAGCGGTGGATAAAGACGTCACCAGCAACATGCTCTTTCTCCGTGCCAGGGCTCATTACAATGGGGTGATGTAATATCAACCACCCCATCAAATAGTAATATTGCAGCTCCCCTTGAGAAAAGTTCTCACTCCTTCCCTTCGAGGCTTTGAAATTCAACACGAAATCTCTTAAACCCCGCATCAGGTTGCACATCATCACGGGAAGCAAAGCCAAAGGACGACAGAATACCAGTTTTACAGCCGACAGGATAAGGTTTCTGGTCACCGTCTCGATAGAACCTGATCCACCAGGGAACACATAATCTCGAAGCCATATCATGAGATAAGCAACGAGCACCGCCTTCAACGACATATTGTGTGCACAGTGCCAGAAGAAGCTATAGATGCTATCACTCGGCTCCCTGTTTTCATCCTCACACGGATTGTGTTCGCCAAGCTTCTTCATCTTGGCGATCATCTTTGCATGTGAGACCTTAATGTAGTGAAGCGATCCTTCACCGGATCGCTCTCGTCTTGAGTAAAGACGTAATCTCTCCAAGTAGTCACATGAGGTTGTGCCTTAGTCTTATCCCTCCGCCAATTCAGATAATGGTGGCTGACCCCTTCTTTAAAGATTGCTATCATTTTCGGGATCTTCTCTTCCAAAGCGGAGATCTCCTCATTCGTTGGGAAATACTTCTAATACTGCTCAGTCCTCCGAGGGAGCTTCGAGACCTCAAACATCTAATGAAGTGCCAATCCTAATTCCCCTACGGATGTGTAGAAAGTCTCGGTGTGAGAATTGTACAACTCTACGAAAAACATGGGCCAGTTTATATCTATGCCAGCCTGGGTAGCTCAGATGGCAGAAGTCAAGCCAATCTCCCTGAGCTTGTTCTTGTACTACGCCAAGACCTAAAGTCTCACTTCATCCCACTTTGGCAAGTAGTGACACCAACCTTCGACCCGAAATTCTCCTTTTGGGTATGAAATCTTGGCCGCCAACATACGATTGACAAATATTGAGGCACTGAAAGAAAAGTTTGAGGGAGGGAGATCGTTGTATACACTTCTAGGACGCAGAACTCGCATGGAGTAAGAGGTCCTGTCTCGTGCAAACGTAAAGGTATCATTCTTGTTAGACGCGGAGTTAATCCGGATAGATCCTACGATTGTCCCTTCCGGAGTTGGGGTAAGTTCCCATTGCATCCTCCTC
>JANAVB010039126.1:7500-28160 GCA_029216955.1 Iris pallida | reverse complement strand
GCTACACATATAATTATAAGTGGATACTTAAGGGGGGTGTTTTTCCTTTGTTAAGTACTTATCATGATAAAGGCCAGGAGATACTTGGTTTATCATTACAAGTTAGGGAAAGGAATACAACTATTGATTCTTGTAAGAAGCTTGAAAATTGCATCTACATAGGTTTACCATCTACAAGTTATGGAAAGGAATACATCAATCATAGACATGGAAATTTTGAATATCTGGAAAAAACAAATAATTACATGGATCATGGGAAACCTACTCCTCTCAAATTAGGTGGATCTATTAATTTTTCATGGAAATAAATCGGATTCCGGGTTGGGTCCTATCAGTTGGGTTAAGGTCGTCGGAGTCCGTAAAAATTAATCTCATGAATCATGGAAAACCTACACCCCTCAAAATAGTTGGATTTGTTATATTTTCATATGAACTATATATTCCAGAACTATTTATCTATTTAACAAACATGAAAATATAATTTTTATATAATTTAATTTCACGGGATTTCATTTCTGAAAATATAAATTTTTTAGCTATATATCATTCCGCGTACCGAACATAACCAAAGATGTGCATACATGAAGACTACTGAACCTTTCATCCTTCACCCTTTCTACAAGTTAGGAGCTCTTATAATTAAGAAAAGGAGTCACATATCATAAGACCATCTAAAGTAAAATAATGTTTTTTTCTATAAATATTATAATGTTTAATTGACATCCAAAAAGAGGCATATTTTGTGTTAGCCAAGAAATTAAACCCTTGATTATTATAATGTTTAAGTAGCTTTTTGGCACATCATTTAACCCTTCGTAGTCCACTATAAATAAGCATGCATGTCCATCGATGAATAAATGGTGGCATAACCATATTTGTGTGCGGATTCATTCAAAATTGGTGACTATTTATTTCGTGAAATTCTTTGTAGGAAAGGGATAAAATACTAATTTTTTTCTATAATATTTTAAAAGATGTACTATTACTGTATTCTAAAAAAATGTACTAATAAAAATGAAAAACAGTTATCAACCATAATTTACAGTATCGGTCGATATCGAAACGGTTTGGCATGTTGCAATCCGATATCGATACCGATTACTAGTAATACTGATTGATACCCATTTTGAAGGTCGCAGAATAAGGTTGTAAAAATATACTAATGAATAAATTTTATTTATTGCATGTAAAATCATGAGAGTATTATTTTAATTTTTTTAAAACTACTAAGAAACGGTACAAGTACTTTTATGTTTAGATACGTAAAGTACTCTTCAAGTCAACTTCTTGGAACACTCGCTAAATACAAATAGAATCGATCATTGTCAACCATGTCAATTCCAATTTAGATGATGTAGCACTGGGGCACAAATTCTTATGACCGGTGATTAGCATTACATTACATATTATTTAATCTTATTTATTTAGTAATATAGTTAGCCTCAACTCTAGACTAAATCTTCATTTTAAAGATGTAGTTATTGACTCGGCTAGCTAGGTTTCTACTTGGGAGGTACGAGTGTGATTAACTCTTTAGGGCTTGTTTGGTTGGAGGATTTTACTATTTGGATTTGGATTTGGAAATCCTCCAAATCCAAATCATGGATTTTACTATTCAAATTCAACTCCAAATCCAACTCCAACCAAACATGATGATTTTATTATTATAATTAATAATTAACGATTAATAATTAATAATTAATAACTATAAATTAAATAATAAATTAACGATTAATAATTAATTATAAATTAATTATAATAATTAATAATAATTAATTAATTAATTAATTAATTAATTAATTAATAATAACGATTATAATTTAATAATTAATAATTAACGATTATAAATTAATAATTAATAATTACTAATTAAGTAATTAAGTAATAAATAATTAAGTAATAATTAATTAACGATTATAATTAAGTAATTATAATTAATAATTAAATAATTAACGATTAATAATTACGATTATTAATTAACGATTAAAAATTAATAATTAATAATTAATAATTAATAATTAATAATAATTAATAATTAAGTAATTATAAATTAATACTTAATATTAACGATTAATTAACTATAAATTAAATATTTTAAAAATAGTAATTACAAATTAATATTATTATGATTAGTAAATTATTAATTAAATTATTACAAAATATGATTCTAATTGTGATTAAAATATTATTAATTAAGATTATAATAAAATAGTTATTAATCAATTATTAATTATATTATAATAATACAATAAATATTAATATGATTATAACAAAATTAACTAATAAACTAATTAACTATTTTTTAATTAATAATACTAAACATAGGATATGATTATTAATTAATATTATAATAATACTAATAAATTATTAATTAATATTATAATAATAAATAATAATACTATAAATTATGTTTATTAACTAAATAATAAAATATTAAATTAATATTATAATAATACTAATTAATAATTAAGTAATTTTAAATTAATAATTAATAATAATAATTACGATATTTAACTATAAATTAAATATTTTAAAATAGTAATTATAAATTAATATCATTATGATTAGTAAATTATTAAATTAAATTATTATAAATATGATTATAATTGTGATTAAAATATTATTAATTAAGATTATAATAAAATAGTTATTAATAAATTATTAATTAATATTATAATAATACTAATAAA
Organism: Iris pallida; assembly: GCA_029216955.1. NCBI lineage: Eukaryota > Viridiplantae > Streptophyta > Magnoliopsida > Asparagales > Iridaceae > Iris > Iris pallida. The sequence continues at coordinate 25,470 of JANAVB010039126.1, read as the reverse complement.
TTATTAATATGATTACAACAAAATTAACTAATTAACTAATTTTTTAATTAATAAATATTTTAACGAATTATTAAAGATTAACTAATTTTTTATTTACTAATTTTTAACAAAATTATTAAATAATAAATATTTTAACGAAATTATTAAAGAATAATTATTATCTTCCTCCAAAATCCAACCAAATCCAAGTTTTGAATTTTGTCATACTTTCCATATCCAAATCCATCTCCAACCAAACATAGGATTCCATGGATTTGTCTCCAAATCATAAAAATCCAAATCCCACCTCCAAATACGGTTTACCAAACGGACCAATTGACCAGTGTTTTAAAAATCGGACCGGACCGCCGGTTGAACCGGTACCCGTGAACCATTAATGTTTTCGGACTGGTTTAATACCGACTCACTGTTTTTTTTTCTAAAAATCGGTTTCTTTTATGTAACCTGGTCGACCCGGCCGGTTAGACCACCGAACCGTCTGACCTGGTTGGATTTTAAACCGGTCTGAACCTAATTTTTCCAATCCAACTTTTTTGGAGTTAGCTTTTGACTTTTGGTTTGGACTTTACATGTAATAAAAGTTTATATGTATGATTCTTGACCAATTTTAATATAAGTAGTATATGTGTAGTTGTACTATGTAATATATTCAAATAAAATTATAAGTCCATACAATTGGTTCAACCCGAATTAAACCACTGGCCAAACCAGTTCGACCCAACCCAGTGTTCTCACCGGGTTGATCTCCGGTCCGATTTTTTAAACATTGGAATAAACTTTGTCCACTATGATTGATGCAGATGATATGGATAATAAAGGAAGTGTTGCTTCATTCTTGTGATTGATATAGGCAAGACTTGCACAACGGACACATGAAACTAATAGCGTGTGGATTTGCAGCTAGCTACTTTTAGATGCTGCTTGGATAGATGTAATCCTTTGAAAGTGTAAAAGTGGCACTTGCAGCAAGTTGAGTTTCAGGGCACTTGCAGCAAGTGACAATTTTCAAAATATGTTTGGATAGAGTACTTTTTGTCTGCTGCAAGTAGAAGAAAAATGAGTTTGGTGTTTAGATTGTTGTTGTAAGTGGAAAGTGGAAGTTTTTTGGAGATGTGGTAAACCTAGGTATAGTTACCCCAAATTTTATTTTATTTATAAATCTCTCTCTCTCTCTAGCTCTCTCCTCTCTCTCTCACTTTACTCTTCTTCCTCATCTTCTCCGACCCCTCCAGTCCACCGCCACCGTCCCACGCCACCGACAACGCCACCGCCACTGCGGCCACGACCTCCTCCTCCCCCCCCTCCTCCTCCAGGCCACCGCCCCCGCCCCACGCCACCGCCAACGCCACCGCCTCCAGGCCACCAGCACCGCCACCCTCCCACCACCGCCACCATCCCACTCAAATCCCGCTCCACCACCACTTTCATCTCACCTCCCTCACTTTTGTGAGGGAAGTGAAAATCACCCAAAACGAGGGAACAGCAACTGTGCAGTAAGTGAGATTCCTCTTACTTGCTGCCCAAGTGAGATTCCTCTCACTTGCTGTCCCAGTTGCTGCGAACCAAACGTCGCGAGTCCTGCAAAATCCAGCCACTCTCCGCAAATTCCTCCACTTTCCGCACACTTTTTGCGAACCAAACAGCCCCTTAGAAGTGTTTTTAGCACTTAGTGGTGCTACAATTATGGAAAAGCAGCAGAGCTTGTATCAACTTCATGGATATACTGGAGGTTACAGGAAACTCTCTTTTGAAGAGGTGGAAATCCTTATCTAGAATCCAGTACATAGTCTTGGAGAAGCAAATGCATGGGGATGCTTGTAAAGAGTGTCATTTAAGTAACTCAAGCGACCTGCTCTAAGATGGATACTTGATGAACATGTTCTATTTTTGTGAGGTTTGTTGGGAACACGGTGACCCGAACTGGAGTTAGTCCATGAGTTGCGATATTGGGCTGGATCCATATGCTTTAAAATGTAAATCTCATGTAAGACCTGAACTAATTCCAATTATCTACACCTCATAATCTCAGTTTCTGCATGCCCGATGTGGACACACACACAGCCAAGACATAAGCAATGGATGCCCCTACAGCCCGACCACTTCATATCTCTGCATTTGATATTCATGGTAACAAGTCTAGACATGACATGAACAATACAATGCAATAGGGACATGCATGCAATACTCAGTATGAAACATGTCATGTCATATACAGAAAAAGTAATGTGCAAGAAGAAATCAAGAAACTGTAATAAAATTAGAAAAATATACAACTTTGGTGTCCTGACAGTATACTGACGGTATACGTACACCAGTATACCGGCGGGCATATGCCGGTTGGGACCACAGCAAGTTCTCTGTCGTGAAAGTATGTAAAACCGATATACCGTCGATACAGACCAGTACGTGATCAGCGTATTCCGTTTCAGAGACCTCAGAAACTCTTCGTGACAAAATGGGCCAAAGTCAGTATATTATGAAGTGTACTAAGTCTGATGAAATGCTCGAGGAAAAAAAGAGAACTAATAATATGTGGGTTATAAATCTCTCTAACGAGCCTATGCAGAAGAGGTGGTTTTTCTTTTTCTTTTCTTTTTTTTTTTTCTTTTTTTTTTTTTTTTTTTTTTTTGCTGAAGAGCTATAACCACGTTTGGTTGACTTTGGTTGACTCTAATGTAATCATAATCGCAATATAATCAAATAAGAAAAATTAGTTTTTTTTATTTGATTATATTATGATTACGATTAATAGAAAGGAGTGAATGAAAAAAAAAATCAAGTTATTTCTCGGATATGGATATCCGTTGGAGTTTGAATTTTTTTTTTGGTCGGAAGAAGGAAGGTATTACTTTGTTTTCCAGCAGTCGAGCTCCTGGAAATATTTTTTTGCTTTATGGTTGGGTGTATAAATTAAATTTTTTTTTTGGATGGTAATATTACCAATAACACCAGTTGAATTTCAGTAATAGTAGCATCATAAATTTAATGGATGATTATTTGTGGAAAAGTAAATAAATTAAAATTTTCATTGATGTTCCAACCTAATCAAACATGAATACGAGAACTTTGAATTCATTTTCCATGAAAAATCAATCATAGAAATACCAAATCTTCTTCCAAACGTCACTATATGGAGCATAAAAACTGCACATTCGGATCCAAGTAGGACAAATTTTCTGCTGTCGACAGTTGACAAAACCGATCCACAATGTTTTCATATTGAGTTGCAAGTAGCTAGAAGAAAGAACAGCTGAGTCAGTACTATTCAACTCGACACGCCAATTGACGTGTTTTCAGTAGGTCGCCAGCAATCGCACGGAAGCTACTACTAATTCCCATGTGAAAAATGTAAGGATATTTTTGGAACATTGTTATATTTTGCTTTCCTTTCCTAGATAGTTTCCTTGTTTTACCAAACAACGGAAAAGAAATGTGACAGGAATCCTACTTTTCCATTTTCATGAAAAATACAAGGGAATTCATTTCCTTCCGTGAACCAAACGAGACTTATGGGATTCATTTTTCCTCCTCCTTTGCCAACATTAATTACCAAACATTATGACAAAAATAGCCTTGAGTTATAGTTTATTTTATCAATAAACTTTTCGTATTATGTTGACTATAACTATATTGACATTGAATATTATTGAAACTGTTGTAACTCATGGTAATCCTTCATGTTCCCAAGTGACTCTTCACCTTTGTAACTCCCAAGTGACTTTTCACTTTGTAACTCCCAACCTCTCTCTCCCTATATAAAGAGAGGTTGGAATGGCTTGTAGAGACACATTTGAGATATATTGATATACATTGAGAGGTTGAGCTAATTGTCCACACAACACGTTATCAGCACCTTGCTCGTGCAACGCCGGAGATCCGACGTACAAAAATTGTTTTTTTCAAAATCGTTGGTTTTATTTACGATTGTTTGTTATTGCTTATACAAACCAAATCTATATAAACCTGTCATTTTATATGTTGACTGATCAAGATTTTTTCTCATGTTGTAGAAAAATGTCGATCAAGATTGATTTTTCCATCCTTGAAGCCTCTGGCAAGAACTACTTGGACTGGACGCAAGACATCCAGAACCATCTAAATGCGCAGGGCTTCTTGGACGTCATCTATAACGAGGAAGAGCGTGAAGTAGAAGTCACTCGCTCAATGAACGCCAAAGCGATGATTCTATTCCGCAGACATTTATCTGACGCCATGAAGGCGGAGTTCATTGAAATCTCCTCGCCGAAGACGCTATGGGACTCTCTAAAAGAGCGCTTCGACCACCAGAAGACCATATGGCTGCCTGAAGCGCGCCATGACTGGTTAAACCTGCGTTTCCAAGACTTCAAGAGTGTAACTGATTACAACAATGAAGTCTGCAGGATTCGATCACTTCTCCAATACTGCGGTGAGATATTAACCGACAGTGATCTATTGGAGAAAACATATACCACATTCCCTTCCACTGACAACTTGCTCCAGAAGCAATACCGTCGGTCTAAGTTTACCAAGTTTTCCGAGCTCATCACCCAGCTTTTACTAGACGAGAATAACAGTCTCATTTTAATGAGAAACAACAATTCTCGTCCTGCTGGAACAAAGGCAATTCCAATGCCTGATGCAAACGCTCTCCGTGGACCAAATCCACGGTGGAAACGAGACAAGGGCCAGTCGTCCCAGCCAAGGAACAGAGGCGAGTTTAAGTCTCGTCACCCAAAGCGAGGTTCTAACAAGAACCAAGGACCTTTGACTCCTAGACAGTCTCATGGTAAGAACCAACGGACCAGTCGTCCCAAAGCGAGAGTGGAAGGCCAAGCGCCTACTCTCTGCTACAAAAGTGGTGCTTATGGTCATATGCAACGGACTTGCAGGGCAACCCCCCAAGAAGTTGATAACTATCACAAGGGGCGTCGGGCCGAAGCAAATCTGGTCAACGAGTGCGAAAATCTAAATCTTGAGACCCCCGATTTTATAGCAGAAATGGAAGAATGAATCTCCATTTTATCTCTATATTTGATTTAAGTCATGAAACTTTTGGTGGTTTGTATTTTCTGTTTTCTCGATAAATTAAAGTTCTATTTCGAGCACTTTCCTCAAACGTATGACAAACTTTAATTTTCTTTACTTATATGCATGGACCACGGGGCAGTAGATTGTCTGGTTGATAGTGGAACGACTCACACTATCTTGAGAGATAAATCATACTTTATCTCCTATACGCCTAAAGTAACCTCAGTGACAACCATTTTGGGACCCTCAACCCTTGTTCAAGGTTTTGGCAAAGCCCATTTTTCGTTGTCCAATGGTACTCTCGTTGAAGTATCAGAGGCCTTATATTCTCCAAGATCCAGTCGTACCTTACTAAGTTTTAAGGATATTCGAGAAAACGGATTTCATGTTGAAACTGCTCGAAAACATGGCTTCGAGTATCTTTTCATTACATCCACTCAGTACGGCCAAAAGCGTATCATGGAGAAGTTGAAAAGTCTTTCAAGTGGTTTGTATCTCACTACGATACAACACATCGAGAGTAATCTCATCATTCGCCGCGCGCCAGTTGATGAGAGCATTTTTATGCTATGGCATGACCGGCTGGGTCATCCGGGTCAAAATACGATGCTTCGCACTATGAATGCATCGCATGGGCATCCTCTTGGAGGAAAGAATTTCGTTATAAATCCGAAAAGCCTTTGCCAAACTTGCTCGATTGGGAAGACGAATCTCAAGCCGCTCCATGTGAAACCTACAAGATTGGTTTCTCAATTCCTTGAAAGAATTCATGGAGATATTTGTGGACCAATCCAACCAACATGCGGACCATTTAAATACTTTATGGTTTTGGTTGATACATCGACTAGATGGTCACACGTAGTGTTGTTATCCACCCGAAACGCAGCGTTTCCTAAACTCCTCGCCCAGATCATTAAGTTAAGGGCTCACCATCCGGATTATCTGATAAAGTCTATTAGACTTGATAATGCCGCGGAGTTTACATCAAAGACTTTGGATGATTATTGTATGACTTTGGAAATAAATCTTGAACACCCTGTTGTGTATGTTCATACCCAAAATGGCCTAGCGGAAGCTTTTATAAAGCGACTGCAAGTGATAGCGCGGACCTTGGTTATGCGCACCAAACTCCCACTATCTGCATGGAGATATGCAATTTTGTACGCTGCGAATTTGGTCCGTCTGAGGCCCATGGCCACCCAACCACTTTCCGCGTACCAGCTGGTTACTGGATGTGAGCCTGACATCTCACATTTACGTGTGTTTGGGTGCCTAGTCAATATTCTAATTGAGCCGATAAGACGTTCAAAATTTGGACCTCAGAAGCAACGGGGAATATATGTCGGTTATAACTCTCCATCCATCATTTGCTATTTAGAGCCCTTGATAGGCGATCTCTTTACCGCGAGACACGCGGATTGTGACTTTGATGAGGCAATCTTCCCGTCGTTAGGGGGAGAAATGCACGCTAACGTTGATGAGGAACGACGTGAATTAGCGTGGCATGTGCCCACTTTTGCTCATCATGATCCCCCCTCTGCACATAGTGATAAGGAAGTGCAGAGGATTCTAGGTCTGCAAGATATTGCAAATCAAATGCCAGACGCATTTAGCGACCTAGCAAAAGTCACGAGATCAATTATACCTGCTGCAAATGTGCTTGCAAGGATAGACTTCCCTGAGAGACGTCATGTTCCTGTGAAACATGTTGCTCTGGTCGAACCCGTCGAGCAAAGGACGATGCCATCGGCTGTCCAGTCCGCCTCTATTCCCAAAAAGAAGGGAAGACCGATTGGTTCCAAAGATGTTCTGCCCCGGAAGCGGAGAAAATCTTGTTAAAAGCGTTTTGCCACATGAGATCATTAAGGATCACGGCGATGTATTAGAAGAGCACGTTCCAGATAAAATGCTATTCCTAATCATGCCGATAATCTCGAAATATCCGTCAAGTACGCTAGCTTAGACGATATTTTGAAGCAAAACGAAACTGTCATCGATGATGTATTCATATACTCAGTGGCCACTGACATTATGAGCAATGATGACATGGAACCTCGCAGCGTTGCTGAGTGTCAACGACGAACGGACTGGCCACAATGGAAACAAGCAATCAAGGCTGAATTAGATTCCTTAGCGAAAAGAAGCGTGTTTGGACCTGTAGCTCCAACACCACCCAATGTTAAACCAGTTGGTCACAAATGGGTTTTTCTAAGGAAGCGTAATGAGAATAATAAGATTGTGCGATACAAGGCTCGCCTTGTGGCGCAAGGCTTCTCACAACGCCCTGGAATTGATTACGAGGAGACGTATTCCCCCGTTGTCACCCCCAGTTTTCGAATTAGGGGTATTTTCATCATTTTTTCAATTTTATAATTTTTAGGAATTTTTATTTGATTTTATATGATTTTTAGGGATTTATTTGATTTAGTTTGAATTTTATCCAATTTGGACTTAAGTTTGAGATCCGTGTAGCCTGGACCCTAGTGGGACCCACATACTAGCTGGACTTGGCCCACATACCATCATAATAAGGCTAGAAACCATAAACCCTATTTCCATGGCTTAATTAGTCATTTTAGAGGCTTAATTAGTATTTAGATTTAAACCGAAACGAACCCGAACCAACCCAACCTAAGTCTATTGGGTTTGGGAGCTTAATGGGCTTCACCCAAACCCAATATCCCCCCCCCCCCCCCCCCCCCCCCCACACACATGGCCGGCCACAAGAGTAGGAGCCCCCCATTTCTTCATCACTAAGAAACTTTCTCTCTCTCTCTAATTTCATTTCTTCTTCCAAGCTCTTCTCCTCCAAGCAAGAAACCTATTCTAGGTATGCCTATGATTCCCTATTTATTACTCTTTTTCATTTATTGCTTTCACAATTATTGTAGAGGGGGAGATTCTCTACACTTTGCCCACAAATTTTGTAGGATTCCCTAGAAATCTAGGTTAGAGACTTTTGGGGGTTTTCTAATTAGAATGGTATATATATATATATATATATATATATATATATATATATATATATATATATATATATATATATATATATATATATATATATGTGTGTGTGCATGTATTATATATATATATATATATATATATATATATATATATATATGTATATATATATATATATATATATATATGTGCATGTATTATATATATATATATATATATATATATATATATATATATATATATATATATATATATATATATATATATATATGTATATATATATGTGCATGTATTATATATATATATATATATATATATATATATATATATATATATATATATATATATATATATATATATATATATATTTGAATTTGTGTGTGTGTGTGTAGAGGAATGAGAGTGGTGGTGGTGGTGTCATGAGGGTGGTGGAGTTGTCATGAGAGTGGTGGTGGTTGTGTGTGAGAGTGTGTGTGTGTGTGAGAGTGAGTGTGTGTTTGTGTGGAAGGGAGAGTGTGTGTGTGTGTATATATATATATATATTGTCACGCCCCGACCCGGGAAATCGCTCGTCCTCGCTAGATTTAACCCGAATCATCGTCCTCGCTGGGGCGTGATGCCGCACGAGCCTGGAGTTGCGCTCGTGCAAGGCAAGATAACAGGTTCACATAGAACTATCTCAAATCGATAACATAAGCAGCGAAAGGAAACAAAGTAAAACATAAGAATCTCTTTTATTTATAATGGACTGAAGGTTACAAGGCTCTGAATAGCCCAACATATATGCCAATTGGCTACAATGCTCATGATCTCTCTAGCTCACAAAAGATTACATTGTTCCATACATTATGCCTCTGTATAGCCACCAAGTAGTCTTCGGCCGAACATCTCCATGTCGCAAGTCCGAACGCATATGCGGAAGCTCCTCTTGAACGCCAAGGACTCCATGCCTCGGCACGTCCAAGCCAAGTTCCGCCCCCGCGCCGATCATAACCTGAGCCTGCACATAAACTAGTGGGGGATTAGTGCTTTCGTCCTCGCTTCGCACTGATCAAGACCCGCTCGCACCCAAACCAAACACTTAATCATTTAGTGAAACATGCATCTTAATTGGTGATCTTTCTATTTAGCCTTAGGATCGATTTCATGGCAACACTTAAACATAGCACATTATCATAAATGTGTCCCATACCGTGTTCCTGCAGCAGATACAGTTAGACATAATCTGAAACATAAACATAGTGTTCGTGCTCATCTCCGTCCCGTTTCCCTTAGCCTGCAGCGGATAGAACTTAACATCAGCAACATAAGATTCGTACAACCGACCAATCATAAACGTAAATATATGCATAATGGGTGGCAGGCCCTGCGCCTGCACCCAGCTCTCATCTCAGCCCACCGGCCCTATCTATATGAAGGTCACGGTGTTTCGCACCGTAATGGACTTGGCATCTCATATGTGTAAGCCTGCAATCGCTTCGATACGGGTTGCTAGCCAGTATCCGAAGGATCCCAAACTTACGGATATTATAGCTTATCACAGCACTGGACGGTCGCAATCCGTCCGAATGTTGTGCACCATAAATACCACACATAATTCCCTCCTAGGCCGAACGGTCCCGGCGCCCCGGCGTAACCGTTCGAGGGAAGCCGTACCCGTGCACGGGCCATCCGAGTCCATTGACCATGTAATACGTACCATATCATACAATCATAGCATACCAACCGATCTCGTATTCCATAAACATAGTCTCGCACATAAACGGTTTCTCGTGCCATAACATAATCCACCATTCATATGGGGAGCTCCGTCGGCGTTATGCCCCAACACATCCATATTGATGCACGACGCCCAACGGCTTATTCATCTCATACTCGTATTCAACGCGTACCATTCGTAAGTTATTCTCATAGCATAATTCCGTATTACTTAGTCTTTTCATAACATAAGTGCCCAAAGGCACGCTCAACACCGTATTCAATGTTCTACGCCTAGTGTTCAATGTTCTCGGAGCCGTGCACATGATGCACATCTCAATATCGTCTTTCAATGTTCTACCATCATTGCCCTACCGCGACTCGTACACTTGATGCACGTCGCTTCAATTGTTCGATTGTTCAATGTTCTTGTCACGCCCCAGAACCAGAATACTGGAGAGCGGGGGCAGACATAGCCAACTACGTATATTGAAATAGAATACATCTCAACTATACGGTCACGGCTGTCTAGATATGAGGGTTTACTACAAGCCAACAGTCTCTTAAGGTCAAGCCTATTGTCTCAATCTCAAGCAATTAACAGAGTTACAAGATATTAGAGCATCAAATATATATATATAAGGCGTCCCAAATATTACATATTGGATGATCATGAAGCTAGTCGTACAAAATGATAGGACTAGCAAGAGTTCAGTCATACATGATCAACCCTAGGATTTGTTAATCATGTTTACAGCCCGTAGGCAGACAGTAAGTAAATGTGCATCGAGCTAACAGGTGCTCGTCGGCTAAACGCCTCAAAAGAATAAATTTACATATAAGTGGGTGAAACAAAAGGAAAAACCCACTCGTAGCCCGGGTTCCGTCTAGTGTTCACCATTGGGCTGGAAGCTTGGTAGATCCTCGGGAGCTGCTCTGAAATCTGGCCATACAAAACCAGCTGGGTCAAACCCCAGAAAGAGCAAGTGCCACAAAGGAGGCCACAAATAAGAACAAAAGCCAGCATATCAGAACATAAAGAATAAAAGAAGTACAAGTAGTAAAGTACACAGGGCGATAAACGACTAGGGACGTGGAACCATTCTGGGAGCCAGGTTATAATCCTTAAACCAAACAAGGACCGAGATTGTACCCCTTCGCCTGAATAGCTCACTGTCTCTACCCATTTATCGTTAGAGATAAGTAAAACAATCATGATCAAGAGTTCCAGGTACAGGGGCTAGACAAGACTTAGACAGAGCTGGACACCAATCATTCACAATCGGCCAAGCAAGTACTACGGCTTACTACTTTAACTAACTAGGGTTATCACAAACCTAATTACTAACAAGATGCAAGTGAGAATTCCAGTCCCAAGCCCTGCAGACTATCCAGTTATCCTTCCGCGGGTTGAGAGTTATAGGTGGGTACATTGCCCGGGAGACAAATGTACCCTTAGGTGACTTAGAGGGTGCAACACATGACAGTGTGCTGGAAATGTGCTCTACTCGTCGGCAAGCTACAAGTCCATTAAAGCACCCAGATAACGAGATTGCCTGTGACTGGAAATTCTCCATGTTCTAGTTTGATCTAATCATTAGCCTAATCCAATTTAGCGCGAGTCCCTGGCCGTGGTACCCAGGAAGTCACGTCCTAGACATGATGCAAGACAAGACAAGTGGATTGTAAAAGCAAGCAAGCAGGAGCACCCACGGTGTCAAGGCAAGTCAAGTTACAAGTTACAAGTCAAGTCAGGAGTGTGCCGCCACGGGCCACTATCAAGTTATCAAGATAAATTATGTCAGGGTACTGTCAGGAGTGCGCCACTACGGGCCACTATCAAGTCAGGTTGGTCATGTCAGGAGTGCACCACTACGGGTCACTGTCGTGTTATGCTAGTTCCTTGTCATGCCATGCCATGTACAATAGTCATTCCAAACATATTAAGTAAAATCAAGTTCATGACAAAAGGCGTAAGGATATAAAATGGACGTAAATATCTAATAAAATACCAATATATATAGGACTATAGAAGAGCCAAGCTTAAAGAAATAACCAAAACTCCAAAAGCCAATGGATTGCGCAAGGGGTCAGGGAGTTGGATTGCGCAGGTGTCAGTTGCGCAGGGTGCCAAGTTCGCAGGGGCACAGGGCACAGGGGCAGATTGCGCATGAACAGACTGCGCAGAAGTGAACTGCGCATGGGTGGATTGCGCAGGAACAGACTGCGCAGAAGTCAACTGTGCATGGGTGGATTGCGCAGGGGTTACTTTGCGCATGGCTGGCTTGCGCATGGAGGTTTGCGCCAGCGTAATCCAGCACAGCGCAAAGCACTGGCTGAGGTCATGCGCAATCGGCCCTGCGCTAAAGAGCACAGGCCGGGGGGTGCGCAATCGGCCATGCGCTAAAGAGCGCAAGGCAGAGGGATGTTCTTCCTGGCCGAGAGCAGGTCCAAGAACACCAAGAACTTCAATTCTTCATAACTTTGTCAAATCAAAACTAAATCTAGATTTTCAAAGTTCTAACTTGAGTAAAATCGAATTCTCTTCCACATGGAAGCATCAAAACATGCAAAAATTGAAGTTTAATAGATCAAAACTAAGGATTTTCGAAAATGGTTAAAACCTAGATCTAGAAGAATGAAAGCTCCAAATCACAAAATGTCAAGTTCTAAAGTTGTTCTTCATGGCCTAATCTAGTTAATGGACAAATAAAAAGTGGTGCTTATTTGATGGCAAGGTGCACTTGCCTATGGGTTGGGGAGTTGTGTGGAAGAAGGAAGAAGATGGAGAAGTTAATGGAGAATAAAGAGGAGAGAGAAAGGTTGGTGGAGATATAATGAGGGTGGGTGTGTTGTGTTGAGGGTAGAGTGTAGGTTAAAGTGTACCAATTCATATTAAACCAAACCTAATCAAACCAACCCAATTCCACAAAATAAAACCAAGCCGTGGTCCAAACCCATTTACGAGAAACCAAAATCCGCAAGTCGAGAAAATAAAATACGTGCCAAAATCAAATTACGAGTACAAATACGAAATACAGGAAATGGGGGTGACAGTTCTACCTTAGTGTTCAACGCAAACTTAGACCCGTAATCCGTCGCCGAGCCACGCTCGCTAACTCGATAACATCTTATGCATACTATAATATATTTTATTAGACGTGCAGGAATAGGGAGAGAGAGTCAAGAACCCGCCCACCTTAAGCCGATACGCCTTGCCGTTTCGCTGAGTTGAAGCGTCTCGCTTCCATAACTCGGTCGCATAGCTAACTCCCGAACTTAGCCATTTCTTTGGACTACTCGGTTGATTTGGCCTATCGCGCCCATGCCACAATCCGTTGCAAGGCCACGATTTGGTTTTGCGGACACATCATTGCATAAGGCAAAATGCCGACCTCTTATCGTCCAGCGTAAAAGCATAGCCTGCACACCAGATCAACTAAAATCAGCACTTTGCTCAACGGGACTTATCCTTTGCTTCGATTCGATTCATAGATTCCAACCGGCTCAAGGCTTACCTTTGGCCAACGTAATTCTTGCATCGATTCGCATCGATACTTCATCGGGTCAACACAACTCTTCGAGTCAACGACTCATCATAATGCACCGAGCGGAGCGGGGCATTACATATATATATATATATATATATATATATATATATATATATATATATATATATATATATATATATATATATATATATATATATATATATATATATATATATATATATAAAAATATATATATATATAAAAATATATATATATATATATATATATATATATATATATATTTTATATATATATATATATATATATATTTTTTTTATATATATATATGTGTGTGTGTGTGTGTGTGTGTGTGTGTGTGTGTGTGTGTGTAAATATATATGTAGAGTATATATATATGAGTATGTATATAGATATATAGATAGATAGATATATGGATATATATATAGATAGATGGTTAGATAGATAGGTATATTGATATATATATATAGATATATACATATAGAAGAAAAAATATAGATATATACATATAGAGAGTGGGAGATGAAATAGGGAGAAGAATTGGAGAAAAAGAAGAAGGAAAACAGCAGCCACAGCAGGAGTAGCTGCTGTAGCAGCAGCTACAGCAGTCTCCCCCCCCCCCCCCCCCCCCCCCCCCCCATTTTTTAGCCCCATTTTGCCCCCTTTAATCCCATATAACCCCCCCATATATATATATATACATATAGGTATATATAGATACGTATATATGTGTATATATATATGTATATAGATAGATAACTAGAGAGTTAGAAGGAAACTAGAAGTAGAAGTTAGAAAAAGATTTAAGAAGAAGATTAGAATAGGAAGAGAATGAGGAGGAAGTGAGGAAGAGAATAAGATTAGGAATTAGAAGAAGATTAGAAAAGGATGAGAGAAAGAAAGAACAGGAAGAAGGAAAAGAATAAGAAGAATTTGAATAAGGAGACTAGAAGAAGAGTTAGAAGGAGAAGAATTAGAAGGGTAAAACTTAGAAGAGGAATGAGAAGTAGAAGTATAGGAATACAATATAGGGGAAATCGAGTTAGAAGGGGAATTTGAGCTCCGAGTATCGGAACGCGACGAAACTTGGCGTAGGCCTAGAATACATGAATTAGATTTTGCGGATAGGTTTCCGAGTGGAAATCGGGGTCTTAGGGCGCCGGTATCGCGCCGTACCATTGCGTATCTTGAAATATTCAAGATATCGGCAATGGGCCGTATCATGAACTGGATGTCCACTTTACCTAGGTATTTTGGTAGGTAACGTATGTATAGGTTAGTATCCTACTACCCTAGGGAGCACGGGTCAAAATACCAAGCGTAGGTAGGCTAACTTGATAATTGCCTAAGTTAGAATTTTACCCTTTTTAAGGATAAAATAGGATATTGGCCTACGGCCAAGATACGGGTTTCGGAGTCCAAGATGGACTTGGATATGGGTTGTAGAGGTAGATAATAGTTAGAAATAGTCGCCTAGACCTAGTCTTGATCTCGGTTGACCACGGTTGACTTTTTAGACCAAAAGTCAACTATGGGTCAACACTTTACCCAATTTAGTCCCAAATTCCATTAAACTTGGACAGTTGACCAAAAAGCAACTATTAGTCACCATTGACCTAGGGTTGACCTAGGGTTGACCTAGAGTTGACCAGAGTTGACCCGATGACCAAAAGTCAACGGTAAGTTAACTTTCGACCTAGTTTGATTCGGATTGACTTCCAATATCCTCCTATGACCAAGGTAGACCTAACTAGACCTATCTTGACCTAGTATGACTTTGTTAGGCCTAATATAACTTAGATTAACCCTGTACCATCTAGTTTGACCTTGTTTGACCTAGATTGACTTAGTTTGACGTGTCTTGACCTATTTTGACTCAGTATGACTTAATTTTACTTCCAAACCATTATATTGATACAGTATTCCATCTATAGGTCCTCGAGGCACTGATCTTGGACTCAGTCGACTTATCCATCACAGTACAGGCGAGTACATTCTTTGATAATATTTCTATTTTATGATATCGTCTTTGTTTCTAGTATTTAGTGTAGATTATCCTTGTTCTCTTGACACATTGTTCACACGGATTGATATTTGTCTGGATCCTGTTATAAGATGTTATTCCTCTTATATATGGTATACACTGGACAAGTCTTCATTGCTTATTGTTCATTGTATAGATACGATTCCTGCATAGGCTCGCGACCTCCTCAGAGAATACGTATCATGACTGGATATGTGCTCGTTCCATCCTGACTGGATATGTTGACAAAAATTTTACAGATTGTGGCGAGGAGGATTGTCCTACCTACTACGGTCCGGTTGACGTAGTGGGCGTAGACTTGGAGACCTTGGTTCAGCAGGGCTTAGCTCCGCCCGACGAGCCTCTAGCTTAGTTTAGTTAGACTAGACATTTTGGACTGGACCTTATCTCCAACTTGCTACTTATGTTATTATATTATATTCTTGGATTGTATTAGAGACTGGGACTTAGACTTGTATATTATTTGTGTTTGGACTTGACAGGTTATATTTTATAGTCTTGTTGTCTTTATCTTTCAGTCTTTACTTATTATCTTGGAATTGTGATTGAGTATTCACATATTATCATTGCTTGTCCTCCGTTCGGAGTTGACCATATTCTCGACAGGTTTTGATATTATATATAAACTGTGTTAGAGTAGAAAACCTACAGCGTTTTACGCCATTTTTACGGTGAGGGCTGGGCGTTGTTACGTACACGTGCCCTTATAGCGGGTACGGGTCGTGACACGTTTTAGTGGTGGCCCATGCAGGTCAGAAGTCGCAATTAGTGTGATGTCGTAGTTGTGCTCGACTTAGAGTGCTGCTACGAGCCTGCTATTGTTTTAGAAGATATAGGCTATAGGCTAAGAGTACTCAATCACAGTAGGATCTTTCCTTGCTTATCTTGCTTACCGTCTTTGATATTGATTTACTGCATTCTAGCTGTCCTCCTTTGATATTGTCCTTCATGTGCCATATTGATATCTTCTTTTCAATCTGTCTCCAGGATGGTTATGACTCATTCTCCCGGTGAGGAGCACGGAGAGACGGAGAGGTCCGCTACCTCTGGCGGACAGGCTTCGGTCACTTCTCCTGCAGATGGGACTTCTGTTGGGGCTCTCGGGGGTACTCCTCCAGCGCTCTCGATGACCATCCCTGGGGTTGCGGGTGCTCTTCCCGCAGTGCCGGAGGCTACGACGGGAGTTGTCGGGGGCGTCCTTCCTCCTCAGCAGTGGATTCCTCCGCTAGTTGCAGACATACTTCCACCTCCACCTCCTCTGCCTACAGATATGGGGCAGATGCTTACTTTCCTCCAGCAGATGCTGAAGACTCAGAGAGCCCAGGCCGAGGCTCAGCAGAGGCAGACAGACGCGATGCGTCAGGGCATAGAGGATGCCCATCAGTTGGCCCTTGCAGCCGTGGAGCAGAGGGCTCCGCATCATGGGACGCGACCGAGGTACGGAGATATCTAGGACTTCAAGAAGCTCGGACCCCGTGACTTTAGTGGGACCGAGGGTGTGGTCTATGCAGGTAATTGGTTCGAGGATATCGAGCGTCAGATGAGGGCCTCCCGCCTGGCAGACGACCTAAAGGTCGAGGCGGTAGGTTTGCAGTTGCTAGACATTGCGCGCACCTGGTTCAAAAATGAGCCAGCCCTAGCTGGAGAGGGCCGTACTTGGGCAGAGTTCAAGCTCCTCTTCAAGGAGAAGTTCTTTTCCTCCACGGACAAGATCGACCTAGTGCGGCAGTTCCAGGATCTGCAGCAGGGCAGTTTATCAGTGGAGGAGTACGCAGCGGTGTTCGGCCGTCTGAGCCGATACGCAGAGTACATGGTTCCAGACCCAGAGATCAGGGTGAGCCGTTTCAGAGAGGGGCTGATCTGGGACATCAAGATCCTCATTCCCTCCTTTTATGAGACTTATACCCAGATCTATGTGGAGGCCCGCAAGGTAGAGCGGGAGTGGGGCCTGAAGCCCAAGAGGGGTCGTGATCTGTTTTCGGGGACTACTAGCAGCGCGGGGGCTGCTAAGCGTCCTCAACTCCAACATCATTCTATTCCGCAACGCTCGCAGCAGATTCCTGCTCCGATTAGGGCACCAGTTCAGCAGGTGCCCCAGCAGCAGCAGGGACCGACGCAGCAGGCACCTACTTGCCACTACTGCAAGAGATTCGAACATCTCTGGGAGGTTTGCAGGAGACGTTTGGGTGTGTGCCTATACTATGGCACCGAGGGACATCAGGCGAGGGATTGTCCTTCGAACCATCGCCGTGCAGCTCAGGGAGCACAGGGTAGGCCACCTATGACACCGCATCACGCCCTCCACCAGCAGCGGGATATACCCCGCCAGGACAGGGCTTTTGCGATGGCAGTTGAGGATCCTGCACGTATTGGACTAGGAGGTAGGGTCTTGCTCTTTATTTTACCTGTTCTTTCCGCCCATTGATTGATGATTGCTTTTTTAGTACATTTAGTTTGCATATGTGATGATCATGCTAAATTAAATAGAAAACCCCAATGAAGACTGCAATAACATGATACTGTAGAGATTTAAAACCATGCATGTGTTCTGATTTCCTGGATTACATGTTATGTAACTTAGGATAAAATTTAGTAGACCTTGATTGTTGGGTGCTTGACCTAGAGAAGAGTACGACCGCTTGAATTTCGAGGACGAAATTTTTTAAGGAGGGTAGATTTGTCACCCCCAGTTTTCGAATTAGGAGTATTTTCGTCATTTTTTCAATT